>LR538650.1:311506-367917 GCA_900536315.3 Caenorhabditis becei
ATTGACTTGCTTCCAATTGCAAGATAATCATTTTATCACTGATAACTGATAAAACCCCCATTCTTACCTGATAAAATCTCCATTTCTCCTCCAAAACACCCCATCCTCGCCGATTTTCACCCATTTTCTGCTAAAAGTGAACATTTTTTCAAAAATTTTAAAAATCAATAAAAAATCGATATCAATCAGTTCAATTTTTCAATGAAAACATTTCCAAAAAATCAATAATCAAAAAATAAATAAATAAAATACAAAAAATGTCATTTATTCATACATTTTGCAGTGCCAAGTGTCAAATTCAAGTAGAAATCCGAGAAAAATCGATATTCAAGAAAATTATCAAAAAGATTATCATATTTTTCTCTTTTTAGATTTTTTAATAAAAAAAAATATGATAAAATAGCCGAGAAAATCCGTATTTTGTATGTGCCGCTAATAGGAGGGAAAGAGGGGGAAAAGTGAAATGTTTTACCGAAAATTTGCGAGAGGAGAGGGGGAAATATTGATTTTTCAAGTTTTTGGGGACCCAGGGGAAATATGGAAATTACAAGAGAAATGGTAAGAGGGAATTTGGGGAATTTTGGGGAAAATTGGGAAAAATCCTAAAATCCAAGAAAAAAATTTTTTTTGAAAATTAAAATTTTCAGAATTCCAAAAAAATTCTGGAAATTCCAAAAAATCAGGAAAATTTTCTAGAAATTTTTGAAATTCTCATAATTTTGAAAAATCAGAAAAAAAAATTTTTTTTTTTGAATTTTTTCTGAAAAATCTGAATTTCCAGATTTTCTAAATTTTTCTGAAACTCCCAAAAAATTAGGAAATAATTGTTTCTAAATTCCAGAAATTTCTAGAAGTCCCAAAAATTTGAAAAATCAGAAAAAAAAAATATTTTTTTCAATTTTTTCTGAAAAATCTGAATTTCCAGAATTTCAAAAAATTTCAGAAAATCAGGAAAAATCCCAAAAAAATTCTGAAAAAATCCCAAAATTTTCCAATTTTTCCAAAATTCCCTTTTCAAAAAAATAAAGCATAAAATGGAATGGCTGGCTGGTGGGGAAAAGAAAAATCATGTTTTAAAAAATTCAATCAGGACCGGATTTTTAGCTGAAAAAATGGGGAGAGAGGGAGGGAGAGTGATGGGAATGGCTGTAAAAAGGCATTTGGAAAAAGGGAAAAAGTTGAGGTTTTATCTACAAAACCGGTCTCGGCGAAATGGGCGGAGTCTGAGCCGGAGTGGTGATTCTGGAGGTCGGTGTGCCACGTGGCGGTGTGAAGTTCTTTCCGGCGTGTAGGGACTCGCGGAGACGACCGAGACGCTCCAGAACAGCCGCCTGACGATCCGTCGTTTTGCGGAGAGAGTTGAGCGATTGACGGGCTGGGGAGTTCTGGAAAAATGGGGAATTTATGGAAAAAGAGATGACTCAGTTATTGAAAAATGTGAAGTTTCGAAAATATTTGAAATTTTTATGAAACACATAATTTTTTTAATTTAGAAAAAAAATCAATTTTTAGCGGCAATTCGATACGACCTATTGAAAAAATGTAGAAATTATTTTTTTTGAAACAGTAATCTTTTTGGGAAAAATGGGAATTATGAAAAACTGAAATCTTCTTATAGAAAAGTTATTGAAAAAATGTTGCTCTCAAAAATGATTCAACATTTTCTTGAAACACATAATTTTTTTTAATTTAGAAAATTCAATTTTATAGCAGTAATGTAGAGGAAGAAAACTATTGAAAAATAGAAAGTTCGAAAATTTTAAATTATTTTTTTGAAATCGCATTTTTTTTTTGAAAAATGAGCAAAAATGGGAAATGCGCCAAAATCTCGAGATTTCTGAATTTTGAGTCGCAGGCAACAAGAGGGACGATTGAAAAACCGTCAATTCGAAATAATTTCTACATTTTTTGAAACATATTTTTTTTCAAATCGCATGATTTGAAAAAAAAATGTGTTTCAAAAAATACTACTAACAAAAATTTGAAAATTTGATTTTTTTTTTGGAAAAATATTGAAACAGAAAGAAAATAAAAAGGGAATAATCTCATTTTCACTCAAAAATTCCTTTTTCTTCAATTTTTAAAATGTTTATTTGAAGCCATAATCTCGGTTATTGGACTATTGCGGGAACTGAAATAATGCTTCAAATTGAATACTTTAAAAATTTCATGAAACAAGAGATTTTCCCAATTAGCAAAAATCAACTTTTCCATTTTTTTGCTCATTTTTTTCTAGATTCGCAAATTAATTAAATTAACTGAAATAAATGTGATGTCGGACCCTTTGAGGTAATAAAATTCAAAAAATATTTAAAAGTAATTAGAAAAATGATGAAACAGAAAAAAATAATAAAAACATTTTGGTTTCAAGGGAATTTTTAAAAAATCGAGTTCAAATTGAATTTCAGTGCCATTCCGTAGTTTTACAACTCAAATTTTATATTTTTTCAATTTTTAAAGAAAAAAAAGAAAAAACCGACCACACTAGCAAACTTGCTCAAATTGGGCGACGGTCCTTCCGAGTTGCCAGCGAGATTCAGATGACTTCCACGGATCGACAGGTTCTGGATGGATCCCCTCAGCGAGGCCATCGACGGACTTCTCGAGAGATTCGTCTCGGCGACTCGACGGACGTCTTGCGAGATGTGCTCATCGTCTCGGCGCACGTGTCCTTTCAGTTCGAGTCGTTGCATGAGTCGGGAGGCCGATGGGGAGGAGCAACGGGTGATAACTGGGGAATCACCGCCGTTCAGCATGCTCATCGGGGAGCCAAGGGCACTGCGAGTGCGGAGGGACTGCTGGAACAATCGGAAGTTGAATATGTTTTTTGAATTTATTTTAATAAATTGATAGAAATTAGCTATTTTTCAGAATTTTGATAGAAAAAGTCATCATTATTAAAAAAAAAATTTTTTTTGAAAATTTTACGGAATTGTGTTTGAAATTGAAAGAAATTCCCGTTCAAAGCCTTGAGAGAAGATTTTGTATGGTTTATATCAATTTTCGCTGAATTTTTTGAAGACAGTAATAAAAAAAAAATGATTTTCATGAATTTTGAGGAAAAATTAGCAATTTTGAATTTTTTTCAAGGTTCTGATAAACTGAGAGGTTTCTCCTTATTTTGGCTATTGACTACATTTTCAAATATTTTTCAGACAACGCAGTAAATTTTTGCAAATTGAAAATTTTTTTCAGTTTCAAATATTTCAAAATATTTCTGGAAAATTATAGTGAAGTAATAACAGACGGTTTGTAGATTGCATCAAAATTTTCCAAAATTAATTTTTTTTTTTGAAGTTGAACAATTTTAAAAAATCAAAACTTTTTCAGTTTCAGAAAATTTTCAAATTTTTGAGAGATTGAGAATTATCAATTCGTTGCATTGGCTTATAAAAAAATTAAATCATTTTTATTTTCGCTTTTGTTGTTATTTCTTTAAAGAAAAAAAAAATTTTGATTGAAAAATACATTTTTTCAAAAAAATACAAATAAAAATTTTTTACAGTTTCCAAAAATGTTCGAATTTTTGAAAAATTGAAAATCATCAATTCGTTGCATTTGCTTATAGAAAATTAAATAAATATTATTTTTGTAATTTTTGAGAAGATTTTCAATATTTTCCGATAAACGAAACATTTTTCCAGAAAAATTTGAATTTTTCAATTAAAAAAACAATTTTTTTCAGTTTCAAAAATATTTAAAATTTTTAAAAATGGTAATGACAACTGATGTGTCGTCTTTATTACATTCTCACCTTTCCATACTCGTATCCCGCTCCATTTTCCGGGTTTTTGTCCATTTTTGACTGTGGCGGTGAGTTCGGGGCTGGATGGACATTCTCGGTGGACGACGGAAGCGGCGATTCGAAATTTCTAGAAAAAATAAGTGAAAATGGAGATTTCAGACTGTTTTCGTCAATTTTAACTCAAAAAACAATCGAAAATCACAATTTCCAAGCGATTTTTCCCAATTTTGGCTCAAAAAAATTTAAATTTCCGCTAAAAATGCTCACTTATGGCTCAAATCCGGCGAAATACTGCCGGCATCCTCTCCTCCACTGCTGCTCTCCTCAAAACTCGACGTTCTTCTCTGCTGTTGAGACGGCGGACAACGAACCGACGGCGGCGACTGAATTCCTCCGATTCCACGCATTTGTTGGCCACGGCGGGTGCTGAGACGGGTCGAAATTGGGCCAAATAGGGCGGATTGCTGTAAAAATTGAATATTCAGGTGGAAAAACCAGAAAAATCGGTTGGAAACCCAGAAAAATGAGAGATGTGTTGCGAATCAGGAAAAAAAATGAATAAGAAAAAAGTAAACCCGAAAACAGTGAACCAGAAAAAAGTTTGTGAAACAGAAAAAAAATACGCTGAACCCGAAAAAAAAAGATTGCGAACCAGAACAGCGTTTTCGTCAAAAAATTACGAAATTACAAAATTTTCAAGCCAAAATGAGAGATTTCGCAATTTTTCTCTGGTTCGCAGTCCTTTTTTATTCTGGTTCGCAATTTATTTTTTCTGGTTCGCGATTTTTTCGTTTCTGGTTCGCAATTTACTTTTTCGGGTTCGCGACTTTTTTTTCTGATTCACATGCTTTCTGGTATACTTTTTTCTGATTCAAATATTTTTCTGATTCGCAACACACCTCGAAAAATGAAGCTAAAATTCAAATTTGAAAATTAAGATTAAAATGTCGTCAATTAAAATGCCGGGTACGTCGTCACGGTGTACATGCACAGCGGGCATTTTAAATGACGACAATTACAAAAATTACTGTATTTTCATGAAAAATGGCTCATTTTTCATCAAAACTCCCGCATTTTCTCTCAATTTTCTCAATAAAATCGACATAAAAGTGTTTTGCCGACGGAAAGTTTCGAAATTGCGCACATCTGCCGCGCAGATGTGCGTGTTTGCGGTAAATTATTACGATTTCGGCCGTCTGTCGGCACAGGAATCTTTTATTTTATCGTTGGAGATGAGACGGAGAAGTTGCAGCTGTTCGTATTGCGAAATAATGAAAGAGATGGACGGTTTTTAGGGAAAAATAACGGAAACTGAAGAAAAGAAAGAAGAGAACGGCGAAAATCATAAAATTTCGGGCGTTTCCCTAGGAGATGCAAGGCTGAAGGAAAAAAGAGAGAAAGCAGGAATATATTTTTTTTAATCATAAAAAAGAATAGATTTGTCTTTCATACTGGAAATGTGTACATAATAACTATTTTTCAAAATTAGAAAAATTCCCGAAAATTTTGATACAGTGATTTTTCAAATTTTCAATGAAATTTGGAAAATTATTTATTTTTACAGCTAGAAAACATATAGAGATTAAATATTTTTTTGAAAAATTGGTGAATTTTTGAAACCGATTTAAACTAGAATTTTTGCGAAAAAAAAAATCAAAATGCGTAGTTTTTCAAAATCTCTAAATTCCCGGAAATTCTAGGAAAATATCACAAATTTTCTCAGAATTTCAAAAAATTCACTTGCATTTCAATTTTTGAAAAAAAAAACATAATGACAAACATTCAGAGCAGCATTTCACAAGGGTCCCAAAATTTCAAAAAAACTTTTGAAACAGAAAAAAAAATCTCGAGAAATTTCGAAAATTTTTTGGAAAAATTCCAAAAATCCCAAAAAATTTCTATAAATCGCTAAAAATCTAATCCCCTAAAATTCTATCAAAAAATCCAAGAAAAAAAAAAAGAATTTCAAAATTCAAAAAAAAAACCAAAAATTTCAGAAAAAAAATTTGAAATTTCAAAAATTCCAAAATTAAGAAAAATGGTCAATCACCACAAAAAACCTTGAAAAAAAATCCAAAATTAAAACCCCTAAAATTCTATGAAAAAATCCAAACATTCAAGAAAAAAAAATTGATTTTAAAATTCCAAAAATTTTTTTTTAAGTTTCAGAAATTTTTCTTTCAAATTTCAAAAATTCCAAAATTAAAAAAAAAGGTCAATCACCACAAAAAAATCCAGGAATTATCAAAAAAAAAACCAAAATTAAAAAAAAAAAAGAATTTCAAAATTCCAGGAAAAAATCAAAAAATTAAAAGAAATTTTCAAATTCAAATTCAAAATTCAAAAAATGGCCAATCACCACAAAAAACCTCCAAAACCCCAGAAATTCCCAAAAAAACCCAAAAATCCAAAAAACTCCCTCGCCTATCTTTGCCTATTATCAGTGTAAAGCGAGTGGCTGTTAGCCACTGGTCACCCCCTCCACTTATCTGCTTAACAACAATGTAGTATTACACAAATTGCACACAAAAACAGCCTCCTCCTCTTTTCTAATACACAGATTGGTGTGAAGAAGCAAATGAATAGAGAGACGAAGAGACGCAGAGAAAAAGAAGAAGACACATGTCTTCTTCTGAATCCCTCGGATTCAGAATCCTCTAATAATTTACGACTTTTCCCCGATAATCATCTGATCCAGATCCAATTCAATCCGTTCGAATACAAATCATCAATTTCCGTTTCTTCTCCCACAACTTTTTATGATTTCTATAACGATTTTCTTCGCCGACAACTTTTTTTCCAGAGATTTCTATAGAAATCCCTCTGATTCACATGCAAATTATTATCGTTGTATCTCAAAAGTTCATCTCGCATTCAACATTTCAAATTGGCGCGCACGGTATCTCGCAGCGAAAACTACAGTAAGATTTGCATTTTACACAGTTTTTGGGCTATTTCGCATGCTTTTCCGACAGTTTTGAATGAATTTTTGTTGGGAAACATGAAAAATCCAATAATTTACTTGAACACAGCCCAAAAACTCTGAAAAATGCACGTCTTACTGTAGTTTTCGCTTCGAGATATCGCGCGCGCCAATTTGAAACTTTGAATGCGAGATGAACTTTTGAGATACAACGATAATATAAAAATAAATTCTCAAGAGAAAAGGCTGGATTTTTCATGAAGAAAATGGGGAATTGCTCAGTTTTTTGGGAAAAAAACCAGAAATTAATGCACCCCTTGAATGTGGTCATATTGGAAAAGCTAGTCCAAAACTATTTTTTTGAAAAAAAATTGAAATTGTAAAAAATTTTAAAATTTCAAAAAATTATGAATTTCACTGATTTTAATTGAAATTCAATGAAAAATCAAGTGGAATTCAGATTTTTTGGAGGGTAAACATGTTCGACACTGCCAAAATCGAACAAAACCATTTTTTGGTATAAATTTGAAACTGTAAATTTTTTTGAAGAATAAAAATAATTTTTTTTGATAAAATGATAACGTTTCAATTAAAAAATCAGATGTTTTTTTTGCAATATTTTGTAAAATTTACAAAATTTTTTATTGGTTTCATTGCAAAAATCTGATAAAAATCAATTTAAAAAAAAATTTTGAAAATGTAAAAAAATTTTGTAAAATCAGGAAAAAGCTCAAAATCCCAAATTTCCAGCAATTCCCCCTACCGATCAAACCTCAAAACACAAAAACTCTCAATTTCTGCTGATCAAAACGGAAAATCGGAAAAAAAAATGGGGGAGGAGGAAGAGAAGAACCCGAGACGCTCTGATAGTGTGTGATAAATGATAACCTCTGTGTGTCAATTTGATGCAATTCTCTCGAGAAAAGTGATAAAAATACATTTTTTTTGCAGAAGAAACATTAGCAGGAACAACTAAATGTTGGAAAAATTGGTGAAAATCAATTTCAAAATTTTTTTTTAATTATTCAATTTTTTTTCAACTAAAAAATTTTTCATAAAGCCTGCAACTACGATAATTGCCAAAAAAATCCCAAATCAATTTTTAAAAAATAATTGAAACCAAAAAAAAAATTTCAATGTCTTTAGCGCCGAAAAACAATGAAAGAGGCCAGACAAAAGAGCCATTTGGTACCTGGTACCTATAGAAAATAAAAATTATTCAAAATTGTCTATTCGATGGGAAACTGAAAATTCTACAAAAGTAAGAGTGAAAATTTAAAAAAAAATTCAAAAATTTTAAAAAATTTGAAACAGAAATTTTTTTTAATTAAAAAAAATGTTTTCAAGTTTCACAAAAAAATCAAAAAATAGCAAATCCACTAAAAAATCAGTTAGTACCTTGAAGCTCTAGTAAAAATCTCCAAAAAACCTCCAAAAAATCCCGGATAAAAGGTAGAACAAAAACCGAAAATTATGATGAAACCTGACACCCGTTTGCTCCGGTTTTCCCCCGTCCAATAAGCTACCAATCTACCTAAACAAATATGACAAAAAATAGTGCTTGTAAATAAATAGATGATTCACGTGAGACTAGGCAAATCTAGGTGGAAAAATCAGAAAAAAAAACTCCTTGAGAAATCCTAAAATTCTAAATAACCTACAGTAACCTAGACCGCTGAAAACAAGTCAAAACCCATCAAAATCAACTAAAAATCGTTTAAAAATGGCTAAAATCTTGCAAAAATCACCAAAAACCTCAAATTCCCACTCTTTAGAGCTCAAAAATTCTCAAAAATGCTCAAATTCCACCTCAAAAGTGATGTTCCAAGTGCAAATGACCATCTGGAGGCCCAGCTGGTAAATATTGTACCATGATGAAATGTGCTTAAAAACAGAGCACTAAAAGAGCACTTTGGAGCAAAAAGAGCACAAAAAAGAGCAAGAAAGACTGTTGATTTACGACGGGCGATTACAAGGTGTGCCAAGACTCTTGGCCCAAGAGATCGTTCAGAAATTGGGGGAAAACTGACCAAGAAAAGCTCAAAAATCACTGGGGGAAACCGGAAAAATAGGACAATAGGCACTACGCACTGGCTCTTACAGTAACCTTCCAAAAATTGAGTAATTTTTTGAAACCGGAAAAAAAAGAAAAACATGTGTTTTTCGGAAATTTGAAAATTCACAATAAAGATACTTCAGTACTGAAAAAAAATAGCAAAAACTTTTGAAAAATTGCTGAAACCGGGAGAAAATTGGAAATTGGATTCTTGAAGCCATTATTTTTTAGAGTCATTTGGAAAATTTTTTATAAAAAAATTTGAAACATAATTTCCCTAGAAATTCCATTATCAACCGGGTTTGAAAATTGAAAAACCACCAGAACGGTCGAAATTAACAAGGAAAATTTTTTCTAAAACCTAAAAATTTTTTTTTCAAAAGTTATCAGTAATTTTCAAAGTTTTTTGTCAAAAAACTTTTCAAAATTTTGGGAATTCAAAAAATTAAAGAAATTCAACTATAAAGTATGAACGCAAGCTAATGTTCACTCATTGCATCAATAACGTAAATTAAATTTTTGAAACCGAGAAAAAAAATCTGAAATTTAAATTTTTCAGAAAGTCCCCAGGAAAAGTCCAATTTTAGCTAGATAAAGTCCATGAAGAATTAGGAAAAAGACCGATTTTTATAGAGATAAAAGAAATCATAAAAATTACCCAAAACTTTCCATTTTCCCACCGAAAAAAAGGGAAAAGTGACAAAATAGTGACGCGATGGAGGTGACATCAAGGAAAGGAGGCGTTCTAATCCTATTAGGGTCACAAAAAATTACAGTGATGATAATTCAATGGGAAAATTGGAAAAATTCAAGGGGAAAAGGTAAAAAGAAGCCAAAAATCTCAGAAAGGGCCTAAGTTAAAAAACCATTTTTTTAAAAAATCAATTTCGATTTTCAGGCCCTAAAAATCGAAATTGGACTTTTTTTTAATTCCAGAAAAATCCATTTCAAATTACAGTCAATTTCCTATTTTTCAGTGATATTTTCAGATTTTTATCAATTTTTTTTCCAAAAATTCCACAAAAATCAGTTTTCCCTCCATTCTAGTCCTCCACTGATAAATAAACAAATAGAGAAAAAAGAAATTCCGCAACATCAGAAAAAATGCGAAAAATGGCCGTCGACCCGCTTTTCCCCTTCCTATCACTGATAACAATCACTCTTATCAGTCCGATTTCTCGTCCGGGTCGATCAGTGAGCATTCCAGGGTTACGTCAATGAGGGAGACGCCTGTTTTTGGAAGAGCATGCGTTTTTCGATTTTTACGAGCGGAAATGCTAAAAATATGAGGGAAAATGGGGGAATGATGAGTAAAATACACAAAAATGATGTCAATTTTACGGGAAAAAATTGGAAAAAAAATCAGCAAAAACCACTGAAAAATCAGAATTCCTTATTAAATTTTTTTTGGCAAAAAAAAGTTATCAGCTCATTTTTTAGGCCAAAATTATCAGTTTTAACCCGAAAAATATCATTAAAAATCGCAACAACCCCGTCAAAAACCGTAAAAAATAGACGGAAAGAGGAAGTGATAAAATGATAAAAACCCGTGAAAATTGCACAATAAAACAGTCATTTTATTCGGTTTAGGGTTCTAAAAATTAGGAATTTTTGATTTGGATAATCTAGATATGTAGTAGAGTTTCATAAAAATTGAAACAAAAAAAGGATGTTTTGAAACAGTGATTTTTCGAAACTTCAAAAAAAGAGCCAAAATACTGATTTTTCTTAAGAACCCAAAATTTCTACATAATTGATTTCTCAAAAATGTTTCGGAATTTTCAGATTTTTTGAAAATGTAAAAAAAAAATTTAAAAATTGACAAAAATCAGAAATTCCAGATTTTTTGTTTGAAAGCCACTTAAAATTTTTTTTTAAAATCACCTTATTGTGAGACCGTCAATTTTATAACCGGAACAGTGACTACATTGATATCTGAAAAATTTTCCAAATTTTCAAATTTTTTGAAACTGAAAAAATTGGCAAAAATCACAGAAAATCCGTGAAAATTACCATTTTTTCTAGAATTTTTCAGGAAAATGTGGAAAAATTCTAAAAAAATTCAAAAATCCCAAAAACCCTCCTATAACTCACAGATTTCGCAACAATACCCATTCTACCCATTTCAACACAAAAAACCCATAAAAAAAGGGGCTAGTCCTTCCCGAGTGTGAGAACTAGACACAACACCTGTGGGTGATGAGTCATACTTGAAGAGAAGTAAAGCAAAGAGAAAAAAAAATGGAAGAGAGGGAATAAGAAAAAAGTACAGGGGGAAAAATGTAAGTGCAAATTGGAAAAAAGCATCAATTAATTATAGAAAAATTGGATGATCAAGGACTAGAACAATAGGGAAAACCCATTTAGAAATGATCAATTGAAACAGGAAAAAAATGGAAAAATTCGAAAAAAGTCAAAAATCACAAGGATTCTTCAAAACTCTTGGAAATCCCAAAAAATCATAAAATCTGATTCAAAAAATTAGCTAAAACTCCTAAAAATTGGAAAATAGAAATTCAGAATTTTTTTTTGAAAAATGGCCAAGAATTTAGCAAAAATCTTGAAAACCCATTGAATATCTAGAAAAATCGTGAATTTGGCCTAAAAATCAGCTGAATGTCCAAAAAAAAAAAGGAAGAAAAAAGTTTCAGCGAAAATCATAGAAAAATCTCAAAAATTTAGCAAATTTTTGGAAAACCAGTCAAAAATCTCGAAAAATTAGTGAGTTTGGCCTAAAAATCCACAAAACTTCCAGGAAAATAAAGAAGCGCTGATCTACGAAAAATACCCAAAATTGTATGAAAATTCATCAAAAAATGGGAAAAAAATCGCTAAAAACCTAGAAAAATCCACAAAAATCAGGAAAAATGAGAAAAATTCAGGATTTCCTTCAAATTTGATCCTAAAATTCCTATAAAAATCCCAAAAATCCCTACAAAACCCCAACTTATCCCTAGTACAAAAAACCCACTCTAATATCTGATCACCTAAACTTGACCAATTTGCAAAGAGGACAAGCCGCGTCTTGGCGGCGAAGCTTATACAAACAAGACGGAAGGAGGAACAGAACAGAGAGAGAGAAAGTGTCGTCATCAACACTTTTTGGCTGAACGATAAGTTTCTCTTCTTTCTTTTTGGCGCCAAAAAACAGAACACACATTTGTTGGATGATACCCTTGATTCAAGCGAGGAGGAACAAGTGTTTGTTTGTTTACTGGTTGTGCGATAGGGGAAAGAATTCCAGATTTTTAGATTTTTAGCAGAGAAAAATAGAGGAGGAAAAACAGGTGTTTGACAGTGTAAAAAGGCTAGAAAAAAGGGAAAATCTGGAATTTTTCAGAACCAATTTTTTTTAACAAAAAAATTGGAACAAATGAATAGCTTTGACGATTTTTCAGTTCAGTTTCGAAGTCTTATCAAAGATGATTATTTCAAAAAATTATATAAAAAATTTATGAAACAGTATTTCAAATATTGAACACATTGAATTTTGTGAATTTCCCAAAAATTTTCGAAAAATTTTGAAACCGAAAAAAATTATTTTTTTTGTATTTTTTTTTGGTACATTGTCAGAACCATGTTTTTTTACTTTTTTAAAATTAAAAATTAAAATTTTGGAATTATCCAGAATTTTTTTCAGTTTGGCTAGAGAACGATTAGAAGTGCTATCAAAGATACTTTTTCCAAAAAATTATAGGAAAATCTTATGAAACAGGGAAATTTTTTAAAACATGCTTTTCAACACATGAAAAATTGAATTTTTGAATTTTCGAAAAATTTTTGAAAAATTTTGAAACCGAAAAAAAAGTTTTTTTGCATTTTCTTTTGGGAAAATCGTCAGAACCTTTTTTTCACATTTTTTTAAATTAAAATCTTACTCAGGAGAAAATTGATTTTGTGAATTTCCCAAAATTTTTTTGAAAAATTTGGAAACCGAAAAAAAAATATCGGAAAAGTGGAAAATTTCCAAACTTCACAGGAAACCAAACATTTTTTCAATTAAAAAATTTCTACATTTTTTTTATGTTCAGATAATGGGA
The DNA here is from genome assembly GCA_900536315.3 of Caenorhabditis becei. Classification (NCBI taxonomy): domain Eukaryota; kingdom Metazoa; phylum Nematoda; class Chromadorea; order Rhabditida; family Rhabditidae; genus Caenorhabditis; species Caenorhabditis becei. The sequence continues at coordinate 324,271 of LR538650.1, forward strand.
AGGTTAAGCATGCGTGTATTAAAATTAATTTTTCCGAAAAATTATGGAAAAATCTCATGAAACAGTAAAAATTTTAAAATATGGATTTCGAAAATTTCGTCTTATCGAACGAGCATAATTGCAATTTTGAATTTCCCAGAAACTATTGAAAATATTTTGAAACCGAGAAAAAAAATTTTTTTTTTCATTTTTTATGGGAAAATGATAATTTTTAGTTGATTTTTCAAATTTTCAAAAACAAATTTTTTTTTCAAAAAAAAAAGAACTAACCGTAATCTCGTTCTCCCTCCTGTTCCCCATCGAATTCGAATTCAAATTCCCGCCCGTTCTCGTCCATTCCGAATCGAATTTTGTGCTGACGTTTTGTGTTGTTGTTGGCTGGAAAATATGCAAATTTCCAACAAAAAAAGAAAGATTTATGTATTCAAAAATAATCCGATTACCCAATAAAAAAAAACAGATTTATTGTTTTCCTACCAGTCCTTATCACTGATAAAGAAAAAAAAATCAAAAATAGCCCTAACCCTTCTAATGTGCTAATACTCTTCCGACAGTAATCCACTGATAATCCATTGATAATCAGTAGGATTATCACTAGAATACAATCAGATGTTCGTCATTACTACAGGTAACATCATGGACACCCATATTGTCAGCAGAAATTTGAAATGATAAGGAATTTTTCAGAAAAATTGGGGAATTCAGGGAGAAAATCAGAAATTTGAAAATTACTTTTGAAATTTTCAAAAATTCCAGAAAAAAAAGTAAAAAATCAATTTTTACAGCAATATTCCTAAGAATTTACTAAAATTGAAATTTCGAAAAAAAAATTCAGTTTCAAATTAGTTTTCTTAATGTTATTGAATAATTATCTACAGTACAGGTTGCCGATTTTCTAATAAAAAATGTTTCAAATGAAAAATATTCAGTTTCAGAAAATTTTTTAAAAACTCAAAAATAAAAGCCTACAGTACTCCATCACTTCTTCGAGTACGTTTGTTTATTCTTTTTCCAAAAAATTTTCGAGAATACAAAAAAAATTCAAAAAAAATTGTGTAGTTTCAAGAATGGTCTTTTAAAAAATTAGAAAAAGTTCAAATTTGATCAGAGAAATATTAACGTTTCTTTTAATCATATCCAAATTTTATAAAAATTATCCAAATATTCGAATAAAACTTCAAAAATGTATTCTGATTTTTTGTAGTTTTGCATTTTTTTTAGAATAAAAATTGCAATTCTAAAAAATCCAGAAAAAAAGAAGAAAAAAATTTGAAAAAAATTCAGTTTCAAAAAATTTCCAAAAATAATGTGAAAAATGTTACAGTAATCCTCGCACTTTTCCTATTCAAAATCATCAATTTTCTACTTCAGAATAGCTCAAAATTCCGAAAAATTTTACAAAAAAAAATCTACAGTAATTGTGGATTAATAATTCCAACTTTTCGGGTAATTTCAAAAAAATAAATTTCAGTTTCAGAAAAATTTCAAGAAAATTTTTTTTTGAAAATCGTATTCATTCAGTCCTTTTGACTTCAATCAAAATCAAGCTTCAGAAAAGAAAAATATTTTCAAATTCAAGAATTTTTAAAGGAATTTTGAAAAATTCAGTGTTTTCAGTACAACACTCCAAAATCCCGCATTTTTCCTCAATTTTTGTAAAAAAATAAAAATTTTAAAAATTCCCTACAACACTCCGAAATCCCGCTGTTTCACTCACCTTGCTGCCGATAACCCTCGATTCCTCCCTGTATGAAAGCGGTTCCCGATTGATAGGACAGTAGAAATTGGCAGATTTCAGCATCGGATCAGCACTATTTTCGTTGATAAGCGGCTGATAACGAGATGGAGTTGATTGAGCGACTGGCGGATATCGAATGATGGAGTCGGAGTCGGGGCTGACGGATACGGGAGACGAATTGGGAAGAGGAAGAGGATGATCCTGATGTTGGGAAGGACGGGGAGGCGTTGCTGGGGGCACTGGAGCCGATCTGAAAAAATAGAGGAAATTAAAAGGGGGATAGTGAAAAATTGGAGAAAATGGGTTAAAACTGGGGAAAATGAGCTAAAAAATCGTGATTTTCCAATAATTTCAAATAAAATTATGGTTTTTGCCAGTTTTCTCTGTTTTTTTTAAAATAAAATTGAACAAAAAAAATACTGTTTCACATTTCCTTTTTAAAAAAATTATGTTTTACAGTTACTACTGATGCATTTCGTGCAACATTTTTGAAAAATCACTACCAAAAATTAATTAAAAAAATAATTCAGTTTCAAAATTTTTTGAAAAAAATTTGAAAAAATTTGTCCGCAATGTGATCTGTATCTCGTTGGACATTTAAAAAAAGTTTTTTGTTGAAAAATTGACTTATGTGGAAATTGAAAAAACGGTTTCTGTTCCAAAAAAAAATTCCAAAAAAAATTACAGATTCAAAAAATGATTGATAACAACAATAGGAATTCAGCTTTGATAAGCAAGAGATAATTTCATGGAAAATTGTTTGGATAAAAATTTGGCATAAAAGTCTGTTTTTTGAAGAAAAATCTAGAAAAAGCCAGAAAAATCAGGAATAAATTTAAAAATCATGAGAAAAAAAAATCTGATGCAAATTTTGGTGGAAGATGACCCAATTCTAGTAATAACCCTTCAAAAAAATTGAAAATATCTGAAAATCAGCTGAAAACCATAAAAAACACCTCAAAAATCCAATTTTCCTGAATTTTCCAGGAAAAAGTCACTATTTCTCCTAATTTTATCAATTTTATCTCAAAATTATTTTTTCTAGCTAAAAACCATGAAAATCACGAGAAAAACTCAAATTTTCCACAATTTTCCAGAAAACACCACTATTTTTCCCTATGTTATCAATTTTTATCACTTTTCTACTGCCACGTTCCAATTATTAGATATTCACAAATAGAGAACGGAAAAGGAGAAGAGGAAGGGCTCATTTGTATTACTATTATGAGTGGTTTGGTGTGCATGTAAATAGAATATAGATATTCATATTTATTATGCATGATTCCTCCTCCCATTTAGAAAAAGAAGAGTGTGTGAAGTGGAGAGACGCAGAGAAATCGAGAGGATCATTAGGGGAAGAAGGAAGGGAAGAAGGTTCTGGAGGGAAGTTTTATGAAAAATGGCATTTTTTTAAATTTGTGGAAATTCAGGGGAATTCCAGCAAAAAATTTTGAAAAAAATCTAGCAAAATTGATAAAAAATGATAAACTTTCAAACTTCGAAAATTATCGTGGTAGGACCCAAAAATTGGAAATTTGAATTTTCAAAAATGTTTTTTTTTGGAAAATTAAAAATTATGAAAAATGCAGTGGAAAAAAAATCAGCAAAATTTATAAAAATGATAAACTTTCAATTTTCGAAAATTATCGTGGTGGGACCCAAAAAATCTTTCCGAACTTTGTTTTTTGAAAAATTGTAAAAAATCAAAAATACATCGGACCATTCCAGAAAAATCAGGGGCAAACAAAAAATCATAAGAATTTGAAAATAATCGCTGCGAGACCCAAAAAAAAATAATTTTTCGGTTTCAAATTTTTTCAAGTTTTTTCAAAATTTTTTGATCAAAATATTTCAGAATTCAACACGGAGTTCTTTCTAAATTCAAATGACCGCTTGAAAGAAATAGAAAAAATAGAAAAAATAGAAATCCTAAAAATTAATCAGATTTTTCGTTTCAAGACCCAAAAACCCCTTGAAAACCAATTTTAAGCCCCATTTTCCTTTCAAAAACCACTAAAAACGCAAAATTCCCCAGTTTTCTCAACTAAACCTCCCAAAGAACACAAATAAATCCTATAAATCCCCGAAATGTCCACTTCCCAATTCGTAAATCCCATATAATTCTTCTCGACTGACCAATTCAAGGAATCAAAGGGGTTCCCAGCCACTTTTAGTACAACGACCCCTCTTAGGGCCAATTCTCTCCATTTTATGCACTTTTTCGAGGGAAAATCGAGGAAATTGGAAGCTATACGAGGAGAATTGAATAAAAATTGAGGGAAAAACGGGGAAAAATATGAAAAATCCAAGAAATCCAGAAAACCTACATAAAAATATAAGAAAACAGGGAAAATAAGAGAAAACTGCCCGAAAACTAGATAAATTCAACTAGATTTTGAAAAATTGGCCAGAAAACCGGATACAAGCTCGATTTCATAATTGAGCACCTCCTTTTTCCCAAAAAACTTCCAAAAAAGACAGAAAACATGCTAAAATTGCGAAATCCTTCATTTTTGGCTTGGAGCCAAGAATAATTGAGCAACTTCTCCAGAAATTGAGTAAAATTTGGTCCAAAAGTTACGGAACTCTGTCCAATTCTTCAATCCAAGGGGAACCCGAAAATGGGATTAAATTTGTGGAAGGAATCAGAATTCATGGGACCGAAATGCATGTGTCCTCCCGTTGTCCCAATTACTCAATGTTGTCTCATTAGTCTTGAGAGCCAAACGGGAACATTTTGATTTTATGAAAGGGGCAAATTTCAGGGGAATTCGAAACGAAGAGATGGAGACAGCTCATTGGGATTTTCAAAAAAAATGTTTAAAAAAAAGATGATTCCTTGGAACCGGAAAGAAAATTTTGATTTTTTTTTCCAGTGGAAAAATTAACTGGGATGAATATTAGGGAAAATTATCACTGAAAAAGAATAACAAATTAAAACTTTACGAGATTCTGAAAAAATAAACATTTTTTGAAACGGGAAAGTTTTCCTGATACTTGCAATTGAAAATTTGGAAATTTCAGCGATTTTTGGAACTTTTTTGAAATTGCACAAATTTTTCTTTCCCTCGTAAAAAATTGCAAAAATGAGACCTTCATATTATCGTTGCAACTCAAAAGTTCATCGGGTAGATTTACGGAGTTGCGGGTCTCGCCACGCGCAAAAGCAAAACGTGCTGCGCCTTTAAAGTACGGTAGTTGCGCAATTTGTCTTTTTCCACTATTTTTCCTCATTTTCCTCGGGTTTTCAACCGATTTTCGCTTTTTTTACACAAAAAATACTCTTTTTGTGCTTTTTTGATGTAAAAACTGCGAAAATCGGTTGAAAAACCGAGGAAAACGAGGAAAAATAGTGGAAAAGGAGAAATTGCGCAACTACCGTACTTTAAAGGCGCAGCACGTTTTGCTTTCGCGCGTGGCGAGACCCGCAACTCCGTAAATCTACCCGATGAACTTTTGAGTTGCAACGATAATATTGGAATAGAATAAAAAATGTTGCATATTTAAAAAAAAAAGCGTTGAAATTGAGAAAATCTAACCCAATACGATTTTTAATAAAAAATTACAAAATAAGTGATTTTTTTATATTTTTTTAGTTCATTGGTTGGTAGAACATCTAAAAAGGAACAGGATTGGAATTTTAGAAAATTTAAATAATTATTAGGGAAAATTTGAAACAAGAAGAAACATTCAAGAAAACTGTTAGAAAATTCTTTAAAAAATACCGGATCTGTGAGAAAGATTGAATTTTCCAAAAAGTCAGAATTCTCAAAAAATCCAAGAAACACCCGAAAATTCTAAAATTTTTTATGAATTCAAAAAAAAAAATCTAAATGCGGGCTTCCTCAAATTGAGATTCTGAAAAATTGCAGAAAAAATAAAAAAAATTTTTATGAATAAAAAAAGTGCTAAATCGGGGCTCTCTGATATTGAGATTTTGGAAAATCACTAAAAAATGAATTTTTTTGAAACAGGAGAAAATTCAGAAAATTCGAAAAAAATAAATTTTTAAAAATGGGAAAAACTTAAAATTACCAGGAAATCGCTAAAAAATTCAAAAAAATTCCAAAAAGGACCCTAAAGCTTCTAGTAACCCCGGGAGCCCCGAAAACCCATAAATTCGTTCAAATTTGCCCTTTAGATCCTACTTGCCACCATTAACATATTGACCCTGCAGCCCAGCAAAAAGGACCTCAAATGCGAAAGAAATGGACCTTCTCTCCTCCCTTTTCTGCATAATTCTCCCCATTTTCCCGTCTCGAGTCACTCGAAAATTTGCATACCAAATACGCCCGTTTTTCCCCCATTTTCCCACATTTTCTGTCATTTTCCTACTGAAAAATAAATACATGTGTATTTATGTTTACGGGTATGGAAACCAACGATAACTGGTGATGACGGGGAATATTATGCAAATATGCATGGAAACGACAAGTTATTACACATTTTACTGGCCTATACTGGGTGGCGAATGGAATTTAGGTGAAGAGATAGGAGAAATGAAGGAGAATTGGGAAATTCGAAAAATTTGGAAATTTTCAGAAAATTTTGAAACTGGAAAAAATTCGAATTTTGTTCGAAAAATTCAGAGATAAATCAGATTTTTTCACAAAATTTTAGAGGAAATAACTGAAAAATTAAATCAAAAAAAAAAATTTTTAGAAAATTTCGGAAAAAACTGAATTTTAATTTTTTAGAAAATTTAGAAAAATTCTAAAAAATTTCAGGAAACTCTGGAAATTTCCCAAATGTTTTGAGAATTTCAAAAAAAAAATTTCCAGAAAAAAAACCAATTTTTTCATGATTTTCTAACAAAAATTCTCAATTTTTCAACTTTTCAAAACTTTTTGATAAAAAAAACAGTTCCACACCTACATTTTTCCACAAAAACTCTATCAATATCGGTCAATATTGACAAACGGAAACGCTAAAAAAATATATGGCAAACTAGGGGAAAAAAGAAAGAAGAACCATTTTTCACACAGTCAGAAAACCATAAAACGCTTGATGATGGATAAGAAAAAAGAGAACTGATAAGTAAAAAAATACAGAATAATCACTAGAAACGAAATTTTCTAAATATTTTAAAAATCAGAATTATTTTGAAATTTTTGCCCAGAAATAACTGAAAACTACGTATTAATCTTAATTTTTCAAAAATTTTTATTTTTAATTTTTGAAACTGAAAATTTGGAGATATTTTTCACTCAAAAGGTACTATTTTTTAAGAACAAAAATTTTCACTTTTAAAATTCTTGAAATTAAATGAAAATCAGGAAAATTTCGAAAGGAATCACCAATAGTCAATTTGAAACTTCCAAGAATTAAAAAAATTTTTGAAACAGTAAAAAAAATTGATATCATGACAATTCTTTCTGTTATCAAATTTTATTTTTCAACGGAGATCCCTTGTGTTTACTATTATTTTGTTTGAAATTTCAGAAAATTAAAAAAAAAATTTGAAACCGTATTTTTATTTTCTCAATTTTCCAAATTTTCCACACCACTCAAATAAGCCCACAATAAGCCTTCAACTCTAACTAAACGCTAACTAACCTTCTCATGGTTCCTCCATTCGTACTGCTCCGATTCAACTGTTCCCCAATGGATTTGTCCGTTTCGACTACAGTAACCTCTTGTTTTTCACGACTCGTCGTTCGGACGGAGCGTCGTCCGAAAGTGTTCCGAGTGAATGGACTGGCCGATGGGACGGATGGAGAAGAGGGAACGATCTGGATGAAATGGCACACATGAAGCAACTGATATTCAAAGCAAAAAAAATGAATAGCAATTTTCAAACAAAAATCACTGTTTCAAAAATGTATTTCAATAAATCGAATTTTCAGATTCGCACTCACCATCAAAATCTTGTTGATCAGATAAATAATTGTTTTCAAGTTTCAAAATTAAGACTAAAAATTGATATTTTAAAAAATGGGTGATATGCATTTCTCTTGAAGAAAAAAAATTATTTTCAAGTTTCAAAAATATTTTTTAAAATAAAATTTCAAAAAATTTGAGTAATTCCCCTTGCCTCTTTGAAACGTCTTTGAAGAGTGATTTTCAAATTATCTTACAGTTTCAACAAATTTTTGATTAGTTTTGTACTCCCAAACTTGAATTCTTTTGCCTGTTCTAGAGGTTAAAAAAAATTATTTTCCAGTTTTGAGAAAATGAAGCTTCCTTCCCAAAAATTTAGAAATCACTTTGAAAAAATTAATTTACATTTTCAAAATTTTCGAAAAAAAAAGTTTTTTGGAACTTCTTCAATTCCTTTTGTGTCTTTGACGTGGATAACTGGTAAATAACGAAAAATGCTAATTATTCACTGAAATTTTTCACTGTTTCAAAAAATTACAAAAATTGAAAGTTTCACTTTTTTTCAATTAACCAGCTTGCATGAATTTCTCAAATTTCGGAATGAAAAAAATTCATAATTTCCAAAACTTTTATAAATATTGATTCAAAAAATTGCCGTTTCAGGAAAATTAAAAACACAAAATCAAAGAATGCAAATGTATCAAAATTTAAAAAAAAGAAAAGGATCTCAAATCCAAAAAATTTTCAATTTGTTCAGTTTCAAAAAATTTAGAAAAACTGGAAACCCATAAATTTGTCAATATGTGAAGGCTAATGCTATTTCTCTTTTTTTTCTTAATTTACAGAATACTCTTGTTTATACCAAAAAATTTTTTTTAAAAATTCCTTTTTACTTCTATCAAGCTATTTTTTCAGTTCTACCAATCATTTTTTTTTCAATTTTTGAAAAATCCCAAAAATCAATAAAACCCACAATAGAAGAGCTTCTTGGCCTGTGCTGATGGATGACCATAGTCGTGTTGGCCTCCTGCTTCTCCTTGGGCGGCGCCTTCTTCTGAATCTCCACTTCATCCTGCTTCTTGTGCCACTCCACATCCGACACCTCCTTCAGAAGTCTCCGTCCCGTTTGACAGTCGACTCCCAGTATTTTCTGCTCCAACTCCTCGAATTCTCCCTCTTCGTCGGCTCCGCGGAGCACGTGTTTGTACAGTTTCGCCTTTTTCAGAAGCTCCGCCTCCTTGCGGGCTTTTTCCATGGCTGCGGCGAATTGATCAGCTCGGCGGCGGTCTTCCTGGAAGAAATTGATAAATTGTACTGATTTTTAGAGATTTTTGAAAAAAAGAAAGCTGTTTTCAATTTTTCAAATATTTTTTTGAATTTTCCAAATTTCAATCGGTTTTCAAAAGTTTTTCTTTCAAATCGAAAATTCCAATTTATCAATTTTTTTTAGTTTTTTCAGGTATTCTCTATAATACACTCATTGACTGAAATTTGAGAAAATCTAAATTAAATTTTTTTTTGAAACTGTGAAAAATTTTTTTTTCAAAAAAAGCCGAGGGTTGATTCAATTTATCCAGAATTTTTGAAAAAAAGCCATTTCTGTATATTTTTGGATTTAAAAATATTTTTACACTTTTGAACTCAGCAGGATTGACTGAAAATCATGACAATTAAAAAATCAATTTTTTGAAACTGAAAAAAAGTTTTTAAAAAAATGGAAACAGCCTGTTTTGTTTTTTTTTCCAGTTTTCTGAAAATTGCAAAAATTGCTGTTGCTTTTTCAAATTAGAAAATTGATCTATTCGAATGGAAACTGTTCTAAATTTTAACAAATTACAAATTCAAATTTTTTGAGACTGTAAAAAAATTTTTTCAAGGTCAGAATTGCTAGATATTTATCGATTTTTTTATGCTAGTTACGAGGAAACAGCATTGATTGAAAATTATGGAAATTAAAAAATTCATTTTGTGAAACTGTGACAAAAATTTTTTTTTCCAAAAAAAAGTCAGGCTTATTTTTTTCAAAATTTTTGTCAAAATTTTTGAAAAAAGGCTATAGCTACTTGATTTTGTATTTTTGGATTTTCAGAAATTTTCTGTTATTGAAAGCATCTGGATTGACTCAAATTTATGAAAATTAAAAGATCAATTTTATGAAACTGTAAATTTTTTTTTTAGAAAACATGAAAACAGCCTGTTTTGTTGTTTCAAATTTTTTAAGAAATGCGAAAATGTTGCAAGAAAAATCACAGCATTGACTCAAAATTACCAGGCGGGCGGCTCACGCCGTCTCCCCGCCTGGTTTTCCGCCTTCGGCGGTTCTTCATTCCTACACGTTGAAAAGCACGAAATTCAAAATTAAACGTGGCCGACATTGGCGTTTTAGAAATGAACATGGGAAAAAGGGCCTTAAACGCATGATACATATGCGTATGCGCTCCTGTCCGGTTCAGAGAATAAGGATCCCTTATCAACTGCTCGTGCACCATGCGAGGAGCATTCCTGACTCCTGCGAAGGAACGACGAAAATGGTCGAGTAGTTGCTGAGAAAACGCTGCGGACAGACACACTTACGGACAAACATACACACAGAATTTGTCGTTTAATAATAGTAAAGATAAAAATTGAAAAATTAATTTTTGAAACTGTAAAGAAAATATTGTTTGTTTCCCAACTAAAAAGTTTTGAAAAAATTCCATTGGTGCATAATTTTGAATTTTAGATTTTTTTTGAATTTTCAATTTATGGAATCATCTGGATTGACTCAAAATTATGAAAATTGATAAATTAATTTTTTGAAACTGTAAAAAAAATTTTTTTGAATAAAATCAACAATTTTTGATTTATTTCCGGAATTTTGAAAAGAATTGTGCTATTTTGAAAATAGAATTCGATCTAGAATAGATCTTTCTCAAAAATTGAAAAATCACATACTTTTTCGAAACTGTAAAATTTTCCAGTTTTCAATTTTCAATGATTTTAGAGAAAAAAAAAATCAATTTTGAAAATTCAGAATTTTTGAATTTTTGAACCAATTGAATTTTTTCGATAAAAAATATTTTCCAAAATAAAGAGAGTCATGAATAGATAATTGGAAATTTGGAAAATTTACATTTTTTTTGAAACTGTAAAAAATTTATTTCAGAAAAATCCAAAATCCACCCACCTCGAGTCTCTCCCTCTCCAACTGCTTTCTCTTCTCCTCCTCATCTCTTCTCCGATCCTCCAGAATCCTCCGCTGCCTCTCCACTTCCAACAATTCCAGCCTCTCCCGATTCTCTTGCTCCGCTTCATAACGTCTTCTTTCAGCAATCTGCTCTTGATAGTTACATCCAGAAGACGCAGAAGTCGACGTGTTACGACGGGTCAGCGGGATTGGGTCGTCGTCTGAAAAAAAATATTAGAAAAATAGAGGAAAATTAGAAAAAATCGGAAAAATTGAAAAAAAAATGGGGGAAAATGGAAAAAAAATATAAGAAATTTTGAAAAAATTGGAAAAAACTATATTTTAAAATTCTGAATTTCAGAAAATAAAAACAGATTTTTTGCTGTCTCAATTGTTTTTTTCAGAGAAACCCTTGCGATGAATGAGTCGTAGTTCAAAATTTCAGTAATTGGAATTTTTTGGAACAGGGATTTTCAAAAATTTAAATTTTTTTTAATTTTTAAAAAAATTTTTTAAAAAATCGACTAACCAGTATAATCCGAAGTGGATTGTCGTTCTTCCTCCCGCATTTTCACATTTTTCTCCAATTTCTCCTCGGAAACATCATCTTTGACTCCACTGACACCGGATTCCGACGAAGAATCAGTCGATGAAGTGGTCATGATCATCTGGGAACTATTCTGATGTGCTGGTTGCTGGTGATTCAGATTCAGATGATGATGAGAAGCCGATGACGTCGTAGAAGACGTCATGATTTGAGGGACGAATGGGGCAGGGATCGGGATGCCGTAGCGCACTGGAGAATTGGGAAAAATTGTAGATTTTTCAAAACTCTGAGAAATTGATTGAAAAATCAGATTTTTTTTTAGAAAATTGAAAAAAAATTCAATTTTTTTAAATTCTGAATTTCAGAAAAAAAACAGATTTTTTGCTGTTTCAATATTTTTTTTTTGAATTTCAGGATTTTCGGAAACGATTAGTGGATAAAACTAGTTTGAATAATTTTTTAAATGAAAAATCGCAAAAATAAATTATAATTTTTCGTGGAAATCATAATTTTTTACTGTTTCAAATTTTTTATGTGAATTTTTATTTTGAAAACTTTATCGGTTCATGACGACTATTTCTTTCGGAATTTTTGAAAAATGAAAGAAAAATCAGTTTCAGAAATTTTTTTAATTTGCAAAAATTCAAAAATAGTTATTGGCCAATTCAGTAATCGAATGTTAACAATAAGATCAGAATTAAAAAACAAGACAATTCGATTTCTTAAAAATATTACATTTTTTGCAGTTTCAATATTTTTAAAATTTTCAAATATTTTTTTAAAGATTACTAACGTCAATTCGGGCTGGAATAATTTTTTTACTGTTTTCAAATTAATTAATTAATTTTCTAATTTTTAAAAATCAATAATCATTTCTGCGTACATGGTTATTTTTATTTCGGAAATTCAATTGTTAAAAAAAAACAAAACCCTAATTCAAAATTTCATTTTTTTTACTGTTTCAATTTTTTCAATTCAGATTTCTGTATTTTTTTTCAATTATTTCTGGTTACCAACTTATTTTTGAATGCAAAAAAAATGCTCACTTCCATTGGGTCCAGTCGGCGGCGGCATGGTCCACATGCCCATTTGGTCAATTGGACAGATTTGTGAAGGGTCGATGCTCTGAAAAATTGGGAAATTGAAGAAAAAAATTAGAAATCAAATTTCCAGCAAAAAATTTGAATTTTTCCCAGAATTCATGCTCCAGATGGCTCTAAAAAAATCGGAGAAAAAAACAAAAAAATGCTATTAACTTTTTAAAAAATTGAGAGAAATCAAAAAAAAGGTGCACGACCGTATTGAATTTTCAAAAATAAAAATTTGATTTAAAAATTTTTTGAAACCCAAAATTATTTTTTTCATTTTGTAAAATTTCCAAAAAACTCACAATAGTGCTAACAGGTATGGCTCCGGCTGGAATAACTTGGTACTGCGGTGCAAAAATGTGACCACCGGGATTTTGGAGCATCGTACTGGCCGTTTCGGCTTCTGATGAGTCTTGTGAGTGATCATTGGGGTTAGTTGGGTGTTGGTGGACCATCAATTGGGGGAAATGGTGCATTGGGAAGGCGTAGATCGGGTATCCGGGGTACTGGTGAGTGGGCGGGGCTTGGTCGGACTGAAAATAAGGGAAAACATTTCATATGGATGGCCAGACAGTAATGATTTTATGAGAATTAGGAATACATTATTGAAAAAATTGAGACTGAAAAAAAGGTGTTTTTTTTTCAAAATTAAAAAAAAAAATTTTTTTTTAATTTCAGTTTTGTTGGAGATGAGACACAGAATTGATTTATTTTTTGAGCTGATATTTGTTCGAGTTTTTTACCACAAATTGATATTTTAAAATTTGCAAAAAAATTTAGGAAAAAATGTTAAACAGAAAAAAATCATTTTTTTGAAGATTTGAGAAAATTGGTATTTTCCATTTTTTCCGTTCAAAACGTTCCAATCTTTTGAATAAAAATCTCAATATAATTTTTAAAAATTTTGGACTGCAAATCGAATCGATTTTTTTCAAATCTCAAAAAATTTATGTAAAATTTGAGACTGAAATTTTTTTTTGAAAATCTAGAGATTTTTTGGATTTTTGGGCTTGCCTTGATGAAATAAAATATTCCAAGAAAAGAACAACAGATTTTTTGAATTTATTGAAAATTTTATAGATAATTTTTGAAACTGAAATTTTTTTTCTGAATTTTTCAAATTTTGTGCTAAAAACAGTTTTCAATTATCGGAAACTGAAAAAAATTTTTTCAGTGATTGACAAAATTTAGGAAATTAATTGAAAAAGATCAAACAAAACCGATTCACTCTTGGAATTCTCATTTTTTTTTAGGAAATTTTGAAATTGAAACTTTTTATACATTTTTAAAATTTTTTACAGTTTCAAAAAATCCAAACTTTCCATTTAATTTTTAAAAAAATTAGTTTTGCCTCTGCTAGTATTTTTAGCAAAAAATTTATAATTTTCGTATTTTTTCCTAAATGTCCCCCAAAAACTCACATTTCTCCCGGATTTTTCCATTTTTTCAGGTGTTCCACTGATTGTAATTCGGTTTTGTTCCTGGTTTAGAGTCGAGTTGTTCGACGACGATTGGCGGCTCATTGAGCAATCGAGTGACAGTTTTTCAGGGCTGGCGTCCTGAAATAATCGATAATTTAGAAAAAAAGATTTTTAAAAAATTAGAGAATAATTCCACAAAAATAAGACATTTTTTCAAAAAAAAAATAACTAGAAAAATCACCAAAAATAGAAAAACAAACACTAAAAATCATGGGGAAAAATTCGAGAAAATTCGAGAAAAGCACTGAAAATCTAACCAGTTTTCGAGGTTATTTTTGTCTAGAAGACCTGAAAACGTGGCGAAAATATGCGCAATTTAGGCCAAAATGTCAATATTTTTTTGGAGATTTTTTTTACGCGTGAAAATGCAAATTTGGGAACCCGTAGAGAGTGCAAATTGAAATTACAGTGAAAGGGGTTTTTTGAAAAAAAAAATTTGAAACAGGAAAAAAAATTAACTTGAGAAAAATAAAATAATTTATGAAATTTCACACTCGATGCTAAGTTTATTGTGAAAATAAGAAAAATGATGAAATTAAATATTTTTCGAAACTGAAAAAATTTTTAATTTTCGAAAAACATGTAGTTGTGATTAATCACAGGTTCGCAGTTTCTCTGATTTTTGGAAAAATTTGAATTAGAAAATTTGGAAAACAAAAATCAATTTAATGTTCTCAAATGTACTGCAAAACCAAGTCACTACTATTTTTTATGAATTTTTTGAAAATGAGAAAAAAAAATTTTTTTTTTGAATTTTTCAAAAAATTTATAATCCATTTTTTCCCTTCCGAACACCTCAAAAACTTTGGAAAACGGATTAAAATCGGGGGAACTTTTCTTTTCAAAGGAGGCGCCAATTGATGATAATGATCTTGATCAGATGGGGGCCGCCGCCGCCACAGAAGAAGCATTCGAATGTGTGTGGTTAGGACGGAAAAACGGCCGGGAGGGAGAAAGTGAGAAGAAACTTAATCGGATTACGGTCTTGAGGAGTGCGCGGAAATATAAAGAAAACGAAATGGAATGGATACATTTTGAATACAAAAGGGGGAGATGACTTTTCAGGGGGAAAAAGGGGGATTTTTAAAAGATTTTCTGATATTTTTGGGGAAATTTACAAAAAAAAAAAAGAGTTTCAAAAATATCTTATTTTTTGATATTTTTTTAGAATTCAATTTATTGTATTCATATGTAAGACATTATTTTCAGAAAAAAAAATGATTGGGGAAAATAGGGAATTTTTGAAAATTGGCAAAAAAATTTAAGTTTCAATATTTTATGATATTTTTTCATTTTTTTCTTGAAAATTTAATTTATTCATCGCTTAATGGGGCATTTCTCGTGAAAAAACAATACAATGAATTTATTGTTCTATAAAAAACTTGAGAAAATTAGGAAAAAAAAGCCAGTCAATTTTCAAAAAAAAAATCAAGTTTCAAACATTTTTAAAAATTTTCTGTGATTTTTCACATGTTCAATTAGACTAATGTCTTTACATCCCAATTTTGAAAATTTTCAAAAAAATTGAGTTTCAAAACATTTTCAATTTTTGTGATTTTCCGAAAGTCTGATCCTGACGAATTTTTTATCAATAAAGATAAAAATCAACTTTCAATTTTCAAAAAAAAAAAAAAAACTAAAAACCGTATCATTTCCGCCGCTATTCAATTCAAGTGACAGCCCCCATTGTTCCAAAATTTTTTTCCGAAAATGGGCAGAAATTCAAAAAAAAAAAGGGGAAAGAAAATGAGTCATTTGTGGACGAGAAGAAGGGGAAAAAGCAGGGGGGAAATGAGAAATTGAAGGGAAAAAAATTGTACAAAAATTGGAAAAAGCACACAGTTTTTTTAAAAATTGTGAAAAAAATAGTGAAAATTGATTTTTGAAAAATCTAAAAATGTAAAGGAATATTTTAATTTTTTCGAATAAATTTTTCTGAAACCAAAAAATGTCGCAGTAAATTCCAAACTATTTTTTTAAAAATTCAGAATTTTTCTGAAACTGAAATTTTTTTTAAAAATTTTAAAATGTGAAAATTTTTGATTTTGCAGCTAGAAAATCCGGAAAACATGCCAAATTCATTGTAAATAAATAATTATTGAATAAATATTGGGATATTCAATGCATTCCCAGTGTCTAGAGCCATGTTTACCCAATGTACGCGGATTTACATGCACTTGTCAATGAGAATGTTCAGATTTTTTGAAAAAGTGATTTTTCTTCGAATTTTGATATCAAATTTCATGGAGAAACCCAGACTTTTTCGAAAACACGGATTGTCCAGAAACTACTAAAAAATCAAAAAAATTACTGTTGAAACCGAAAAAAAATTTGAAAAATGTGGCGAAAATCCGGGTTACTGTAATGAAATTTGTCGGAGAAAAATCGATTGAAAATGCAATTTTTCAATAATAAAAATTTCCAAAAAAATCAAAAAGCTAGAAAAAGTAGCTGAAACAGCTCAAATTGGCCCAATGTTGAAAATACGGATAAAAATGAGACAGTATGGGAATTAAATCAGGAAAAGTGGAAAATTTGAAGTATTCTAGTTGAAACAGAGAAAAAAAAGGGAAAATCTGGAGAATTTCAATTTTTCCATATAAAAAGAAAGGTGAGAAATCGTCTGAAAATCCTTTTATGAAAAGCAAAATCTCAATTTTGAAACAAGAAAAAAAATTTGAATTTTTTAAATTTAAAAAAATTGCCTTTTCTCCAGTTTCCCTTCAACAATACTATACTAATCCAAAAAGACATGTTCAATTTTCTTTTAAAAAGTGAAAATATAAAATACTCTCGCTAGAGCACACACACACACACACACACATCTGACCCATCTATCCCAATAAAACTTGTCCCTTTCCGAGTAAAAAGAGAAAATAGTACGGGAACTGAAGAGACGGCGAGAAAAAGATGGATGTTCCTTTTATTGCTGCACACATGTTCGCTCGGAAGGCAATGACCCGGAAAACTAGCGGGAAATTAGTAGGAATTAGTAGGAATTGGAGCTGGAGAATAGTGGGAGAAGATGGGGAATTATTGGATTATTATGAAATAAAATAAAGAAAAATTCTAGAAAAATAAATCCAATTTTGAAAAATGAAGAAAAAATGGGAAAATTGTGTATTCTTGCAAAAAAAAAGAGCCCTAGGATTGCGAAATTTGGAGCTGCTGATGGGCCTAGAGACATAGGAAGAAGTCAAATTTAGGGGGAAAAAAGAGAGAAGAGAAGGATAATTTTTCTTGTAGAAAGACAAAAAAAATTTTTTTTCAGTTTCATGAAAAAATAAATTTTTTCTTTTTAGAAAAATAATTAATATCCCATAGTTTTTAAGTTCAAAAAAAAGGCTCCGAGAAACCGAATTGAAGATGTTGATTTTTTCAAATATTTCCAAAATTTTTGAAACTGAAATTATTATTTTTTCCACAAAAAAGATTATTTTCTCTAGTATTTTCGCATCAAAATACAGGAATTTGCATTCAGAATTTCGAAATTGGCGCGCACGATATCTCGCAACGAAAACTACAGTGATTTTCGGCTTTTTTGCGACTAAAACAGATCTGCCAAACTAAAAATATGAATTTTTTCGAAAATTTACAAAATTACGTTGAAACAGATTTTTTTCAGAAAAAATAGAAAAATAACTAATTTTTAAAATTATGGGAAAATTCAAAAATTGATACCAAATTTTTTATTTTCGCCCAACTTGAATTTCCGGAAATTCAGGAGGATTTTTGAATTTTTCATTTTTTAAAAAATAATTTGGAAGTAGAGACTGGGAATCAGCGGCGAATTATTTTTTTTTGATTTTTCAAAAATTTAGAAAATTTTGTGAAACTGTAAAAATTTTTTTTTTTCATTTTCAAATTTCAATTTTAAAGAAACTGAAAATCAATTCCAATAATGACGCATTCACACCTCTATTTCCCTCTCTTTCAATAAATTGACAGGTGAAAAATAAGCTTCAATAATTGATAAGAAACCCTGTCAATTTCCACAAAAAAGGCGTCAAAACCAAAATTTTAGAGCTAAAAATCAAGAAAATAACTGAAAAAAATAGGCCAAAACCGGACACGTAGTTTTACGACATTTAGGTGAGGAGGTCATAAAAACGGAGAAAAAAACGGGCGGAAAATGGCAACATTTCGGGGCTTTTGATAGAGTGATAAGGGGGCGGAGGTGATAAGAGACGAGTTATCACATGCTCTTTCACCTTGAGAGGCTCATTTTTCCGAAAAAAAAACTAGAAAAAGCTGAAATTTATGAGAAAAATTGGTTAAAAATAAGGAAAAACCCCAATTTTTCTGCTAAAAAACACTGTTTTCCACTATTTTAGCCTATTTTTTCCAGAAAAATCCAGTTTTCATGGTAAATTGGCCGGGAAAATGGGGAAAATGGAGGGAAAATGATACAACAACCATAAGCTGATGGTCGAATTTTTTTTTGGAAAGAATGGAAGAATGGGAATGTTCTGTAGGAATTCATAGAGTCAATGGGGTGGAAAAAGGGAAATTTATAGGGATTTTTATTATCAAAAGAGAACAATAGAAGAACTTAATTTTAGATGATTTTTAAAAATAAAAACAAAATTACAGAAACTGAAGTTTTTTTTGCAAATTTTGGGATTTTTTCTGTTTTTTAAAGTGTTTTAGCCGGATTTTTAGGGTTTTTTATTTATTATTTTTTGTTTGGAATTTCGGGATTTAATTTTTAAAAATTTAGGTTAATTTCCAAGATTTTCGGAATTTCGGGATTTAATTTTTAAAAATTTAGGTTAATTTCCAAGATTTTCGGAATTTTTCTGCTATTTTTAATTTTTTTTTTGAAATTTTGGTATTTTTCTGTGTTTTTTTCTAGTTTTTTAGCTGGATTCTCAGAATTCCTCACAAATTTTTTTCGGAGTTTTCGGGATTTTTTCTCTAATAAGTACTTCAGGTGAATTTTCAAGATCTTGTGAATTTTTCAGCTATTTGGAATTTTTTTTTGAAATTTTTTGGATTTTTTGAATTTTTTCATTTTTTTGTTTGGAATTTTCTAATTTTTCAGGTAGATTTTCAATTTTTTTGGGTTTTCTTTGGCTGGATTTTTAGGATTTTTCTACCATTTTTATTGATTTATTTCTGGAAGATTCTTATTTTTAAAAAATAAACTAACCTGTTCCAGTGGCTCCTTGGGAGCAAATTTGCGAAGTGGTGATCCTCCGCCAGGCGTCAGGTTCTCTCCGAACGGGAACCATTCGGGACGAGTTTCAGATTCGGCTGCAATTTCGACTGGGCAACATTGGGAACGGATTATTTTGAAAAATAGTCATGCAAATATTATTATTGATTTTTTGCAAAATTTGCTTCAAAAAATCTTGGAACCAAAAAAAATTTTTTTTTTAATTCCATTTTTTTTAGTGAAAATGAGTAAATGAAACGTTGAATCAACCTTTCCGATGAATTTTCGGAAAATTGGTTGAATTTTAAAAAAATTGTGAGACTGAAGTTTTTTTTAGAAAAAAGCTTTACTTTTATTTATCTTTTTTGTAAAATTTTTGAAATTTCAAAAATAAGAAAAGATAATTGAGAATTTCTGAAAAAAGATAATCTCTTTACCATTGTTTTTCTAAACTTGTGAAATTTCAAATTTTTGTGAAACTCCATTCTCAATATTACTGTGACAATTTACAGAAATTTGAGAAATTTTTGGAACCGAAATTTTTTTCCATTTTTTTCTTGAATTATAATTTTTTTTTTTGATTAAAAAATAGTCTAAGTTTTCCAAAAATCAATATAAATGTAACTTGATTTTTTTTTGAATTCTGTATTATTGTTTTTCATAAAAACTATGATTTTCTACAATCTATCCATCATTTTTATTGTCAAATTTAGAAAATTCTGATTTTCTGTGAAACTGATTTTTTTCAAATAAAAAAAATTTCAGAACAAGTATCCATGAGGGGATGACAATATTTTTCTAAAAATTTACAGAAATTGAGGAATTTTTTGAAACCAAAAACAAAACATTTTTTCAAAATTTTCTATTTTCAATTCTATTTTTACTTTTTCATTTTTTTTATTTTAAAAAATGCTCACCTTTCTCCCTTTCCCACTGCTTTTGTTTCTGCCGTAAAAAATCCGAATTCTCGCGTCTTATCATTGATATTGATTCCTAGCCGTTTTTGCTGAAAAAGAAGTTTGTTTGGGTACGGGAAAAGTGGAAAAAAGGGGAAGAAGATGGAAGAAAAGATAAGAAAGGAGGGGTAAATATGAGTAGAGAGAAAAAACATGTGATTTGAGAAAATTTAGGAGACAGTAAAAAATGGATTTTTTAAAATTAATTTTGAAAAATTGAAAAGTGAGCAAAAACCAGAACCGGAATTATGGTAATAAAAATTAAATTGGATTCATAAAATTTATGAAACTGGATTTTTTTTGTTGAAAAGGTGAAGAAATCAATGGATTTTTGAACTTTTTAAAAAAATGTTGAAACACAAAATTTTGTGAAATTTTTCAATTATTTTTTAAATTAGGGCTCATTGGAATACGTACTATTATTGCCGTCCCGCGACGAGTCACCTGTTGGGTCTCGCCACGAAAATGGTTTCTGGCTGAAATACGGCTTCTGGACAAGGTTTTGGCACTTTTTATGATGAAAATGGGTGATTTCATTCATTTCCAGCCAAATTGCAGCAGTTTCCACCAATTTTCAGTACAAAAACATGTATTTTTGGGTATTTAGCCGCTTTTTTCCAAAAACACCCCATTTTCACTAAAATCGGTGGAAACCGCTGCAATTTGGCTGTAAATGACTGAATTCGTGTAATTTTACCCATTTTCATCATAAAAAGTGTCAAAACCTTGTCCAGAAGCCGTATTTCAGCCAGAAACCATTTTCGTGGCGAGACCTACCAGGTGACTCGCCGCGGGACGCCAATAATATGAATCAAACATCAAATTTTTTTTTCTGAATTTTTTGAAACTGCAAAAAAATTCTGATTTTGGCTTTATGCTATCGAAAAAAGGTCAACAACTGACAGAATCCCAAAAATTGGGATATTTCTAAAAATTTTGAAACATAATTTTTTGTCAAAAATTTTAAAAATTGTGCACGATTAATGGAAGATGCTGGTTTTAAAAATATTATTACCAAATTTCGGAATTTTTTTAAATACAAACTGTCATCAGGAACCGCATTACAGAAACCGAAGTTCAGAAATTTTTGAAAAATTTTGAAACTGAAAAAAAAAAACTTTTTTCACTAAATTTGGATCTATTCAGGGAAAAATTACTTAAAAATTAGAAAAAAAACCAGTTTTTCAATTATTCACCTAAATACAGAAACTGTAGAGCGAATGCGAAACCCAAAGTTAAAAAATTCAAAAATTCTTGAAACTGAAAAATATTTTTTTTCAAAATTTTCCCTCCAACTTCAAATCCCATAAATCCCATCCTAATTTCCT
The DNA here is from genome assembly GCA_900536315.3 of Caenorhabditis becei. Taxonomy (NCBI): domain Eukaryota; kingdom Metazoa; phylum Nematoda; class Chromadorea; order Rhabditida; family Rhabditidae; genus Caenorhabditis; species Caenorhabditis becei. The sequence goes on from LR538650.1 coordinate 345,553, forward strand.
CTCCAAAACTAAATAAAAAGTGACATTTCTAATAACAAATCAATCTGCCTAAATGAAGACGAAAAAGGACACCGAAATGACGGATGAACTAAATTAGAATTAGTTCTGACGGAAATTTCCAGAAAAAACCAAGAAAACAGGGGACTTGACCTAGAAACTGTTCAGAAAGGCCTAAAAAGCCCAGAAAAGCTTGAAGACAGGCCAAATTACAGTAAGAATCGGAAGGATCAGCGGGAAATCGGATTTTAGCTGGAAAAATGGGAAATTGACCTAGAGAACGGTAGAAAAGCCTGAACTTTAGACTAGAAAGCCTGAAAAAAGCCTAAATTCACTGAAAAACGGAAAAACCAGCCCTAGCTCGGATTTTCGCAGGGAAGAAAGAGAAATTGGCCTGAAAACTGCCTAAGTATCTTGAAAACTGGCGAAAGTTCAGTGAAAGTCGGAAAAAGCAAAGAAGAACTGCCTGAAAAGCCCAAAAAGCCTGAAAAAAGGCCTAATATCAGTGAAAAACGGAAAAACCAGCCGAATATCGCATAAAAAAGGGAATTTTACATAGATATTGATATAAAATGAAAAATCGATTTTCAAGCCTATTTTCAGCCTAAAAAGCCTAAATCCAACCTATTTTCCAGGCCTAAAAGCCCAAAAACTATGGGTAAGTATGTGTATATTCTCCAACTACTACTACTATCACGTCCCTCCGTGTTCTTTTCCTTCCGTACTAATAGTAATACCAAAGAGGAAAAAAGAAGAGAGAGAAGACACCGGGGGGCGGGTGGCCAATAAAATTATGCGTGATGGTTCTGGTGAGAAGAAAGAAAAGGGGTTTTTGCATAATCGGACAGGGTTCCCGCCATTCAAAATCATTCAATTCCGATTGATTTTCAGCTGAGACAGTTTACACCTTGAAAAGAGAAGCACGAGCTTCCCGGAGTAACGCGAAGCAAACGCGCGCTGTCGCACAAACTTCCTTGGCAGCGCGCCAACTTGGAAAGCTGCCAAAAATTGAGGGGCGGGGCTTGTCAACCGTACTTTTTCCAGAAATCCTCACTGCGGAGGCGCAACTTCGCGTGAACTTTGGTGTTTGCGGACTGCTGGCCTAAGCTTTTTTGAGAAATTCCGGCATGCGCCTTTAAACTGCGAATCCGCTGAGTAGCGACTCACGCGCGGGAATTCAAACTAGGGTTTTTCAGGGAAGCTCGTGGAGAAGGAATTGGAAGAAAACTGGTGAAATCGGCTGGAAATTTGGTTTAAGGCTAGAAAACTGATAAAACTGATGAGAAATCAGTGTAAAAATTTTAAATTCAAAAATATCCTACTTCAAGTCAAGGAGAACTGCTGAAAATCTACTTGAAATTGAGAAAACCGGAGAAAAATGGCCTTAATTGCGAAAAAGAGCCGAAATTCTAGAAAATTCACTGTAAATTTGGGAAAAATAGTCAAAAGTTGAGAAAGTGCGCATAAGAAAATTTAAAAATAAATTTTTTGAAACAGTTATTTATCCCATTTTCCTGGTTTTTTAGCAAAAATCTTAGAAAATTGAGTGAAAACCACTAATATTCAATGTAAAATGGAGAAAAATGGGTGGAAATTGTGATTTCGGGTTTTTTCAGAGTTTTCCAGCTATTTTCAATGATTTTAGGCATCTAGAGTCAAGAATCATGGAAAATCACTGGGAAAATGGGGGAAAACGGTTTGAAACTGTAAACATTTGCGAAAATCAGTGGGAAATTGCTGAAAAAGCTAGAAAAATGAACGAAAAGAGGCAAAATGCTGGAAAATTAGTGAAAAACTTGGAAAATGTGGAATTTCCAGCCAAGTTGCACCTGATTCCATTGAATTTCGCTCTAAATTCTCCCCGCTTTCAAACCATATCTCAAGTGTGTAAATTGGCTAAAGAATGTTATCCCCCTTAGCTTGTATTTGCTCATTTATCAACGTTATTGTTTACAAGAGACATGTATCAACATGTCATGAACCTAGAAACGTGTAAAAGGGGATTTTCTTGTTGTCAGGAAAATTTTTCAGAAAAATAGTTCCAGAAGAACTATGAATAAGGACTCAGAAATGAAAAATTTAAAAAATAATTATTTAAAAAATTTTTACAGTTTCTAAAAATTTTGAAAATAAGGATTTATATTTTTTGAGCATTGCGGTAATGGAAAAATGTTTTTTCTCCCAAAAAATAAGTATTTAAATTTTTTCCGATTTTTTCTCATTTTGAAAAATCAGAGCTTCAAAAAATCAATTTAAAAATTTTTTTTTTAAAATAAATTTTTAAAAAAATAATTTTTTTACAGTTTCACCAATTTTTTAAAAAATTAAAAAATCAATCAAAAAAACTAGTGATACATGAGAAATGAGTACTTTTTTTTAAAAAATCATTCTAAATCCAAATTTCCCACCAAAAACCCCCCAAATAACCCACTTTCCTCTGTCAAAAGGTCATCTAATCCCCTTATCACCTAGATAATCAGTGATAACAGATATTACGGGACCATTGTACCGTTTTACTATCACTTTTATCACTCTATCACTAAAAAACCAAAAATAAATAAATATTGATCATTTTTCTATTTGAAAATCATGAAAAGCTCATGAATTTCAAATTTTTTATTCGAAAAAAATTTGAATAAAATTCAAAAAGCATATTGTCCTTATCAAAACCCAATAAAATAAAAATAAAACAAACATCTCATTGTTCCGCATCAAAATGTCAAAAATTCGGGAAATTCGGCCGGAAATTGCGAAAAAAACCGGCGAGTTTGCATAATTCGCCGGTGAGAGAGTGTGTGGAGGCGAGAGACGCAGACAGTTAGACATTCAAATAAGAAGACCTGCAGGTGGTCAAATTGGGGAACATCTGCTGGGAAATTGAGCTTCTGGTTGGGGGGAAACAACAGGGTAATTGGGCTTTTGGCGGGTTTTTTGGAGGGGAATCGGGGTATTTTTGCAGTTTCAAAGATTCCTGGCACATTTTAGGCTCTTGAAGGTCAAAATAATTTTTTTTTATTTGGCCTATTTGGAATTTTAGAATTTAAAAAAAAATGAATTTTCGATTTTTTACAGTTTCAAAGATTTTTAAAAAATTATAATAAATTTTTTCAGACATTACGTTGGGAGCATGAATTTGAATTTTAAAAAATTTCCGTTTTTTTTTTTTAATTTTACCAAAATTTTCAGATTTTCAAAATTTCTGATAGTGATTAGTGATCAACTTCTTATCAGTTTTATTATTTCAATTTAAAAAAATTTGAAATTTAGGAAATTGAGGCAAAATAAAGGATTTTTAGCTGAAAAAAAGGGAAAAAAAATTTTTTTCTAGAATTTTTGTGGAAAAATGGCTGAAAAACGATAGAAAACTCTGAGATTGATTAGAGAATTTTAATTTTTAATTTTCAGAAAAATCTTATCAAATTTGAAAAAAAAATTTTTTCAGTTTCAAAAAATTTTCAAAATTTTTTGAATTTTAGTAATTTTGATTTGTATTGGATTATGTACATAGGAAAAACACAAAAAAAAATTAAAAATAGAGAAACTGGATTTTTGTTTGAAAAAAGAAAAAAATTGGCTAACTAAAACTCAACGAAAAAATTGAAATTAATTTCAGTTTCAAATTTTCTGAAAAAAAAATTTTTTTTTTGAAAACAACTTCAATGTGACGCTGTCTATAGTATTTTTAAAATTAAATTTTTAATTTTAAAATTTTCTCTATTTTTCCCACTAGACCACCTGTCCCTCCCACTAAAACCCGTTTCCCTCCCTGTTTAAATTGCGTGTCAAAAGTAAAGAAAACAGTGAAAAGGGAAGGATGGCCGTATACTGGTGAGAGATAGAAATGCAAATGGCGGGAAGAAGAAGACGTCCCGCAGAGGGAAAACGAAGAAGAAGAAGAAGAAAACGGAACGGATCGAGGAGGAGAAATGGCATGGGAGGGGCGAGGCCGGCCTGGAAAGACTAGACTTTTCGGGCTTTGGGCTTGAAAAAATAGATAAAAAGGGCTAGAATCTGGTAAAATTGATGAATTTGGGCTTTGGGCTTGATATTTGGGCTTGAGGCTTGGAAATTAGGTATAAAGTTGAGCGAAAAAAATGAAAATTAGCTTGAGAGTTACAATATTGTGTTTTTGAAAGAATTATGGGGCTTAAGGCATGAAATGTGGGCCTTGAGCTTGAAAATAAGCCAGATTAGGCTTCAGGTGTGTAAAAAGGCTCTAGGCTTGCAAAATAGGCCGCAAATGGGCTGCAGACTTGCAAAATAGGCCTGGATCGCGGATTTTTGGGAAATTAGGCCTAAATCCCGGATTTTTTTGCAAATAAGGCCTGATTTTTGAGGAAAAGTGCGACAAATACGTTCAAATACGGAATTTGGGCAGTTTTTCATGGTTTTTAGGATATCGAGCTTCAATTCAGGCTTTTGGCCCTCATCTGAACAAATTTGGTAAAAAATAGGCTTCAGGCTCAATTTCTGGCTTATAATTTTATTAAATTGGGTTTTTCTGTGTTTTTTGAGCTATTTTGAGCTTTTTTAAGCTGGAAATTGGCTGAAAAGTGAAAATTTTGAAGTTTTCAATTTTTCACTTTTTTTTTCAATTTCCAACTTTTTTTCTAGAAAATTTCTGCATTTTACTCAATTTTCTTGCAAAAGCGAACATTTTCCGATCAAAACTGCTTTTCTCCGAAACACTCCATCCATCTAATCTCCTATTCATTACCTCTGTGTCACTTCTCCAACCCAAATGTTTTCGTTTCTCGTTTCCCTCTCCTCCGAAAAGCGAACCGCGCGTAAAAAGTGCACGAATCGATAAGAAATCGGGTTCCGCGCGCGGCAGCGGCGTCTTTGAAGTCGGAAAATGCAAAAAAAATGAAGAAAAATGAAGAAAATTGGGTGGAAAATTGAAAAAAACGCGAAAAATTGCGGTGATGGCCGAGAAAACGCGGGATGGCCTAAGATCCGACAGTGCGGATGTTAGGCCATCGCCGATTTTTCAATTTATTTTCCCCCCATTTTCCACCGATTTTCGCCTATTTTCTATCGTTTTTGCCCGTTTTTCTTGGTTTTTTCAGCAAAATTCAAAGAGTTCGGATGTCCGACGCCGTGCCAGTACCCGACGACTCTTGCTTCTCGATGCAAGCCGCCGAGGCGGCGTTCCTGAGAGGCGACTTCGAGGAAGCCCTGAAACACTTCTTCGTGTGCATAATCATGTTGCCAGTGGAGCGTCGTGAACGATATGAAGATCAATTTGCGGCCGCGATACATGGTTTGTAGAAAAAATTGGAGAAAATCTGAAAAAAATCGGAAAATTGAGTGAAAATGAGGGGAGAATGGAAAATTTGAAGTTTTTGTTGTTTTTAAGTACAAATCAGTGTTTTGAGATCAAAGAAACGCAGGAATTACTACTGTTAACCGACAAAAATTTTTCAAAATTTTTTGAAACTGAAAAAAAAAATTAAAAATTACAAATTTTGAGTGAAATTTGGTATTGTGAAAAAATTGTAAAATTAAATTTAAAAAATATGCAGAGACGAATTTGCAGTCATTTTCATAGAAAAGTTATTTTTGTTCCAAAAAATCCTGAACAATAGAGCAAAATTTGAAGAAAATCGGCGAAAAAATTAGAAAATCAATTTTTTTAATTGAAAATTTTTTCGAGTTTGAAACAAATCAATCTATGGCACTGAAAAGCTAAAAAATCAATAAAAACCATAATTTTTCCGAAAAAAAAAGTTTTAAAAATAACTGTTTCCAAAAAATTTTCAATTTTTTCAAAATTCTAAAATCTTCAATTCTACAGCCTTTCTAGAGCGAATAAAAAATTTTAAGAATAAATTCACATCAAATTCAATCAAAAATCACTCCCAAAAAAAATCAGAAAACTTTTTAAACTCAGGCAAAAAACTCAAAAAAATTTTTTTACGGTTTCAAATTTTTATTTTATTTTTTTAAATTTTTTTAGATATTAATGTTCGCATTGATTCTGTTGAAATTCATATTTTCTCCATATGCCCTATAAAATTCTCAAAATTTCCTCCATTTTTCCAGGCTGGATCGCTCTGAACCCGGAAAATGCTCCGCGAGCCCTGCACCTCTACCCGCAAATCCGCGAGCTCTTCCCACTTACCATCCGCACCAAGTTATCAGTGATAAGAGCCATCCAGGGCACTGATCAAATCAAACATCTGCTCAATTGCCTTCCAATCTGCCGTGATGCTCAGGAACTGGCCACCCGAACCGAAGATATCGTCGCTCTGCGGATAGCTCGTGTCAATCTGTCGACTTTGCCGTTCCCGCAGTGGCATATCAGAATGATCAATGATAAGGTAAGGGGAATGATAAAAAATCTATGAAAATAGTGAAAATTTCCATGAAAAATGGCCAATTTTATGTAAATTTCAACAAAAGGCGATATTCAACACACACTATATAAAAAATATGAAATTCGATTAAAAATTAGTGTGAAACTGTAAATTTTTCCTAAAATTCATGAAAAATTTTGAAATTTAAACAAATTTAGGCCCAAATTGTGAAAATGGAGCCAAAAAACGTTATTTTTCTCCATCAGGTGAGGGAAATAATGAAAAATTGAGAGAATTGCTGAACAATCTATAAAAATAGTAAAAAATTCATTAAAAAAACAGTCAAAATTGACCAAAAATGGCTAAATTTGGCTAATTTTAACAAAATTTCATAAAAATCAGTAGAAATAATTAGAACAGCAATATATAAAACTATAAAAATTCTATTGAAAATTAATGTGAAACTGTAGATTTTTGCAACTTTTGTCGAATTTCACCAAATTTAGCCCAATTTCGTGAAAATCTATTGAAATTAGCGGTTTGGAGCCGATAATCTTTGTTTTTCCCTATTTTTTCCCTAAATTCCTCTATTTTCTTTCAGAACTTTCAGAAATCTTTGAAAATTGTGAAATTTTCATGAAAAATGGTCAAAATTGACCAAAAATGACTGAAAAAACACAAAATTTGGCAAATTTTCATCAAAATCTCTACCAAATCCTTGTGTTTCCCTATTTTTCCCCTAAATTCTCCATTTTTCTTTCAGAATCGCAACGAAGCGTTCGCCAAAGCCATACGTTCGAGCATCAAAAGCCGTGATAGTGTCGTTATCGATATCGGATCAGGAACTGGGCTATTGTCGGCTTTGGCCGCCAGGTTAGTGATAAAAATGATGAAAATAGAGAAAAATTGGTGTTTTTCCGAATAAAACTGACTAAAAATAATGATTTTAGGTGTAGAAACTTGGGAAATTTTGGAAAAATTCTGAAAAATCCAATAAATCGCCCTAATAATTTTTTAATTAAAAAAAATTTAATTTTTTTCTATTTTTTGAAGATAGATGGCCTCTGGGAAATTGTAGAAATAATAAAAAATTTATTGAATTAAAAAAACAATTTCAAAAATTTCCAAGTTAGTAAATTTTTTTTCGGTTTCAAAATTTTCAAAATTACTAAAAAATATATCTTCGATAATATTGTTTTCATCGATGGATGTTTTCCATATATAAATATATTTTTTAATTTTCTACAATGAGTTGGATTACTGTAGCCGCCAGGTTACTGATAAAAATGATAAAAATAGGCAGAATTTATATATTTTTCATTCAAACTGACTAAATTCTCTGAATTTTCAGACAAACCAACAGTGTAATCGCTCTGGAAGAGAACACTTGTCTTGCGATGATCTCGAAGGAAGTTCTGAAACGGAACGGAGTCGAGAATCGGGTTACTGTACTGGCGAAGAACTCGATTGATCTGAAGAACGAGTGGAAAGCCGATGTGATTGTATCGGAGACTCTGGACTGTTGTGTGTTCGGAGAAAAGTGCATTGACACGTTCTTGGATGCTCATGAGAAATGGGCCCATGAGGATACGGTCATTATTCCGAAACAGGTATGAAAATAACGAAAAAATGAGGGAAATTTTGGGAAAATTCATTGGAAATGGAGAAAAATGGGCGGAAATCTGGATTTTTATTGATTTTTTCTAATTTTTTTCCTGAAATTAGAAAAAAATTAAAGAAAATTGGAAAGAAATTGGCGGAAATTTGGATTGAAAAATTTTTTCTGAAAAATTCGAAATTCGAATAGAATTGGAAATTGAGAAAAATAAGCGGAATGCTATTTTTTTTTAGTGATTTTTCTCATTTTTCCTATTGAAAATTGAGAAATCTAGTGATTTTTCTGATTTTTGAAAATTCTAAAAATAACATGGTGATATTAGAGAAAAGTTGAAGGGATGTGGTAAATGACTCTGAAACTGATATTTTTTTATTTCAGAGACCATTTTCCTTGTGAAAATTCAGAAATTCTAGGGATTTCCAAATTTTCTGATTAAATCCAATTTTCTGAGAGAAATTCAATGAAATTGGAGAAAGTTATGGGAAAATCTGGGTTGTTCTAGATTTTTTCTTATTTTTCCCCTTAAAAAATAAGAAATCTAGTGATTTATCTGATTTTTTCAATTAGTTCAGACGAATCGAATAATCGGAAAAAGATTCGAGGAATTTGGTGAAAATTTCACTCTAAAACTGAAAAATTTGTTTTTTATTTGGCAGAAAAAAGTTGAATTTACTAGATTTTCCGACGCTAGGAATGTTTTTTAAAATTCTAAAAAAATATTTGAAAAAATCTGAAACCGAAAATTTTGAAAAAAAAAATCAATTTCGTGGTTATTTCATTTTATAATTTTGTTCAGCAAATCTGATTATTTTTTGGTATTTTTACGTAGGAAAATTGGAAAATTTTCATTTTTTCAATAATTTGCTCAAAATTACGGAAAAGCCTCATTTTTCAGTTTTTTTTTTGAAAATAAAAAATATTATTCATCTGAAACTGTATTTTTCTTGTTTTTTTGAAATTCAAATAAATAGAAATAGAACAAGTTTTTTTGTAAAAATTTAGGAAATTCCAATTTTCCGGGAAAAAGTTCATTGGAAATTGAGAAAATTATGGGGCAACCTGGATTTTTCTAGACTTTTTTCAAGTTTTTCCTAGTGAACATTCAGAAATCTGGTGATTTATCTGATTTTTGAAATTGCTATATTATCGTTGCAACTCAAAAGTTCACCGGGTAGATTTACGGAGTTGCGGGTCTCGCCACGCGCGAAAGCAAAACGTGCTGCGCCTTTAAAGTACGGTAGTTGCGCAATTTGTCTTTTTCCACTATTTTTCCTCATTTTCCTCGGTTTTTCAATCGATTTTCGCACTTTTTACGTCGAAAAAACTCTTTTTGTGCTTTTTTATGTAAAAATAACGAAAATCGGTTGAAAAACCGAGGAAAATGAAGAAAAATAGTGGAAAAAGACAAATTGCGCAACTACCGTACTTTAAAGGCGCAGCACGTTTTGCTTTCGCGCGTGGCGAGACCCGCAACTCCGTAAATCTACCCGATGAACTTTTGAGTTGCAACGATAATAGAACAATTGTGAGATTAGAAAAAATCGAGGAAATTCTATAAGAAATGGAAAAGGAATGTTTTTTTTTTCAAAATCTGGAAAATATTTGGAAAATTCTGAAACCGAATTTTTCAGAAAAATGATGATTTTTGTAGATTTTTTATTTTCATCATTTTTTTTCAACAAATCTGATTATCTTTTGGTATTTTTCGATTAGGGAATTGCGGAATTCCAAAGATTTTCCAAAAAAATTTTTTATTTGTTCAAAAATACGAGAATTACAACAAAACTACTCATCAATTTTTCTATTTTTAAAAATAAAAATATTATTCATCAGAAACTGAATTTTTTAAATTAGAAAAAATTAAAATAAACAAAAATTGGGGAAAATAAAAGAAATTTGACTCTTTTTTCTTAAAAAAAATTGTGAAACTATTTTTTTTCTATTTTTGAATTTTTGAATTTTTTAAAATTTAATTTTTTCCCAAAGAATAGACGAATTTGTGATTTTTCCAGTAAAAAATCCTTTTTTTTTTAATTTTTATTTTTTAAAATTTTTTTCCAAAAATTAAAAATTCCCTATTTCCAGGCATCCGTCTTCGTGCGTCTGTTCAGTTGCCGTGAGATCTTCGACATTCACTGCCAAGACTACGGAGGTGTCCGTTACCGTTCCGAATACGTCAAAGTCAACGAAGAGGATTCGGATCAACCGTACTGGTGTGCCTCTCCGCGGGACTTTTCCTCTTTCGAGTTCCTCTCGAATCCGATGGAAATCCATTCTGTTGACTTTTCCGATGTGGAGGATCTGAAGAAGAGTCTGGAGACGTCCAATGCACACAATCTGATGGCCTCCAAGTCTGGCGTTGCGCATGGATTCGCTATTAGCTTCATGTGAGTTTTTAAAAAATTTATTTTGAATTTCAATTGAAAATGGTGTTTTTTGGTGAATTTGGGAATTTTTAGATTTTTTTCCTGTTTCAAAAAAAAATTTTCTTCAATTTTTTTGATTTTTCTGGAATCGATCTTCGATACCTATTTCTTATTTTTGAAAGCGTTAAATTAAAAAAAAAATTCAAATTTTATTAGAATTTGTAGAATTTCATTTATCTGATTTATTTTCACACCTAAAAACAAGGAAATTTTTTTTAGTTTCGAAAAATTTATTTTCCTATTTTTTGATTTATCTTGATTGATTCCAACTTTGATGAAAATGATATTCCCGATTTTCCTTGGTTTCCGTGAAATTTTGAAATTTTTCAAATAAAAAATTTTCGAATTTTCGAGAAAAAATTTCCTGTTTCAAAAAATTTTCAAAAATTGTTGATTGTTTTCCTCTAGAATATTTCGATCAATTTTCCAGGGATAGACTGAAAATTATGGGAATTGTGAGAAAAATATTTTTTTTTTTGAAAAAAAAAATGGAAATTGTGGTCAAAAATCAAAAATTTGGTATTTCTGTATTGTGGAGGCTTCTAGAAATTTTTGAAAAATTTTTTTTACGTTTCGAAATTTTTTAAAAATTTGATACAAAATTTTTCTGGGGGGATTCTATGAACCATTTTTTCCATTCGAGTTCTGGAATATTGAAGTGGGAATCAGAATTATTAGTATTTATTGTTCTAACAAATAAATCCTTCAGTCTCATTGAAAAATGTAACTTTTTGAAATTGATGTTAATTTATTGAAACCGACCGAATTTTTAAAATATTAATTTTAATTTTTAAAAAGTATTTTTTTTCTTTCTTTTTTTAAAATGTTTTTCCCCAATTCCATTACTCTGTTATTTTTAATTTCATCATTATTGTTTTAGCACCGACCTGACTGGCGACGGCGTGACGATCAACAGTGCTGAATCTCGTGCCTGGGACCTCGGAATCATTCCATTCAAGGAGCCGTGTGCAGTGAAAGAAGGCGTCGAAATGCAAATCTCGTGGAAGTTGTGCCAGAATCGATTTGATGTGTTCAATGAGTTTGTGAGTTGGAAAATTGGAGAAAAGAGGGGAAAATTGAGAAAAATGGAATATTTTTAAATTTCGAAATTTCAAAAAAAAATTCATGCAAAATTACGGAAACAATTTTTTTGAGTTGAAAAAATTTTTTTCTGATTTTTTAGAAATCTTGGCAATTTTTCCAAGTATTGCCCCTTGTTTCAGAATTTTTTCTCTGATTTTCTTGGATTTCCGAAAATTGAAAAAATTTTTACAATTTTTCAAAAAATTGTACCGCCTCTTCTAGAATTGATCTAATTTTTTTCAAGAATTTACAATGTTTCCAAATCAATCTACAGAATGGAAAAAATCAGGATCTTGTTAAAGTTATTTTATGAATTTCAAAAAATTGTAATTTTAATTTAATTTTCTTTCTGATTTTTTGCGTATTTTAAAATTTTTCATAGCAATTCTGGACTTTTCTATTTTTCTGTGATTCTGGAAAGTGATTCTGAAAATTTAGAATTTTTCAAAATTTTTTCTGAAATTTTATTTTTTTTTTGTTTTTTTTTTTTGGAATTTTGAACTTTCCAGTACCCGGACGCGCTCCAAAACGCCGACGACACCGAGCGTCTGAACATCCGCTACGAGACGGTCTCCCTGGAACACCTTCAGAAGATCCGCGACGACAGCCACTTCAAGCAAATGATGGCCGAGATAGACCGATCCGAACTGGCCCACGCCACCGACATTTCGAATCAAATCCCGATACAGTGCTACCTGGATCAGGTCACCCACAAGAAGCCCTGCAAGGTTCTTATTTGTGAGTTTTTTTAAATTTACATTTTTTTGAGTTTCAAAAAAATTCAATTTTTGAAAATAGGTAGTAGTGAAGCAATGTTCCTCTCTTATTTGATTGGCAAAACAACCAAAATTAGCAAAAAAAATTTTACAATTTTTAAATTCAATTTCAAAAATTAGGAAATTCAATTCTTCAAAAATTTTGTATTTTAGTGTTTTCATTTTTCGGAAAAAATTTTTAAAAATTTCAAAATTGAATTTTTAGTTTTTTTTACAGTTTCAAAAAATTTTTATTTGAATTGGATTTTTCTCGATTCAAAACAAGAAACTTTTTTTTTCTGTTTTAAGAAAATGTGATTTGAAAAAAAAACATGGAATTGTAGCTCTTTTTTAATTTCAAATTCCCAAAAATCAATATCTATTTTTCTATGTTTGCAGGCAGCTTCTGTCGCCACGATGGCTCAATGGACCAGGACACGTTCTTCCGTCTGGAGGAATTCGTCGGCTACAAGGACCACGTGACCAAGATTGTGCCGTCGAAGATCCGAGTGATCGGACGGATGTTCTACTCTGATCGGATCCATCGTGACGCCCGTCCCGATGCATCGGCCCACTGCGGAGTGGATCTGACCCATGTGAGAAGCTTCAATTTGCGTGAAATGCGAGATATCCGACTGAACGAACGCAACGACATTGAGTACGCTTCGCACGAATTCGAGATGTTGGACATGAACTTGACGCCCGATGGATTCCGACATGACAAGTATACCACGTATTCACAGGAGATCAAGGTGGGCGGCTTTTTGAAAATTTGAAAATTTTTGATTTTTTGTAAATTTTTGGAATTTTTAAAATTTTTTTAGAATTTCCACTCGAGACCCATTTCTGAAAAAAAATTCGAAAAATTAAGTTTTTTTCAAAAGTCCAAATTTTTGGGATTTGAGAATTTTAAAAAATTAAAAAATTGTATTTCTGATAAAAATAAGCTAAAATTGCCAAGAAAAATCTGAATTTTTGAAAGTATCGATTTTTTACGAATCCCCAGATCTGCAGTTTAGCAATCAAACTGTATTTTTGAGAAAATTTTGAAACTAAATTTTTTATTGAATTTTTAAAATTTTTAATTTTTGAGACAAATTGGAGATTTTTTGAAAAATTCCACATTGAAAAAAAATATTTTCAATTTAAATTAGATTTTTGATTGAATTCAATTTTTTTTTTTCGAAAAAGTACAATTATTCAAGGACTTATTGATGAAAATTGAATTTTACAAAAATTTGGAAAAAATTTTAAACAAAATTTTTTATTTTGGAATTTATTTTTTCGATATTGTAGTACACCAAACATGCATTGTTAGGAATTAATTTTTGAAAAATTTTCAAAATAATTTGAAACTGTAATTTTTTTTTTGGAAATTTATTATTGCCGCCCCGCGGCGAGTCACCTGGTGGGTCTCGCCACGAAAATAGTTTTTAGCTGAAATACGGCTTCTGGACATGGTTTTGGGACTTTTTATGATGAAAATGGGTAAATTGACATGAATTCAGTCATTTACAACCAAATTTCAGCAGTTTCCACCGATTTTCAGTGAAAATGCGGAGTTTTTGGTTAAAAGCGGCAAAATACCCAAAAATGCATGTTTTTTGACTGAAAATTGGTGGAAACTGCTGGAATTTGGCTGGAAATGGTAGAATTCACTTAACTTTACCTATTTTCATCAGAAAAAGTCAAAAAACCTTGCCCAGAAGCCGTATTACAGCCAGAAACCATTTTCGTGGCGAGACCCACCAGTTGACTCGCGGCGGGGCGGCAATAATAGAGAAATTTCGAGATTTCTGAAGGGATCCGCTAGTTTTTTTCATAATGAATCTGTTTGATATCAATAGGAATGAAACTGTAATAAATTCAGAAAAAGGGGTCATTCTCAAATTTTGTTTCCAATTTTCAATTTTTTCAAATTAGACGTCTGTGTCATTAAAAATTACAAAATAATTCCCTTTTCATAAATTTATTGAAACTGTACGATTTTTCCCTTTTTTTCCCCCTTTTCTCCCTATTTTTCCCATTTTGCAGGTCACAACAATCCGCCAAATCGCCGACGGCGTCATCTACGAATTCGAGATTCTTGGCGTCCGCAACACCCGTCTCCGTCCAGTCGCCGCGTTCCTCTTCCCGGAAAGAGTTCATACGGAACCTGAGGTGAGCCGCTTTTTTTTTGAAAATACTTCTAGAAGAGGTATTGGCTTTTTTCATTTTCCAGTAAATTCAAAAATTTTTGAAACTTTTTTTTTGAAAAACAAAATTTAAAATTAATGGCAAACATCGCTGGAATTGACAAAATTCTAGAAAAATCTATACAAAATTTTTTTGAAAGGGTATTTTTTATCTCTAAATTTTTATTTCAATTTTGGAATTCAATTTTTTTATTTACTCGAAAATTGAGTTATTCAACTGATTATTGATTTTTTCTAAAAATTCTGAAACACAGCAGTAAAATTTAAAAAATCTAACATTTTGACTTGATAAATTGAATAAATTTTAAATTCCATAATTTCAAATTTTTGCAAAAATTATCATTATATAACATGTTCTCTGTAAGACTCGAGCATGGCCATAGTGGGTCGTGCCTTAGGGGTTTATAGGTTAGCTAGAGCTTAGATATTTCATGGGTGGGTAATTGGGGACTACAGTAGGCCATGTGCACAATATTGGGTCCGAGCTCTTCGGCTCCGGCTTACTGTAGCTGCTCGCGGAGCCCGAAATCTACTTTTTCAATTTTGCTCAAAAAGTTTCGAAAAAAATTTTTCCTTGTTGGGGGCATATAAAATAGTGTTTTCACAAATTTATAAATTTTTTGAAAAAGTTTCCGCTGCAGGAAAAATCAAAAAGTGCTAATTTCATCATTTTTTCGGATTCAATAAATTTTTTCGGGTCTTAGTAGGAATTGCTCACACCTAGCACTATTTTTTCTTTAAGCCTACTTACATAAGGTATTAATTAAAAATGAATCAAAGCCCATAAATATCTCTACTGGGTGTGAACAAATTTAAAATATGACTGCAACTTTGGATAAGGTTAGTTTGGTGACTTGAAAAAAATGATGAAATGTGTCTAAAATGACCCAATCTATTTTTTATTTATCAAATACATCCAAACTAACATTTTCTTCTTTACAGATTTATTTTAAAAATTTTCTGAAAATTTAAAAATTTTTATACCCAAAACACTACTTTTCTCACACATTTTCTTATCTATCAGGGCTCATTGAGCAGATGGAGACTAGGTGTTTCTTGATAAATCAGAGCCAACATACATCCCCACATAACTGCTAAAACAGATTGTCTCTAAACCTTATCACTCGCACGAAAAAAAAATTTTACTGAAAATCGTCAAAAAGTTTAGTGATTTTGAGCTCTGGAAAATTTTGATTTGAGTCTGGTGTTGTCTAATCAAGTTTTTGTGACATATATGGACCACAAACAAACAATCGTCAACAATCTCTAAACTTTTGGAAACTTGAAAATTTTCGATTTTTCAACGTATCCCCCCCTGTTGTGAGGTCCGAAAGTGGGTGAAAAAGAACCAATTTTCAGAATCTCAAGAATGACCATATTCAGAGACAATCTGTTTTAGCAGTTATGTGGGGATGTATGTTGGCTCCAATTCATCAAGAGACACCTAGTCTCCATCTGCTCAATGAGCCCTGATAGATAAGAAAATATGTGAGAAAAGTAGTGTTTTGGGTATAAAAATTTTTAAATTTTCAGAAAATTTTTAAAATAAATCTGTAAAGAAGAAAATGTTAGTTTGGATGTATTTGATAAATAAAAAATAGATTGGGTCATTTTAGACACATTTCATCATTTTTTTCAAGTCACCAAACTAACCTTATCCAAAGTTGCAGTCATATTTTAAATTTGTTCACACCCAGTAGAGATATTTATGGGCTTTGATTTATTTTTAATTAATACCTTATGTAAGTAGGCTTAAAGAAAAAATAGTGCTAGGTGTGAGCAATTCCTACTAAGACCTGAAAAAATTTATTGAATCCGAAAAAATGATGAAATTAGCACTTTTTGATTTTTCCTGCAGCGGAAACTTTTTCAAAAAATCTATAAATTTGTGAAAACACTATTTTATATGCCCCCAACAAGGAAAAATTTTTACCGAAACTTTTTGCGCAAAAATGAAAAAGTCAACTTTGGGCTCCGCGAGCAGCTCCAGGAGCCCGGAGCCGAAGAGCTCGGACCCAATATTGTGCACATGGGTTACTGTAGACCCATACTATATGTCTGTAGCAAAATTGGCCACTAAGGCACCACATGCTCGAGTCTTACAGAGAACATGTTATATTGTATTTTTCAATTTTGAATTGGAAATTAATATCAGCCTTCAAAATAGAATAATAAGTGAGTTGATCTGATTTTCTATCTAATCAATCAAAAAATGTTGAAACTGAAAAAAAATTTCCTATTTTTCAAAATTTTGAAAAAATTTTTTTTTTTTCTCAAAAAAACTGAAAATTTTGAAATTTGGTGATCTCTTATCATTCTCACTGATAAAAAGATAAAATCCCAATTTTCCCATTTTCAAATTAATTTTCCAGATGACCCTGCTGTTCGACATGCACCTCGGCGAGATGCTCGTCTCACTCAAGGATCTTTTGTGATTTATCACCGCTTATCACTCACTTCATCACCCATTTTATCGATTCTCCCAAGATTTCTCTGTTCCAATCTCGCACAGTATCTTTCTCACTAATTTCCTCCAATTTTTCCCAATTTTTTATTGATTTTTTTAATTTTCCCCCCAAAATTTCCACTTTTTCACCTGAAAAATCTCAAATTTAACCCAATTTTCCATGATTTTTTTCCAATAATTTTCATTGATTTTTATTGATTTTCCCCCAATTCACCCACATTCTACTCGTATTTATTCCCTTTTTTCCCAATTTTTTGCGAATTTCCAAAAGTGCTTCATACAATTTAATGAGGTTTTATTCCGCTTTCTTTTCACGACAATTTTTGATTTTTTTGAAATTTTGTTTCATTTTACAAAATTTTTTGTGCTATGAGATAAATGTCGATTTACTGTGGATTGTTCGATTTTAATTTTAATTTTCTTTTTTTTTTCTGTTTTTTGCGTATTTTTTATTATTTATGATTTTGCGATTTGAAAACTGATAGGAGATTGAAAAAATTTTAGTTTTCCAATTTTTGAAAATTTTTTGAAACTAAAAATTTGGAAAATTCCAAAATTTTAAAACTTTTCAATTCTTCATGATTTCCAGAAATTTTATTGAATTGCCTAAAAAATCCATAAATACTGGTATGGCCGAAACGAGATTACCGTTTTTTGATTTTCAATTTCTAAAACTTATTTTTGAAACTGTATTTTTTTTATTTTTGCCAATTTTGGAATCGGGTTTTTTTTCGTGATTTCGCTGCGAGACCCAATGACTAAAAAACTAAAAATATCAAGTTTTATTTTTTTTCCAATTTTTAAAAAAAATTTTATAAATACCAAAATCAAGACATCCATATTACCATTTTTGAAATTTCAATTTCTGAATTTTTTGTTTTGAAACTGTAATTTGTTTTTTTATCAATTTTTTTTGCTAATAGTGGAATTAGGACAAGTCATCCCATTGAAAAAACTCAATTTTAGCAAGATTTTATAAGTTTGTTGAAACTGAAATTTTATCAATTTGCAAAAAATTATGGTTTTCAGAACAATAAATCCTCTATGAAATCGATTTCATTCGATTCCATTTTTTAAAAAAACAAATTTTGAAACTGTTAAAAAAATATTGACTTTTGTGTGAATATTAGAAAATTTTCCATTTTTCCCATTTTTTCCAGAATTTCCACTCGAGACCCATTGCTGACGCCTAGAAAAAACCGATTACTGTATTTTTTCGAACAAGTCATTGAACAAACACAATTTTGTCAAGACTTAATGAATTTAGTAAAACTGGAAAAAAATTCCAAAAAAAAAGATAATTTTCAAAACTCCAATATTCAAATTTTTTGATTTTTGTGTGAATTTTTGGGAATTTTTGCAGAATTTACAGAATTTCCTCTCAAGATCCATTTCTGATCCCCCAAAAAATCAGAAAATAAAATTCAGAATTTTTAAAAAATTGCAAAAAGATTTTTTTCAAAATTCCAAATTTTTGGGAATTTTGTGTGAATTTTCCAATTTTTTCCAGATTTTCCACTAGAGACCTCTAGAAAAATCAATTACTGAATTTTTTCAAGATTTAATAAATTTTGTGAAACTGAATTTTAAAAGATTGCAAAAAAAAAAAGATTTTTTTCAAAATTCAAAATTTTCGATTTTTGTGTGAATTTTCCAATTTTTTCCAGATTTTTCATTTTTCCAAAATTTCCACTCGAGACCCATTGTTGACCCCTCAAAAACACTTCCAATGAATACAATATTGTCCAGACGGTCCGATTCTCCAATCATAAAAAGTATCAAATGTCTCCTGACCCCTCCTAAATCATCGGGTCCCCCTTTGGTCCCCCGTTGGTCCATCGGAGCATATGGTTGTTCCGGAATGATATGTACTGACCGCCGAAAGAAAACTTGTGACATTTCGGAAATGTTGACCGAAAATAATGTGGTGTCTCTTTCAGGAACCGACCGACACAGTTGTCAAACATGATTTATTAATGAGCTTCTTCTTTTTCTTCGGAGGAGCCGCCCGTTGAGAGGAGAATGGTTATGGGATGGCTAATGGGAACAAGAATGGGTTTACGGTAGGTCTTTGAAGTGATTGGTAATGGAGGGGAAGTGATAAGAAGGAGGAGGTGATAAGGTGATAATTGGAAATCTGGGATTTTCTGGAAAAAATGTGGATATTGACGAAAAATTGAAATCGATTTTTTCATTGATAAGAAGTGATTAGAAAAATGATAAAAATCCGAAAATTGAAATTCTGGAAAAAAATGTGGGAATTTAAAATTTTTTTTAATTTTGGAATTGACAAAAAAATTGGAAATTGATTTTTTCATTGATAGGTGATAAGAGGTGATTAGAAACATTGCAGAAAAATTAGAATTCTGGAAAAAATGAGTGGGAACTTAAAAAAAAATTTAAATAATTCTGAAAAAAATTTTTAAATTTTAAAAAATTCTGGAATTGATAATAAAAATACAATTTTGTTTTAGTGATAAAAGGTGATTAAAAAAATGATAAAAATTCAAAAAAAGTGGAATTTTAAAAAAATTCGAAAAAAATTTAAAAAAAATAGATAAGAAGCCTAGAAAAATTAGAAAATTCTAAGAAAAATTATTGATTTTTCTGAATCAAAAAAAAATTGAAAAATTGGGGTAAATGATAAGAAAGTCTGAAAAATCAAAATATTCAAAAAAAATTTCAAAATTTTTTTTAATTCAATAAAATTCAGAAATTAAAAAGAACACAATTATTGATTTTTTGTGATCCAAAAAAATTGATAAAAAATTGTAAAACTGATAAAAATCTTTGAAAAAATCAGGGATATTGAAAAAAAAAATTTTTTTCATTTTTTCAATTTTTTTTTCAAATTCCAAATTTTGATAAAATGATAAGGAACTCTATGAATTTCCAAATTTTTCATTGATTTTGATGATTTTTCCCTCTTTTTCCCAATTTTTCCCGCATTTCCCAAACCGTGGTCCCTTACTTCCTTCGTGACCCCTTACCTACCACCCATGTGACAATAACAAGGGACCACTCTCTTTACGGATCCGTTAATGGATATGGCAACATTGTCTCTTCCGCTTTTTAATAGTCAATTCACTGAAACCGCAACAATATACCCGATGGATTACTTATTTATGAAGAACATTGTAAAAGGAAAAGGGGGCATCCTAATGGATTAGGGTTACTGTAGCAATATTTTTGAATTTTAGATATGGGGATTACTGTAGATTTTTTAGAATTGGGGATTTTTGGAAAAATTTGAAGCAGGAATTTTTTGAATTATTTTTGTGAAAATTCGCTTGGGATTACTGTAGATTTTTCAGATAAATATATTTTCAAAAAAATTTAAAACTGGAATAAAAAAATTTTTTTTTTGAAAATTTGCATTTGCATTACTGTAGCCAAGCAGCCAAGCTTTTCATAAAATTTTTTGCAACTTTTTATTTTTTTATTAATTTTTAATTTTTTAAATCATAATTGTATTGAATTTGACAATATTTTTTATCAAGTAATAAGATAAGCAGACTAGAATTTTAACAAAAATAAAATTTGAAAAAATTTTTTTGAAACAGTAGATTTTTTTTCCTATTTTTTGAAAAAAAAATAGTTTTACTTTTTTTTTTTAAAATTAATTAATTTATTTATTTATTTTTTAATTTTTTAAAATTATTTTTTATTCTTTATCTTTTTTTTTTAAAGTTAATTTCCTTTTTTCCTTCTATTTTTAAATTTTCAAAAAATCCATTTTTCAACCCCTTTCCCTCAATTTTTTTCGAAAAAAAAGTTTTTTTTTTCAAATTCCCTCCTGATCGACCTTGCCTCGATACCTCATAAAATGACAGTTCCTCTAGACTTTTATTCCCCCGGTTTTTCGGGTAATTAAACCGTTTCGATTTTGAAAATCGAATAGTTTGAAACACGACGAGATCGAGATGGTCAGATTAGGAAAAGATGGGAAATTTGAAAAAAAATTTTGAAAAAAAAATGGAAAAAAAAAATTTTTAGGTAAATTTTTTTCCAATTTTTTCGTGGATAACTGTGTGTAGACTGAAAAATTCTAAAAATTAAAAACAAAAAAAATACGGTAATCCGAAATCAAAAAAAAAAAATTTTTTTTAATTTTTCCCTGTTTCAAGGACATTTTATGTGATTTTACAGGGATTTCAGCTTGTTATGTTTATTTCAGGTATATTAACCCTACAGTAATCCAAAAACTCAATTTTTCTGCATTTCGAGATGGAAAACTGCATTTTTTGAGATTTTTAGATCGATTTTTTCAATTTTCAAATGTTCCGTTTCAAAATACTTTTTAAAAATATAATTTTTCGTGATGACTTTTAAAAATATAATTTTTCGTCAGACAACTTTTATTTTTCATAAACCATTTTTTCATTTGATTTTTTGAAAAATTTTTTAAATAAAAATAAAAATTTTGTCTCATTTTTAAAAAAATTGATTTTTATCCATTTTTCTTGGAATTTTCTGGAATTTTTCAGAATCCAATTTTCAGGCTCCCTGGCTTCAGAATCCCCTTATTTTCTGTAATTTTTGGCTCATTTTATCGATTTTCAGCCATTTTTATCAGTTTTCCGCTAATTTTCCCCGTTTTTTCCGGAATTTCATGAATTTTCAGTAGACTACAGTAACAAATTTCAGCTAAATTATTTTTCAGACAGGTTTTTCAGAATTCATTTTTTCAGGGTCCCTTTCCTTTAGAATCTCTTATTTTCTGTCAATTTTCACCTAAAATTCGTCAATTTTGGCACATTTTATCGATTTTCCCTCGATTTTCAGTCATTTTCAGCCGATGTTTGCTCATTTTCCTGTATTTTCTTGAATTTCTCGACTTCTTAGGGTCCCTTTCCTTCAGAATCTCATATTTTCAGTCAATTTTTACCTGAAATTAGTCAATTTTTGCTCATTTTCCGAGATTTTCCTGTGTTTCCTGACTTCTCAGGGCTCTTTCTTGCAGAATCCCATCTTTTCTGTTAATTTTCATCTGAAATTTGTCAATTTTGGCTCATTTTATCGAATTTCCCTTGATTTTCTGCTATTTCTAGCCATTTTCAGCGCATTTCTGCTCATTTTCTTGGATTCCCTCCATTCTCAGGGTCCCTTTCCTTCAGAATCCCATATTTTCAGTCAATTGTATCTCATTTTGACGATTTTCGATCATTTTCTTTCGATTTTCAGTCATTTTCAGCTGATTTCTGCTCATTTCCGCCCTTCTTCCCGAATTTTCCCGATTTTTTCCCAATTTCCTGAATCCCTAGGGTCCCTTTCCTTCAGAATCCCATCTTCCCGTCACTTCTTGGGCTCCCGTAAGTGCGCAAGATGTTCCCTCCGATTTCTCTGCGTCTCTTGGCTCCACACACTCTCTCACCGGCTCATTTTCGTTATATTCTCTCTCTTTTCACCCATTTTTTCTTGGGAATCATCCGGATTTGTGTAATATAACATGTTCTCTGTAAGACTCGAGCAACATGTGCCTTAGGGGCCAATTTTGTTATAGACATGTAGTATGGGTCTACAGT
>LR538650.1:369385-510815 GCA_900536315.3 Caenorhabditis becei
TATCTAAGCTCTAGCTAATCTATAAACCCCTAAGGCACGGCCCACTATGGCCATGCTCCATCCTTACAGAGAACATGTTATATAATGGACATATGGACCGGGGAAATAGTATGGGAATGGGAGAGACGCAGAGAAAAGGGAACGGGTTCGGGCCGAGCCAATGGGTCAAAAACACAAGAAAAAGTGGGGAAATGAAGTAAGTAGTAAAGAGAAAGAAGAAGAAGTGAAGGGATTACTGTAGGTTTATAAATTTGAAAAAAATTGAAATGATAATGATAACTGATAAAATCACAACAATTGAAGAAGGTACAGTAATCCCAATCCTGATTGCCAAAAAAAAACGAGAGGATTACTGTAGAAAAATGGAACTTGAATTTTGGAAAAACATATTGAAAAAGGGAAAATTGAAGAAGGTACGGTAATCCAATGGTAATTTGAAAAATTAAAAAAAAAAAAATTTTTTTTACTCTTTCAAAAATGTTTTTAATTTTTGATTGGGCATTATTTTTTGTTACAGAGTTTCTTTTTTCTGGAATGAAAATTTCTCTTGGAATTGAAAATTAAAAAAGGTTTCAGAAAATTTTCAAAATTTCTTGTGCTTATTATTTTTTCAATTCAAAACTCCATGGTGCAATCATGAAAATAGAGAATTTCAGTGATTTTTACAAATTTTTTTACAGTTCCAAATTGGGAAAAAATTATTGGATTTTGCAGTATTTATTGATTTTGCGTGACTTTGAGCAAAATTTAAAAAAAACACATTTTTTTTACCTAAAAAATTGGGAAAAGGTACAGTAATTCTGGGGAAAATTTAAAAAAAATGCTCTGAAAAAATTTTAAAAATTTTTTTAAAAAAAATATTCTTCAAAAAAATTTCTAAAATTTTCTCAAAAATCACTGAATTTCAATCCGATCGGTCCACAGGTTAGAAAAAATAAATATTGTTTTTTTTTAAATTAAAACAATTTTTTAAAGCACGATTTTTCCGCTTTTCGTTGCGAGACCCATTGACAAATCTATCTCTAAAATTTTCAAATTCCTTGTACATTTCTCAAGGGTAAAAAAAAAATTTTTTTTACAGTTTCAAAAAGATTTAAAAATTTTCTCAAAATCTCTAAATTTCAATCACACTGGCCCACAAGTTAAAAAAAAATAAAAAAAAAACATTTTCCCGCTTTTCGTGGCGAGACCAATCTAGATCCCTTGGAATTTTCAAATCTTCATCGGGTCACTTGCACCTGCGAATCTCTGTCCCATTTTCATGCCCATTCCAATTCGACCCGGATTCATTTGTAACTCTTCTTCTTCTTCTCATTATCCTTCAGAACACCTGTTCCTTTTACTGTTAGCCGATTCCCATTTCCTATCCTCTAACAGTTCAATGAAGCATGACGAATCCGTAACTGGGTTACACCAACACAGTTATATGACTCGAGGCCGGAAGAGACAAAGGGGACAGACCGGTCCGCGATGGATGAGCTTTGTGTCGCCGGTGGACCAGTTGATGGGACAACGATGTGTTCACACCTTTTGACCGACTTTTCCAGGTGTTTTTGTGACCCCCTGGGGGTGGAAAGACAAAGGACATTTGTTATTTGGGGGGAGAAAGTTCATGAGAAGAAGCAAGGTGAGGTGCAAGATGTTCCTACGGTAGTTTGACCTAGATTCCACGGGATCGACCTGAATTGATTTTGGGTTACGGTAGTTTGACCTACTTTTCCTTAAGTTGGAATTTCGGCAGGTTACTGTAGCTTTTGAGACTGGCCTGAAAATTGGAGACTACGGTAGTTTGACCTACTTTTTTAAATTGAGTTTTTTGGGTTACTGTGGCTATTGAGATTGACCTGAAAGTTGGAGATTACGGTAGTTCGACCTACTTTTTCTTAATTAGGATTTTTTGGGTTACTGTAGCCATTGAGACTGACCTGAAAATTGGAGACTACGGTAGTTTGACCTACTTTTTTAAATTGGGTTTTCTTGGGTTACTGTGGCTATTGAGATTGACCTGAAAGTTGGAGATTACGGTAGTTTAACCTACTTTTTCAAAATTGGGATTTTTTTGGGTTACTGTAGCTTTTTTGAGATTGACTTGATTTTTGGGGATTACGGTAACTAGATATTTGTGCCATTTTTAGATTTTTAGCTTTTTTGAAAAATTTTGAAAAATTGGTCCTTTTTATTGAATTGGAATTTTTGGGATTACGGTAGCAATTTATTTTTTATGGTTACTGTATCAATAGAAAATTGCCAATGGATATACCCCAGATATTAGAAATTCAATTTTCATACAAATTTTTGAGAATTTTTTGAAACTCGAAATTTATTTTTTTGGAATTAAAAATTGACATTCTGATTGACTTCGGATTAATGAAAATCTGCAATTTTTCAGAAATTTACAATTTTTTTGAAACAGAAAAATTATTTTTCTCATCGACTACGGTAGTTTGACCTATTTTTTTCAAATTTGGATTTTTTGGGTTACTGTAGATTTTGAGATTGGCCTAAAATTTGGGGATTACAATAGTAAGATCACAGATTTTCTTTGGAAAATCACGTATTTTTTATTAGAATTTTTGGTCAACACAAGTATTCGAATTAGAATTTTCATAGAATTTTTTAAAAATTTATGAAAATAATTTTTTTTTTTTGGAAAAATTGAAGGTATTGGTTTTTGTTGAATCAATTAAAATTCGCTATTTTTTAAAAATTAAAATTTTTTTTTGAAACAGAAAAAATTTTATTCTTATCGACTATGGTCTATCAAATTAAATTTTTTTCCGAAAATTAAAAAAAAAATTTTGAAACTCAAATTTTTCAAAATTTCAGATTTTTTCAGATTAAAAAAATTTTAGTTTCACTGTAATTTGAAAATTTCAATTTTTAGTTAAATATTGATCAGGATGAAGCTACCGTAACCCTCCCTAATTTTTCATGTCCCGGCTCCTGGTCCCTCCTTTGATGACACATGGTCCATTGCTGACCCACTGGGCGGCTGTTCCCTTTCTCCTGTCCTTCACTCCCCGATACTTTCCCTTTACCACTTGGCAAACTTCCAACTCATGACGTCACATTGCCGGCACCCCCTTGATCCACCGACCGGGATGGCTTGCGCAATCACTGAAACACACACGTTTTGAGAACACGGACTTTTGAATTGTCGGGAATTCGTTTGAAGCCTTTTTTGGCCTTCACAGGTTAAAAAAAAAAATTTTAATTTTTTTCTAATAAATTTTAGAAATTTTTAGAAAAAATCTAGAAAAATTCAGGAAAAATCTAGCAGAGTCCTTATAGATTTAAAAATGAAAAAAATCTGAATTCTGATGGTTTTTGCTCAAAAAAGGTGAAAATGAGCGAAAATAGCTGAAAATCATTAAGACGGGTTCTGCGAGAAAAGTGAAATTGACCGGGAACAGATGCGCGGAATTGCTCGGGGAGAGCTGAAATTTTTGTGGTAGACACTCCCACAGGTCCGTATTCGAAAGCCACAACTGATTTTGTGATAACATTTTTTATCGATTTTTGGAACATTCGAGAAGGTGAAAACTTCGAAAAATCATAACTTTCTTCAAACTCAATGTTGAGCGAGCACTCTTTTCTGGGGTATTTGATGGGCCAATACGCGTGTTTGGAATTTGTTTTCCATGTTTTCCAAACAATGGAACACACCAAAATAATCTTGATTTCCGATATGTCGATTTTTAATTTTTCAGTGTTAGGAATTCTCAACTTCTCATTATTTTTATTTAATTCTATGATGTTTTTCACCTTTTCTCAATTTTTTCCAGAATTTTAAAACATATCTATCATCGTCAAAAAATTTAAGGAACAAATTTGAATGAGTCATTTTTCAGTTAGAACTTTTTTAGAAATTCTGAATTCTTTAGAAGAAAAAGTTGTGGCTTTCGAATACGGACCTGTGGGAGTGTCTACCACAAAAATTTCAGCTCTCCCCGAGCAATTCCGCGCATCTGTTCCTGGCCCTACTGGCCGAAGTTCACTTTTCTCACGGAACTCGTTTTAATTTTTGGACTAAAAAAATTATTTTAAAAAATCCCGAGATTTTAAAAAAATTTTTCAAGCGTTTCAGGAATTTCTATACTATTCTGGAGTTATCCGAAAAAATCAAAAGTTATAAAAACCTGTAAAAAAATTAAAAATAACTAAAAACCGCTTGAAAATCGTCAGAATCCGACAAACTTCAGGAAAAAAATTTGAAAAAATGTGAGAATTTTTCTAAAATTTCCAGAAAAATCACGAGAATCCAGATAAGATCTAGTAAATTTTACCATTGAGCAAAATAAAAATAAAGCGGAAAAGCACGTGAAATCAAATTACAATCAGTCAGAATTCTACTAAAAACCCATGAGAAACTGTAATTTTTTGAAAAATTTCAGAAAATTCAAAAAAATTCCAGAAAAATCCAGGTAGTTTCAAAACATTCTTACAGTAACCAAATATCAATGGAATAAAAATTAACTAGAAAAATCGATTTAAAAAAAAGACGAGAAACAGTAAATTTTCAGAAATTTTTTTTTTTTTTTTCATTTTTTTTTTCATTTTTTTCCAATTTTTCTAGAATTTTCTGGGATTTTCCTACATATATTTCCCAATAATTTTCCAACTTCCAAAAAACTGCCCTAACCAGTCCCTTGGTCACTTCCTGACCAGTCCCCCTCCCCCCTCCTCCCTCTAATCCTCCGGAAATCATCATAATCCGTGTCGGCGGCGGGAAATTCGAAAACTCTCGGGGGGGCCTGAAAATCGGGTGAAAATGAAATAAATCTCACGTTTTGACCTACTTTTAACGGGGAAATCCGCTCTCGATTCACTACTTCCGATGATGATGACCCATCGTGTTTATCCAACCGATTCCCTTTCGTTTTCCTGGTTTTAGAGGGGCGAAATGAGGAAATTTGGGAGTTTGAAGAGTTGGTAAAGTTTCTAGAAGCTTCTAAATTTTTATAAAAATTTCTGGAATTTTTATAAATTTTTTGCTCCAAATTGACTGATTTTTTCTGATTTTTGACTGATTTTCAGTGAATTTGATTTTTTTCGAATGAGTTTTTGGCTTGAATTAGTTTTTTAAAAATCTGGGAATATTGTAAAGTGTTCTAAATTTCTCAAATTTTTTTTTGAATTTTACTGGAATTTTTTCGAATTTTTAGAAATTTTTTTTGCTCCAAATTGACTGATTTTTGATGGTTTTTGACTGATTTTCAGTGGTTTTCAAATTTTTTTTGATAGTTTTCAGCTTCAATCAATTTTATAAAAATACAGAATTGTTGTGAGAGTGTCCTAAATTTTTCTAAAATTTTTTGGATTTTTTTGGAAGCTTCTGGAATTTTTCCGAACTTCAACTTGACCTATTTTTGTGATTTTTCGCTGATTTTCGTTAATTTTCGGTTTTTCTGGATAGATTTTGGTTCCAATTGATTTTTTAAAGTATAAGAATGTTGTGGAAGTGTTCTTAAATTTTCTAGATTTTTTTTTGAATTTTTCTGGAGTTTTTTGGAAATTTTAGAATTTTTTTTACATCAATTTGACTGATTTCCATTGATTTTTGACGGTTTTATGTTGGAATTTGTTTTTTTCAGATTCAGAATTGTTGTGGGATTGTCCTAAACTTATTTTGAACTTTCTAGAGCTTTCTGGATTTTTCCAGAATTTTCTAGAATTTTTCAATTTTTTTTGCTCCAAATTGACTGATTTTCGCCCATTTTTCCTTTTTTTTTGAGTAAATTTCAGATTTTTTCTCGAATTTTTTTTCATTTCCCATAACTTCCAGTCAATGTGCGGTTCTTCATTATTTTTCTAGAATTTCTCAAAAAAATTCAGAAAAATTTCAAATAATTCAGCAGAATTCCGCCAGAATTTTTCAGTGCTTCTGAAATTTTGATGAAAATAATCCTACAGTAACCCTTTCTTATTTGAAGCCTTCTGAATCTTCCCCTTCTTAACCATAAACTTCTGAACCCACACTCTCTCCTCTGTTACAATAACATTACCGATCCGCAACAATAATGATGATTCTCGTGGTCGAACACGATAATTGTCGGCCGAAACGGGCGGTGCATTTGGGCGAAATCCATCAGGTACCGGTCACTTTTCTCGTCAATGGACACCTAATTGGACAGTGTTTCGGGGCAGAGAGACTTGTTCCAAAAGTTGTCAACTGTTTCCAAATGACCCACTCTCGAGGGAAAATTTTTATAAAAATTTAGGGAGCTTGGGATTTTTTTTCTAGAATTTTGGACTTCAAGAACCCAAAAAAATCTTTAAAAATCTGGAAAAATCCAAAAATAATTTTTTGATTAAAAAATTAATTCAAGCAAAAATAGGTCAATTTGAAGCTAAAAAATTTCTAGAAAATTCTAGAAAAATTCAAAAAAAAATCCAAAGAAAGTTTCAACTTGACCCCCCCCTTCCATTCCCGAATCCCATTCCTAATCCCTTCCGCTTTCCTTTCCCTTCAGGACCCTAAATCCACACGGGCCTGGCTTCCTGTTGATTCAAAACAGTTCCCCATGTCCTCAATCCGGAGGGGCAACAATTAGACAGTATTATCCCCCTTTCCTCACTTCCTCTCTCGAATATCATAACTTCTTATGCAATTGTTCTAGGCCTAGATTTATAGGCCTGCCTGGTCTAGCTTGATTTATCAAGTCTAGGCCTATATTGACTTTTAGGCTACAGGCCTATTTTCAGGCTTCAGGCCTAGGCCTGATTTTCATAACAGGCTTTTGAATTGGGTCCATTTTGTCTAGAAAAGCTTGATTTTTCAGGCTTCAAGCCCAAATTATAAAGATTAGGCCTGATTTCTCGAAAACAGGCCTAAATTCTGAAAGAATGGCCTTAATTCTGAGAGAAAGGCCTAAATTCTGAGAAAAACGCCTAAATTCTGAAAGAAAGGCCTAATTTCTGAAAGAAAGGCCTAAATTTTGAAAGATAGGCCTAAGTTCTGAGAGAAAGGCCTTAATTCTGAGAGAAAGGCCTAAATTCTGAGAAAAACGCCTAAATTCTGAAAGAAAGGGCTGAATTCTGAAAGAAAGGCCTAAATTTTTAAAGATAGGCCTAAGTTCTGAGAGAAAGGCCTAAATTCTGAAAGAAAGGGCTGAATTCTGAAAGAAAGGCCTAAATTTTGAAAGATAGGCCTAAGTTCTGAGAGAAAGGCTTAAATTCTGTAAGAAAGGCCTAGATTCTGTGAGAAAGGCCTAAATTCTGAGAAAAAGGCCTAAACTCTGAGAAAA
Source organism: Caenorhabditis becei (assembly GCA_900536315.3). Taxonomy (NCBI): domain Eukaryota; kingdom Metazoa; phylum Nematoda; class Chromadorea; order Rhabditida; family Rhabditidae; genus Caenorhabditis; species Caenorhabditis becei. The sequence goes on from LR538650.1 coordinate 376,633, forward strand.
ACGCCTTAATTCTGAGAAAAAGGCCTAAATTCTGTAAGAAAGGCCTGAATTTTGAAAGAAAGGCCTAAATTCTGATTCAATTTTCGAACTTTAAGCTTCAAGCCTAATTCTTCAGTTTCACATAAAATTGATCTTTTGGGCCTGGCCCATTTCAGGCCTATTTCAGCCTTTTTTAGGCCCAAATTCCAAACCCATTTCCTTCTGAGAAAGTGACCTTGATTAGTCGTGAGTACCGCAACAATTGCACTTATTCTGTTATTCTTCGTCCCGGTATTTCTTGTGCAGCGATCCGTTTCTCGTGTCCCGTTTAGAAGAGGCTAATTACCTAGTTGTGCTGTCTACCGTATCACATCTCCTTCCTTCTTCCGCTATGAGACTTTGAGACATTTCCGGAAGATATTTGGGGCTTTTGGTGGAAATTTATGATTTTTGGAAAAAAAATTTACATTTTTTAAAAAAATTTAATTTTTCGTCAATTTTAATTTGAAAAAAATTTTAATTAAAATTGAGATAAAATTTGGAAAAATCCCACTGATTTTTAAATTTTTAAAATTTTTTTTTTCAGTTCCAAATGTTTTTGTTATTTTTAAAAATTTAAAAATTCTGTTGTTTCCATATTTTTTTGACTATAATTTTAAAAAAAAATCCCAGTTTTTTACAGTTTCACAAAATTTTCAAAAAACAATTTTTTTTTTGAAAAAATAATTAGCTGAATCCTCTTTCTTTCTTATCTGAAAATCAGAAAATTCATATTGATTTTTTGAAAAAAATAAAAAAATTATTTCAAAAATCGGTACATTTTTTCTGAATCAATTTGATTTTTGTTCTAACCAGAATTATTTTTTAAAAAATGTGGAAAAAATAGAATTTTTTCTAAAAATTGCTATTTTTACAATTTCAAAAAATTTTCAAAAAAACATTTTTTTTTTGAAAAAATAATTACGTTGTCCCTCGATCTTTTTGCGTATCGGAATTTTGAAAAATAGCAAATTTCTATAAATTTTTTAAAAAATTAAGAAAAATTTTACTGATTCTAAAAATTTTCAAAAAATGATATTGTAAATATTTTTTCACTTCTCGGGTTTTTAATATTAATTTTTTTGTAAAAAAATTTGAAAAAATTTTTAAAAACAGTTTCAAAAAAAATTCAAAATTTCAATGATAGTTCCAAGAGTGTTGCTTTTCTCCGATATTGTTGAAAAAATTTATTTTCCAAATGTTTTATTGAAAATATCGATTTTTACGAAAATTTGAAAAAATCCAAAATTTTTTTTACAGTTTCACAAAATTTTCAAAAAAAAATTTTTTTTTGAAAAAATAATGATGCTCATCTTCCTGAGTTTTATCTATCGGAATTCTGAAAAACAGCAATTTCTATTGATTTTTTCAAAAAAGAAATAAAAAATTCGAAACATTTTCAAAAATTCAAAAATCCCTTGTTTCCAACAGCTGCTTGTGCCCTCCTTGTCCCGTCGGGGCGCCTGTTTTCTTGTGTTTCCACTTGTCACCTGTTTGTACCATTCATCACTTTGACACCTCACTCGGATACCTACTAGTACCTACTAATTTACGGCGCCCCGATTCGGACATGTACTTCCCACAAAACATCAAGAAAAACGAGTTCATTCAAGGCCAATTGGCTCCCGAGCAATCGAGAGGGCGGGATTTCGGAGTGTCGTAGTTTTGGAAGTTTGTGAGGGTTCGTTTGGGGGCCCTGAACTTCAAAATTCCACAGAAATCCCATTTCCTTCAGAATTTCTCATTTTTCCAAAAAAAACATTTTTTTCAATTTTTTTCAATTTTATTTTTTTTTCTTATTTTTCAAAAAATTCTAAAAAATCAATTTTCTTTCAAAACTTACATGTAAAAAAACCAATCGATAGGAAATTATCTCCTCTACAACTCAGCAGTTGATCACTTTTTGCTATTTCCACTCCTTATCAAGTTCTCACTCAAAAACCAAAACGCACTCTAAATTTCCGAATTTTTGAGAGGTGTCTGGATTTTCAGTGATAACTTGATAAGGAGTGGAGATAGCAAAAAGTGATCAACTGATGAGTTGTAAAGGAGATAATTTGCTATCGATTCGTTTTTTCACATGTAAGTTTTGGGAGAAAATTGATTTTTTAGGATTTTTTGAAAAAAACGCACTCTAAAGTTCCGAATTTTGGAGTGGTGTCTGGATTTTTAGTGATAACTTGATAAGGAGAGCAGATAGCAAAAAGTGATCAATGGTAAAGTTGTAGAGGAGGAAATTTCCTATCGATTGGTTTTTTTACATGTAAAATCGGAGTGAAAATTGATTTTTTAGGATTTTTTGAAAAAATAGTGGATTTTCAAGAATTTTTGTTTGTTTTTTGAGTTTCAAGATCAGGCAGGACCCTAGACCTTCTAGGGGTCTTATGGATTCCAGAATCCTTTAAAAGATAAGATTCAAGTCCCCGAATTCGTCTAGAACACCATTCCTTTACACACAACCGACCATAAAACATGTAGCTTCTGCTTCTTCTTCGATTATGTCATGTCCACTCATTTTTTCCCTCCGCGACTATATGTTGGTATTGCATCTCTTCCCTTCCACTTCCACTTCTTCTTCTTGTTCTGCTGGCCAATCGTCTTCTTCTTCTCCAAGAGGGCGATCATTCGTTGCGCAATCGAGTCTTCCGAGGCTTCTTCTCTATCTGCCATCCATATCCAGTTTTCTGTTGCTGGCTGCTGTCTGCGAGAAATTGTTGGATGATGGACGGAAAGAAGAAGCAAGAAGAAGAAGAAGACGAGTGGCGCAATCGTTCTGATGACCGATCGCTGATGGTCAAGGGATCGGAAATAAGGGGTTTTTGAGCTATTTTTAGAGCTAATTTTGGGAACTTGTTATGAATTTTGAAAGATCTGATAAAGAAAACCAGGAAATTGAGAAAAAAATTTTTTTTTCAAAATTTTTTTTTTTGAAATTCTGAAATTTTTGGTATTTCCGGAAATTTCTGATTATCACTGGTTATCAGTTGGATTTTTGAATTCCCCATGAAAAATGCGGAGTTTTGACACCCATCATGCCAATCTTTGCTCAAAATTGATATTTGCCGGTTTTTAGTACGACACTCCGAAATCCCGGTTGGTAGAAATTGATTTTTCAGCTGGGGAACTCGAGAATTATTGATTTTCTAGCATTCCCCAGTGATTCCCAATAATTTCCATGATTTTCTGACGATTTCGGTGAAATTTCGGGATTCTGGTCTCGAGTGTGTTGACCACGGCCTGTATAAGGGTCGAAAATTTTTTTGATCAGAATCTAGGCGTTATGGGTGTCAAAACTCGTCAAATTAACTGGGGAATTTGAAAAAATTGGTTAGAAGACCACTGGGTGCATCTGAATCCCAAAATCAGAAATCTGAATTTTTATCAGAAATCTTAATTAAAACAAAATTTTTTTTTCAATTGAACCAAGCATTATAGGTGTCAAAACTTATCAAATTGACTCAAGAATTCACATTTTGAACTGATTCTGCTAAATAAATGAATTCCAGAAGGAATCTGAAAACTGGGACCGTAACAACTAACAATTAGGGTCCTAAAATGAAAAGTCAGGGCTTTATGGGTGCCAAAACTTTCCAAACAACCTGGAAAACCTAAAGAATGTGCTTCCAACCTCAAAGTATCAAAAATCCCTCTCCAATCAGCGCTTATCACCTCGATCATCGTCTAAACCATTTTTTTTCCGCGCGGCGCCGCGCGGAAGCCTTATTACGATTGCGCAATTCGTCGGCGGCTTCAAGTTGTCTAAACGTCCCGAACGGTGGACAAAAACTCGAATGTATCTGTCGTAAAGTCTTTGCGAATGTTGCGCCAGTACCCCTTCCTTTAGAATTCTTCGATGCCCTTTTGGGCCCATTTAATCGTCGCGTCGAGACCCGTTTTCCGAGAGTGCGCAACACCGAAAAACGAGTCTTCTTCCACACCTGGAGGCTGGCTTTTTTAATGGATTCAAAGGGATTCATCCAAGAGGGAAAAAGGATTTGAAAAAGTGGCGGCAAGCTGGGGGTGGGAAGGACAAGTGGGAGGCCTAGAAGCCTGGTAGCCTGAAGTCTAGGCCTGAAAGCTTGAAATCTAGGTTTTCCAAGCCTACAAGCCTAGTTCAAATCTAGACCTTCCATGGCTGTAAGCTTGACGTCCAGGCCTTAAGTTCAGGCCTACAAGCCTAAAACTTCAAGCCTGAACGCTTGAAGTCAAGGCCCTAACTTCAGGCCCTAACTTCAGGCCCTAAGTTCAGGCCTACAAGCCTAAATAAAGGTCTGAAGGTTGAAAGGCCTAAGGACTTGGAATATAGGCTTACAAGCCTAAAGTTCAAGCCCGAAAGCCAAAAAATCTAAGCCTAAAAGCTCTTGAAATTCAGGCCTTAGATTCAGGCTTACAAGCCTAGGACTGCAAGCTTGGAATCTGGGCCTTCTAGGCTTACAAGCCTAAAAACGCAGGCCTGAAAGGTTGAAGTCCAAATCTAGGTCTGAAATCTTGAAATCGAGGTCGTTGAAGCCTAGAAGCCTAAAAATCAAGGCCTGCAAGCCTGAAGATCAGGCCTGTAAGCTTGAAATTCAGGCCTACAAGCCTACAAGCCTAGAAATTCAGGCTGACAGCTTGAAATCCCAATTTGTGTTGTTATTGTGTTGCTGTGCCTCCTAAACCAGTCACCCACATGGCCAAAAGCCTTCTTGCCCTAGAATAACAACATAAGAAGGAATCAGTTGTTCCACTCCTTCTTCTATACTTTCATGTTGTTTCTGAACGTCTTCTTGCCCAGTTAGCCCCATGGCAGATCCCCCCTAACCGGTTCTTTCCACTGCCAAATGGTCAAGAGGGGCGGAGTCGGGACGACGGGCGGACGGAGACCGCGCCTCGGTCCGCGCGCGCGGAAAGACTTCTTTTCCGCGTCGCGCACGCGTCACACCTTGTGTGATGCAATCCTGTCTGGCGATATGGCATGCCAATGACCACCAAGGGGTACTGTAGGTGTCTTCCTTGAAGCTTCTGGGATTCTTGGGGGTTACTGTAGGGGTCCTGGAATTTTTTGTAGAAATTTTGGGATCCGATTTTCAGAAGTTTCGAGGCTTCTGGAGCCTTTTGAATTTTTTCCTGATTTTTGCTGGGTCCTAGATGTATTCTGAAGGCTTTTAAATTTTCTCAGAATTTTCTAGAGGCTTCTAGAATTAAAAAAAAAATTTTGAGTCTCGATTTTAGAAGTTTCGAGGCTTCTGGAGCCTTTTGAATTTTTTCCCGATTTTTTCTGATTTTTTTCTGGATTTTTAAAAAATTTTCTGATGATTCTCCTGATCTTAACACCATTTCCCATAAATTCTGATTTTTCTAGAATTTTTTAAAAATTCAAAAAAAAAATTCAAAACGCTAAATTAGGACCCTAAACTTGTTTGACTCCAGAATTTTGGTTTTAAATTTTTTTTAAATTTTTCTGATTTTTTGAAAAATTGTTGGATGATTTTTTATCATTTTTATCATTTTTCTTTTTTCTCTAATTTTAAAAAAATTCGAAAAAAATTATTTTGGCCTACTTTGACCGAAATTTGAGATTTTAGAATAAAAAAGATTTTTCCCAATTTTTCCCAACTTTTCTAAATTTTTTCCATAAATTCCAAGCCCGATTTCAAATTTTCTAGACCTTCTGGAATTTTTAAAAAATTTTTTAAAAATTGAAAAAATCAAATCTGGTCAATTTTGGTTTCTTATCACTTCCTGCAACTTTTTATCACTCCTTATCGCCCCCTATCACCAACTCCTTTATCACTACCGCCTCCTATCCAAACACACTTCCCGTCACCCCCATTCCGCCACCAACTCATTCCCTTTGACACCATCCGCTAGGCTCCGCCCCCTTTTCCATCACTCTTGCTCCCTTGTCCCCCCCGTAAGCCCCGCCCACTTTTCGGTCATCCCGCCACCAACTACTCACCATAAAGCCCGCCCGCGGGAGAGAAGACAAGGGTGGTCACTTTTTACTACCTTGGCGGCTTTTCCGAAGAAACCGGATATCTACAGTAATCCTGGGGGACCCATGGGTCACCCGGGGACCATTAAGGGACCACTGGGGAGTACTGTAGCTTTTTCTGATTTTTTTTGAATTTTTAAAACATTTTTAAAGTTTCAAAATTTCAAAAAAAACAATTTTTTTTCTAACTTTTTTATTCTTGTATTTCAATATTGGGAATTGGTTTTTTCATATGGTTTTTTCCATTTTTTCTCATTTTTTCCAGCTATTTTGACCCATTTTTAGCCAATTTTTGTCCAATTTTCCATAATGGCCCATTCCTGGGACACCGGGATTATGAACTTCTGATTTTCCCAATTTTTATCGTTACGGGTGTCCTAGCTCATGAATTTTTGAGCTGATTATGAAAATTTTGGTTTCAGAGCTCCAGAATTAGGTTTGATAGGGGTCCTTGGGGTCCTATCCTCAATTTCTAGGGTCCTGGGCTCGTTTTTGATGTTTTTGAGTGATTTTTTGAAAATTTGACTCATTTTTGACGTTTTCCAACTATCCTTGGTCAATTTTCACTAATTCCTGCTAAAATTTGAAAAGTGGTAGGTTAAGGGACCCTAAGGGACCCTAGGATTCAAGGATTCTGATTTTTCCTAAAGTAGGTCGTGATGGGTGTCTAAACTCATCAATTTTGATGAGGATTCTGAAAATTCAAGTTTCAGAAGCCCAAAATCAATGGGATTCTGGTTTTTGGAAAATTTTGAATTTTTTGAATTTTTGAAAATTTTGAAAATTTTTCAAAATTTTGAAAATGTTCTTTTTTTTTTAAGATTTTGGGAATATTGGTGTTGAAACTTTCCAAATTTCATAAAAATTTCAAATTTCTGAATCCCGGGACCCCTTAACTTCAAGGTACCACTTTTGGCCTGGTGGCCCACTCTTGACCCACCACCATAAAAAAGTGCGCATTTTCAAGAAAAAGTGCAATTTGTTGGCCTCCCGGCCCATAGATCTTTATCGAATCGCACGATTCCTTTGTTTGAAACATATCGGCGCGTGCCGAGACTCGCCCATTAACCAGAAGACAAGACACCGGCCAGTTTTTGAAATTTTTCGAAATTTTTTTTTGATTTTTTTCCTAATTTTAGAGCGTTGATTTCAACACAAAACAATGGAATAAACCAAAAAAATGAGCAGAATTTGAAAAAAATTTAAAAAAAAAAAAATTTTTTTTTTTCGAAAATTTGGATTTTTTCTGACTTTTCAAAATTCATCCTGATATTGCTGATTTTACTTTTTGTAAATTTGAAAGTCGCTATAAAATTAAAAAATCCACGTTCCCCCACTCAAAACCCTCAAAATCGCATGTTTCCGGAGTTCAGTACGATGCTCCGCTATCCCGCTACCCGGACCTTCAGAATCCACTTTCAAATCAAGTTTTTCTGAATTCTCACTCAAAAATTTGAAATCCCCATCAAAATCCCATTCGCTAGACACCTCGGACCATAAGAATCCGAAAAAATCTGATTTCCAGGGACCCGGGGGGGTCTAGGGGTCCCTATAGGGGTCCCAAATTGACTTTTTCGAAAGTAGGTCATGATGGGTGTCTAAACTCATGAAATTTGATGGGGAATCTGGAAATCATAGTGGGAAGGTGGGAAAATGGGGGATTTTTAGGTTTTTGTGCAGATTTTCGTGATTTTTCTCAATTTTTCTCAATTTTCCCCGTTTCTGGACCATTTTTCCTGCAATTTTTAATGTTTCCAGGTAAAATGCAGACCCAAAGTCCGTTCGGACCGCTTCTCGGCCTGCCCCAGATGCTTCCCTCCCCACAAGCCGTCGCCGCCGCCGCCGCAGCCGTCTCCAACGGGCAAAACCCGCCGGCAGTGTCCCTATCGACATTTCCCAGTGCATTCGCCGCTTTTGCCTCCCAAATCAGAAATACCCAATTGCAATCACTGCTTCAATCACAAATCCAGGCCCTGAATAATGGAATCAATGGGAATTCGGGAGGAATTGCGAGATTTCAGGGACATCAACAGAATGGAGGCGGTGGAAAAGTTCGAGGGGTGAGTTTGGGGTCTAGGGTCCCAAATCTTTGAAAAAAAAAATTTTTTTTCGGAAAAATAGGCTTTATGGGTGTCAAAACTCGTCAAATTCAATAGGGAATTTGATTTTTTGACTGAAAATTGGCTTGGCGGGAGATTTAGAAATTTTGAAAAAATTTTAAAAAGTTCAATTTTTCTCATTTTTGCTTAGAATCAATTTAATTTTATCTGAATAACCTATATTTTTGATTTTTTACCTCAAAAATCACTCAAAACTCCTGAAATCCCCGATTTCCCACTTCCAGTACGACACTCCACTATCCCGCCTACCAGTTCTTGCACTGTATTTAGCAGAAGCACAACATAAGCGGAAATGAGTCATGATGGGTGTCAAAACAAGCCAAATTTGATGGAGAACTTGAAAATTTGAGATTCAGAAGGGTATGAGCTCCCAAGAATTGGTCACGGAGCTCCAACTTTTCCAAAAAATTTTTTTTTTGAAAAATAGGCAATATGGGTGTCAAAACTCTTGGAATTGAACGGGAAATTCAAATATTCATGATTAGAGGTGATAAGAAAGGGGTTATCAGTCAGAAAAGGTCAAAATCGTTCGATTTTGGGCGATTTTGGACCAAATTTCCTGATTTTTTTGAATTTCTCAATTCCAGACCACCGAATACCCAGTACGGAAGCGTGTCGGTGGATCCACCGTCAAAACCGCCAAAGTCTGGCGTTATTTCGACGAATTGCCCACAATCGAACAAGCAGCCGAATGTCGGATTTGTCGGAAGAAGATCAAGGCGACGAACTCGAGGTAACTACAGTAATCCAACAGAAAAACACTAATTAGCAATGCGTATTCCTTGAAAAACTTTAGAAAAAGAGAAAAACATGCATTTTTTGGAAAAATTTGAAAAATCCCTGGTTATTTGGGATCAGTCGAGCGGAAATTGGGGATTGGGAAAAACAAGAAAAACGGGAACACCTTGACGGAATTTTTGATTATTCTAGGGGTGTCTGGGGACCCAAAGGAGCTGGGATTTTGAATTTTTGAAATTTTAGGGGTTTAGGGAAGTTTGGAAGCCAGAGAAGTTTGAAAATTGGGGGAAAATAGGCGTTTTTTGGGATTTTTAATTTTTTCTAGAATTCCTGAAATTGTTTTGGGTTTTTAGTGATTTTTCTGGAATTTTAGGATGTTTAGAATTCTGTAAAAATTTTTTGAAATTGGAAAAATTTTTTGAAAATTAAAAAAATTGAAAAAAAAAATTTTTTTTAATTTTTTTTCAAATTTTTTTTAGGGATTCTGAATTTTTTAGGGGTCCTGATAAGATTCTGATAATTTTCTGATTTTTTAGTTTTTTTTTTGATGATTTGGCTTCAAAAAAATTTTTTTTTTGAAATTTTTGATTTTTTTTCGATGATTATACCCCCAATTGTACCTAGGGCTCCCTTATCAGTCCTTATCAGTTCTTATCACTATATTTTATCAATTTTTAGCACTACTGGAATGATCCGTCATCTCCGAAGTTGTCATGTCCAGGAGTACCAATTGGTTCAGGAAGCCCGACAGAACAGTATGATCGTCAAAATGGGTAAGCCCGGATTTCAAAAAATCGTAGAAAATTCATTTTTGATCAAAACTTACATGTAAAAAAACGAATCAATAGGAAATTATCTCCTCTACAACTTTGAAGTTGATCACTTTTTGTTATCTCTATTCCTTATCAAGTTATCACTAAAAATCTTGACACCTTCCAAGTTCGCTGCCAATTTTTGGAGGTGTTTGGATTTTTAGTGATAACTTGATAAGGAGTGAAGATAGCAAAAAGTGATCAACTGATAAGTTGTAGAGGAGATAATTCCCTATCGATTCCTTTTTTTACTTGCAAATTTTGAGTGAAAATGGATTTTCTGTAATTTTCGTAAAGTTGTAGATGCTTTTTGTTATTTTTTGTCTGATCAGTGTAAGCCATCGGAACACTTTGGCAATTGCGCAACGTCCTCCAGGCTTCCTAACCGGTTTCTTTGGCTAGTGTCCATCAGAATCTCTTGTTAGAAGACGAAAGGACGCGGGCGACGGTCAGAAATGCATAACAACACGCCAAAAGCTGGTTGCGCAACCGAAGGAATTGGGGGATGATGCGATTTCTTGTATTTTCGGACACTAGAGGGATAGTAGACGGCATGGGGGGACTATGGGATATGAAAAAGGAATTGAAAAATTTTCTGGAAAGTTCTTGAGAAAAAATTGAAAGCTGAAAAGAAAATCGACCTTTTTTGTTGAAGACCTGATTTTCAAAATTTTCAAAAAATTCTAAAAAATCAATTTTTACTCAAAATTTGCAAGTAAAAAAACCAATCGATAGGAAATTTCCTTTTCTACAACTTTTCAGTTGATCACTTTTTGATATCTTCACTCCTTATCAAGTTATCACTAAAACTCTAGGCACCTCTCAAAAATTCTGAAAATTAGGTGCATTTTTGTTTTTGAGTGATAACTTGATAAGGAGTAAAGATATCAAAAAGTGATCGACTGTAAAGTTGTAGAGAAGATAATTTCCTATCGATTGGTTTTTTTACTTGTAAGTTTTCAGTCAGAATTGATTTTTTATGATTTTTTTAAAAATTAAAAAAAAAAGTTTTCAATTTTTAAATTTTTTTTCCTTGGGACCCCTTGCAGGACCCCGGGGTCCCTGAAAATTCAAAACCTTTCTCAAAACAAGTTCCCTGACCACCTGGTGCCAGATTTGACACGTTTCGAACAGTGTTCTTCTTATCGGATCTTCCTTTATCTGGGCGCCATATCGACGCACTAATTACCGAATTTCAAGGTGTTCGAGACCATCTGGATGAGAGATTTGAATTTTTCTGGGGTCCTAGGGGTACTGTAAGCAAAAGGAAATTTATAGAAAAATTTTGGGATTTTCGGAAAAATTTTAAAATTTTTTCAAAAAATTGATTTATAGAAAATTGAGGGTCAAAAGCTCAAAACATCTTTAAAAAAAGGAAAAAAAAATATTTTTAAAAATTCAAAAAAATATATTATGAATTTTTAGCAAATTTATGTTAATTTTAAAACAATTTTAGTGTTTTAAAAAATTCAGAAAAATTTTTAAAAATAAAAAAAATTAAGAAATTTTTTTTCGACTGATCAGCATCGATTTTAGCGATTTTTAGGTCCAATTTTTAAATTTCAGTCATTTTTTTTTGAAATGGCATGAAAATAGGATATTTTAACATAAAACTGTTTATCCCTTTCCCCTTATCAGCCACTTATCAGCCTTATCAGCTCCTTATCATTATAGAGTCCATTCGAAATGAGCTGAAAATTCCAATTTATCAAAAGCTCCCAAAATGGTTTGGTTTAGGGGGTAAGACATCAAATTCTTCTTATCAGTGATAAGAAATCAATTATCGATTTTTGCAGAAGAGAAAGCCCGAGCCAAGCTGCTACGTGAAATGAACGAAAAAGTGATAACATCGAATAACATTGAAAATCAGCCGATTCTGGTCAAAAAAGAGCCGCAGAGCCCTCAAGAATCTCAAAAATCGCCTTCCGCATCGTCTTCCGCGTCGGATACCGCGTCTTCCGCGTCCTCTTCTCACTTTTCCCAACTCCTAGGACTTCCGGCTCCAGTTCCAATCAAACCTTCGGGGATTTTGAATTTGGCGCCGAATCCTCTGAATCCTATAAAATGCGAAGGTACGGAAGTTGAAGAAGAAGGGAATACGGTAGAGATTCCGACGGACCTGAGCCTGAAAATGATGAGTTCACCCAAGTTGAAATCGGCGTTTTGTTCGATTCCGATGGCGATGGAGGAGAAAATGAACGAGTTTCAGAAAAAGATTGAGGATGATCATAAGATTCATATGCAGGTGTGTTTTGCAGTGATAAGGGCTGATAAGCATTTTTTTTTCGAAAAGTAGGCTTTTATGGGTGTCTAAACTCCTCATTTCACATGAAAACATAAATTTTACAGTGGGAACTCACCTAGTAGCCTTGGACCCCAAAAACGTTCAAATGTCCTAAATTGTTTTGAAGTTTTCTGAAGTTTCCAGATTCCCCGTATCCTGGGGCGTGTTTCATTGTGATTTTTGAATTTTCCATGTGATTTGGAAAGTTTTGACACCCATCATGGCCATATTTGAAAAATTTTAGTTTTCGGGCCTTATTCGGGCCGATTTTTAGGCCGGATTATGGATTTTTTGAAAATAGGCCGTTATGGGTGTCAAAATTCTTGTAATTGCATGGAGAATGCAAATGTTAAAGGCAAATCAGTCCAAGAGGCCTGAAAAGCAAGAATAATTGGAAAATAGTGAAGTTTCAGGGGAAAAATTAGGTTTTACTAGGAAAGCGCGTCCTAGGATGGATTTACAGTTGATTGTTGAGCTATTCAGAGTAATAGAAGAGTTTTGACACCCATAACGACCCAATTCCATTTAATTCGATTTTCGGGTTTTTTAGGCCGGCCCAAATCGACCCAAAATCAATTTTTCCAGATTTGGGCCATGATGGGTGTCAAAACTTTTCAAATTAACTCAAAAATTCCATTTTTCACACCAGAATCTCTCAAAGTTGCCCATTTTCCAGATCGCCCTAATGCTCCTTCTCGATCAACAGCCTTCCCACCTAATCGATCGTCCTGGCTTCCGATCCTTGTTCAAATTCTTGCTTCCCGACTATCATTTACCAACCGGAGACATTTTCCAAGCAACAATAGTCCCACAATTGCTGAATCACATGAAACAACAGATTGGAGCCATTTTCAATGGGAATGCCGGGAATAGGTGGGTCAAAAAAATTGAAAAAAAAACCTTTGGAGAATTAAAAAAAAATTTTCTAGAAATTTTTGTAAATTTGGACTATTTTCCCTAAAATTTTGGAATTTTTTGAAAATTAAAAAAAAAATTTTTTTTTCGGATTTACCCAATTTTCAAAGACCCCACCGGAATGACCCAATTAACCCATTTTCCCGGGTGAAAACAATGTTAAAATAGGTGACAAATGGCTCGTGGCACCCCGCCGGGGTGCCAACGATGGACCGATTGATGGATCGGTTTATCGGGAAGAGACAGGGACAACATTTTGTTGCATTTGGGGAGGGGGCGAGAATTTGAAAACATGAGAGAATGGGACATTCGGGATTATTATCGGTAAAGGGATCTAATTTGGAAAAAAATTGAAAAATGGGAAAATTGAGAAAAAAAATTAGTCCTGGAGTCTGAAGGCCCCAACAGATTCTAAAATTTTACAAGAGCCCGCCAATTTTTTTTCTGAAAATATTGATTGATTTTTTTCTGAATTTTTGAAAAAAAGGAAAAACTGAAAACATTTTTTTATAAGCCTAAAAAATTTTTAAATTATAAAAAACGGGTTTTTTGAAATTTTTAATTTTTAGAAAAATTTATTTTTTTTTCCTGAAAATATTGATTGATTCTCAATTCTCGAAAATTAAAAAAATCTGAAAAAATTTTTCAAAGCCCAAAATATCGTAAAATTGTAAAAAAACCAGGTTATTTTTGGAAAAATTCAATTTTTTTGAAGTTGATCAATTTTATTGAATCTAGGAGACCCGGCATTGAATTTCGAATTTTCCTCTGTTTTTTGGATTTTTTTGAAACTGAAAAAAAATTTTAAAAATTTAAAGACTTCACAAAAAAATTCCCTGCTTCAAAATTTTGAATTTTAAATTTTTTTCCAATTTTTTCTCACTGGCATATTTTGAGGAACATCATTTATTTTTTTTTCCCGGATTTCCATTTCACTTCCAAAATTTTTATTTTGTGTTCCACTTGACTTCATTCCCTCACAGAACAGTTTCTCGGGCCGTTTCGACCACTCCGATCCGAAATTTATTGCCTTTGTTCTCGAAAATCATTGGAAAATTGGGAGGAAGAGTTGGTGAAAGAGAAGGAACAAAGTGCAATTGACACTGACTTCTTCTTCCGGAAAAATGGATAAAAGGGGGACTAATTGGGTACAGTAATCCGATGAAAAGTGCAAACAACAGTCAATTTAGTTGACTGATCGAAAGTTATAAATTTTTCAAAAATTTTTAAAAAAAATTTTGAAACAGAATTTTTTTCAATTGTAAGTAGAAGTGCAATTGGGACATAATCAAATTTCATTTTTTTTCCAAAAATTGTTTTGAAAACTTTGAAACAGAAAAAAATAAATTTTTAATTTTTTAATTTTGGAAATTTTTTTTTAATTTTAGGAATTAACCATTGATGAAATGAAATTGAAAAAAAATTTCTAGATTTTCTGAAAAAAAAATTTTTAAACGGCAAAAAATTAAAAATTCCAATTTTTAAATTAATTTAATCCCAAAATTTCAAAATTTTTTTCAAAAATTGGATATTATTTTGAAGTTCTACCTATAATGAAAAAAAATGCAAATTTCCAGATTTTCTAAATAAAAAAATCTGAAACTGAAAAAAAAATTTTATTTTATTTTTTTTCCAAATTTTCTATTTACTAAAAATTTTTTAAAAAAATACGGCAGATTATATTGATTCAAATTCAAATTCAAATTCAGATTTTTCTGAATTTCTAAAAAATTTCAAAAAAAAAAATTAAAAAAATTTTTTTTTCAATTTTTTCCTTATTTTTCCTCTTTTTTCCAGCGCTCCTGCCCATGATGCTGTAATGACATCTCACGTGACTTCAACCACATCTTCATCCACTTCATCGTATGAAGAAGTGTCTGTAAATGAATCAGCTGGTCCAAATGTTGACGATGAAGAGGAAATGATGGAAGAAGAAGAGGAGTTGGAGGAGACTGTTGAGGTAGTGATTATCAGTGATTATTAGTGATAAAAATTAGATAAAAATTTGAAAAAAACAGTCCAAATTTAAAAAAAATTATAAAAATTGAAAATTCAATTTTTATCAGCGAAATTATTTTTTTCAAAAAACTGGAAAAAAAATTTTTTTTTTCAAAATTTGAAATTGTTTTGTAAAAATCAGCTTATCACCACTTTTATCACTTTATCACCTTATCACCTAATTTCCAGATCGAAGACGACACTTCATCAGCTTCATCATCAGTTGATACGGACACTTGTGATGCGATTTCGACTTTCATCCATTTTATCGGAAATGAGACATTTCCACATGTAAGTTGGGTTGGAATAGGCCCGATTTAGGCCTGAATTGGGCTGGATTTAGGCCGGAATAGGCCTGATCAGGTCTGACCTCAATTTGTTAAGTTTTAGGTCAATTCAGGCCAATTCAAGTTATTTCTTGTCAAGTTCATGCGGGTTTTTGGCAGATTTGGGCTCAGGCCCGATTCAGGCCGATCCAGGCTTTTTTCAGGCCTTTTTTATACAAATTTCATGCTAGTTTAGGCCAATCTAGGCCAATTCAGGCCTAACTCAAAATTAGGGCAATTTGGTCAATTTTAGGCCACTTTTTTGTCATTTTCAGGCAATTTTGGTGATTTTCGGCCAATTTTCAGGCTTTCCCCATCAAATCTTCCCTATTTTCAGGATGAACTGATATCTCTGTTATCAGTGGTCTCGAACATCTTCTCCTACTTCTCAACTCGTCCACACGTCCAGACCCACCTCAAAATGACCGTAATCCCGGCTACAGTACCCGAATTGTGCCAACAAATCCGATTCGTTGGCTCTAATCTCTCTCTTATCAGTGATTACATCCGTCAAACCCCTGATATGCAATTGTTACCCTTATCAGTTAATCAGGAGAGCATGTTGGAAAGAGTTGTTGATCATATTGATCAGTTGTGAATGTGGTTTTTTAAATATTGATTTTTTTTGGGTTACTGTAGGATTTTTTTTGTATTGTTTTGAGGGATTTTGGGATTTTTGGAAAAATTAGAAATTTTAGAAATTTGAAAAAAATGAAGAAAAAATTGAAAAATTCAAAAAAAAAATTAAAAAATTTTTTTTTTTTAGAAATTCTGGAATTTTTTTTGACTCTCTGATATTTTTAAAACATTTTTTAATATCTTAAAAATAAAGAAAATATTCTAGAAACATCAAAAAAAATTTTTAAAAATTAAAAAAAAAATTTAAAAAAATTTTTTTATTGATTTTTTTTGCTTTCAAATTTTTTTTCCAATTTCCAAAATTTTTAGAATTGTTCCCTAGATTTTCTCTGATTTTTTCCCGATTTTTCCCGATTTTTTCCAATTTTTTCTGAATTTTTAAAAAATTTTCTAAAATTTCCAAAATTTCCCAAAATATCCCCATTTTCCCTAGTAACTGATCAGCTCTACCCCTTATCAATCCTTATCAATCCCTTATCAATGATCTTCCCATTTGTCATATTCCCAGTGACTTTCCTCCAGAACCTGCCTTTTTTCCCGTTTCCCAATTTCTAAAAATGGGCGTGGCCTAACTACAGTACCCCCATTTGGCTTTATCTGATTTTTCTGTAATTTATCGATTTTTTCCCAATTTTTTTTTGATTTTTCCCAACCTCTCAAACCAGTTCTTTCACTTATTTTTCTGAAGATTTTTTGAAAAAAATTAAAAAAAAAAATTTTTTTTTTCAAAAATTCTTTTTTACCCCGTCTACAATTCCGATGGTCTCTCCGCTTTATGTTGATCTATCCGATTGATTATTTATTGATTTTTTCTGATTTTTTCTTGTGTAAATTATGCATTTGCCATTTTTCTGTACTTTTTTGAAGCATTTTTCAATCGATAAAAATTAAATAAATTTTGTTTTAAAAAAACCAGAAGAGAAATGGCGGCGAAGCGATTTTTTTCAGCGGTGACCAACTTTTGTCAAATTTTCCTTAAAATTCTGAAAAAACATTGTTGACCGAATTTTTTTAACACGTGAGCCTCGTGCCACGTGCCAGCAGGGTCCTGCATGGCACGTGAACAAAATTTGATTTTGGATCATTTCTTTTCTGTGGAAGTTGTCAATCCAGTTGTCAATCCAACTTGAGATGATACTGCCACTGCTGATAACTCTGATGAGTACTGTGAGTTCTTTTCTGAGACTAGAGCTTATTCAAAGTTGAACATTGCAGGTGCAGGGAGTAAATGGAAACGACGGGCCAGACGATGATCCGTACCAATCGGAGGACGAAGAAGAAGACGGAGAAAACGAGGAAGAAATGATCAGGAGGATGTTGAGGGATGCAGAGGTATGTGACTTTGAAAATCGAAATATTTTCGAATTTTTGCGATTATTTCTAAAATTTGGGAAAATTCATATTTTTTATTATTGCCGCCCCGCGGCGAGTCACCTGGTTGGTCTCGCCACGAAAATGATTTCTGGCTGTAATACGGCTTCTGAACAAGGTTTTGGGACTTTTTCTTATAGGTAAAATTTGGTGAATTCTACCATTTTCAGCCATATTCCAGCAAATTCCACTAATTTTCAGTACAAAAACATGCATTTTTTAGTATTTTGCCGCTTTTTACCAAAAACACCTCATTTTCACTGAAAATCGGTGGAAACTGCTGAAATTTGGCTGGAAATGATTGAATTGACCTAATTTTGCCCATTTTCACCAAAAAAAGTGACAAAACCTTGTGCAGAAGCCGTATTTCAGCCAGAAACCATTTTCGTGGCGAGACCCACCAGGTGACTCGCAGCGGGGCGGCAATAATAGTTATTCAAAATCAAACGTACTCGAAAAAATCGGAATTTTTCCAAATTCTGAATCCTTGGGATTCAGAATTTTTGAATTTTCTCCTAAAAATTCGGCCAATTTTGGATCACGTGGCACAATCAAAAACCGATTTGAATCAAATAAAAACGTGACTTTTTTAGAAAACTCTAGAAGAAACCGACTATTCGACTTGACGTGACACGTGGAATTTTAAGAAAAAAAAAGCGAAATTACGCCAAAATCAGAGAAAATCCGAGTAGAAAAACTCGAGAAAAACAGTGGAATCTGCTGGAAAATGTTAGAATTTGGGATTTCAGGGACGATTGGAAATTTTGGAGAACGAAGTGGCGGATCAGCGAAGAGCCAGAAGACCGGTCCCGGAACAAATTCCACAAGGATTTCCAGTTGGAAATCCGACGGCGATCCAAGCCACTTTTGCTGAAATGAAGGCAAGGGGGATGACGTACAGGAAAATGCACGAACTGACTGGTGAGAGATTCGAAAATTCGTAAAAGAGGGACCGTTTTCTTTTTACAGGCGCTAGCGAGACGGGTGTATCGGCGTATGTGAGATTCGGACGATGTGGAGAAAAAGTAATGGAGAAGCTCAACTACTTCTTCATCATATATTTCAAACCGCTCCATTTCCTGCAAAAAGGAACTCTGTTCATCAGCTCCACTGGCGGCACGAAAACTCTTTCTTTGAAGAACTGGGGTGTTAGTACCCAAGTGTTTCAACTGTTGAATACAGGCAGCAAGTTGGAAATTGCCCCGAGACAAGGGTTTTTGGCACCCGGAGAGGTGAAGAACATCGTTGTGACGCTGAAGCCGGGAACTCCAGGAACCCACACGCTGAAAGTGTCCTCGGGCATCGCTCCGCCAGGACATCCTCGCGTCGTGGATGCGCTGGCTCACGTCGAAGATGCGGAGGAGTTGAGGGTCTTGGTTACAGGAACGGAATAAGAGAAGCCGGGAGAAGAAGGACAACTCGAGTTGAACTATGAATATCTTTTTTGATTTACTAGGAACAATTCAATAAAATATTAGAATCTTTTAAAAAATCGAATAAAATTTGTTTTGGAGAACAAAAATTGAAAAATTGAAAAAAAAAATTTTTTTCAAGACACGGCACTATTTATTGACATCTAGAAGAAGAAATTGAGAATTTTAAAAAAATTTAAAAATTATTTAATAAAATCATTAATTATCAGTTTTGACAGAAGATCCAGCAGATTGAAGGGTGTCGCCTGGAAAATTTTTTCAAATTTTCAAAAAATTAAAATTATGGACTTACCAACAGCATTCCTCGCAGAATCAAACGAATCACTGATAAATCCGCCGACAGCCTTGGCTCCATCCACAGCTCCTTCTCCGACGGCTTCTGAAGTTAGAAATTCAAGAAAAAGCGAAAAATTTGACCCAAAAATGAGAAAAATCGGTCAAAAATGCGATTTTTCAATTTTCAGTACGATGCTCCGAAATCCCGCTTCTGAAAAGTGGGCGGAGCTTGTTGGAAGATAAGTTTTCAATGCTCTTGGAGCATTTTTCAATGGAATTTTGCAAAAAAACCCACTGGAAACCGGAAAAACAGGTTCTCAAACGATGCTCCGAAATCCCGCACCGGTTTTTCGGCGTTTTAGGCCAAAATTCCCGGATTTTCAATCTTCAATTATCACTGATAACTCACTGGCTCCGCCCACAACTGCTCCACCGGCTTCACCAGCCTTATCAGCAGTCCAAGATGCTCCATCAGCAACTGCTCCACCGACAGCTTCTGAAATCAGTGGCTGATAAGGTATCCTAGAAATCTAAGGGGTCCCTACTGGCTCCGCCCACAACTGCATCTCCAGCCGCATTTGCTCCATCTACCACTGCTCCACCGACAGCTTCTGGAAAAGTGGCTGATAAGACAAAGGACTCTATCAGGGGTCCCTACGGGCTCCGCCCACAACAGCATCCCCGGCAGCCGATGCACCATCTACCACTGCGCTTCCGGCGGATTCTGGAATATTTGAATTCGTGGGGAGATTCGATGAGTTTTGACACCCATAAAGCCTATTTTTGATGAAATTGGAGTTTCGGGCCGATTTGGGCCGGTCTGGACGGCCCGAAAAAGCCTGAAAAACAAAAATTACCAGAGTAGGCCGATATGGATATTAAAACTCATCAAATTTTGCGTAGAATTTGAATTTTTGACTCACTAGCTCCATCAACGAGCACACCGGCTCCGTGAGCAACTTTCTCGCCGACAAATCGCATTCCGTCTTCTGAAAATTTGAATTTTTTTGAATTCCCGCCAAATTTTCGGCTTACGAGCTCCATCAACAGCAGCTTTTCCGCCTTCTACAACAGCGTCACCAGCGGCTTCTGGAAAAAATTCCGGATTTTTGGGGAACATTTTCGGAAGTCGAAAATCCAAGAGGTTAACCGAAAAACGCATGCAATTTTCAAAATCGTTGTCAAATTTGCTTTCTTTTGACACCCATAACGGTATAATTTGGTGAAAATTAGGTTTCGGGCCGATTTGGGCCGGCCTGAAAAGCCCGAAAATCAAAACATTACGAATCATGGCAATATGGGTGTCAAAATTATTGGAAAAACATGCTGATTACTGATATCAAGACCAAATGATAAGAGAAATCATGCGAAAACAGAAATATTTATTGAAACAGAAAAAAACACTCAAAAATGCATGCTTTTTCCCACTAACTGGCTCCATCAGCCACGACACCGGCTCCGTGAGCAACCTTATCACTGACAAATCGATAACCATCTTTGGCTCCTTCGGCTACGGTATCTGAAAGATTAGATGGTTGAATGAGGTACAGTAACCCGAGGCTCACGGGCTCCATCAGAAACAGCTTCTCCAGCAGCATTGGCTCCGTCGACGACGGCGTTTCCGGCTGATTCTGTAAGAAATTTGCTAATTTTTGACCCCAAAATTAGTTTTTTAGGTTTAGGCCAATTCGGGCCAATTTAGGCCGGCCCGAAAAAGCCCGAAACCAAAAAATCACAAAAATTGGGCAATATGGGTATCAAAACTTTTCAAATTTCACGGAAAATTCAAAAATGAGACTTACTAGCTCCATCAGCCACCACACCGGCTCCGTGAGCAACATTCTCACTGACAAATCGGTATCCATCCTTAGCGCCATCAGCGACAGCATTTCCAGCGGATTCTAGAGGAAAAATGACGTTTTTGGATACCCATCAAGTCTAAATACGAGGAAAACTGTCTTTAGGCCGATTCGGGCCGGCCTGAAAAGCCTGAAAACCAAACAACTCCAAATCAGGCCTTTCTGCATGTCAAAACTTCTCAAATTTCATGGAGATTTTGAATTTCTGACTTACTAGCTCCATCAGCCACTACTCCAGCTCCATGAGCCACGTTATCACTGACAAATCTGTACCCATCCTTGGCTCCATCAGCTACGGCGTTTCCAGCGGATTCTGAAGGGATTTCATTGATTTCTACATGGAATTTGCTTTGATTTGACACCCATCTTGACTCATTTTGTTCAAAAACAATTTCAGGCTGATTTGGGCCGGCCTGAAAAAGCCCGAAACTGAAAAACCTTCAAATTAGGTCAATATGGGTGTCAAGACTCGTCAAATTTTGTGAAGATTTCAAATATTCCACTCACTAGCTCCATCAGCGACCTTTCCGGCTCCGTGAGCAACATTCTCACTGACAAAACGGTATCCATCCTTGGCCCCATCGGCTACGGCGTTTCCAGCAGATTCTAAACGGCGATTTTTATTTTTCAGATTGATTTGGGCCTGAAAAGCCTGAAAAAGCCTAAAAAATCCCAACTCACTAGCTCCATCAGCCACAACTCCGGCTCCATGGGCCACGTTATCACTGACAAATCGATAACCGTCCTTGGCTCCCTCGGCAACTGTATTTCCAGCGGATTCTAGAAGAAAAATGCTATTTTTTGACACCCATCAAGCCTATAAATCAAAAATTTCAGTTTCGGGCCGGTCCGGCCCAAAAAGCCCGAGAACCAAAAATTTCAAACTAGGCCGATATTGGTATCAAAATTTCCCAAATTTCACGTAGAATTTGAATTTTTAACTCACTAGCTCCATCAGCGACCACACCGGCTCCATGAGCAACATTTTCGCCGACAAATCTCATTCCGTCTTCTGAAAAAAAAATTTTTTAATTTTTTTTGAGAATTAAAAAAATTATTTGGAAATTGAAACGTTTTCTTATTTTTTCTGATGTCAATCCCATTTTTATACAATTTTTTAGGTCCAAAGTTTGAAATTTTTGCCTTATCAATTAATATTTTGGCATGTTTTGATAGGGATCAAAACAGGTTGAAACGGGGTAGGTGACTAATCGAAAACAACCATATTTCATCAGTTTCCGGGTTAAAAATAACAAAAATATCAAAAATCGCTCAAAAATTTCGAATTTTCTTGAAAAATGACTCACTAGCTCCTTCAACAACCTTCTTTCCGCCTTCTACGACAGCATCGCCTGCGGATTCTGAAATTTTTGAGATCAGCATGAAATTTGCAGTGTTTTGACACCAATCATGACTATTTTATGGAAAATTTGGGTTTTGGCCCGATTTGGGCCGGCCTGAAAAGCCCGAAACATTGGAAATTTTGGAAATGGGGCAATATGGGTGTCAAAACTTTTCAAATGACTCGAGAAATTTGAAAATATCAATGAGCCCGTCTCAAAACGGTTGGAAGCCTGGTACCCTGGAATTTTCTCCTTTTTTTGGGGAAAATTTGGAATTTTCCAGAATCAAGCAATTCTCATTCAGATTTCACTTTGATTTTCATGTTCCCCAGTGAATTTGCTTCAATTTGACACCCATCACGGCTCATTTCCAGAAAAAGAAAATTTCAGGCCGTTTAGGCCGGCCCGAAAAAGCCCGAAACCAAAAAATCCCCAAACTAGGGCAATATGGATGTCAAAACTTTTCAAATTCCACGTAGAATCCAATTTTCCCACTCACTAGCTCCATCAGCCACCACACCGGCTCCGTGAGCAACATTATCACCAACCCAGCGGTATCCGTCTTCAGCTCCCTTTGCCATGGCTTCTGGAATACACAGATAAGTACAGTAACCCTAAAAACCAACCAAAACCCCAAAATTAAACCAAAAACCAACAAAAAAGTGCAATTTTCTCGGTTTTCATTGGATTTTCCCAGATTTTCCCACTTTTACTCACTAGCCCCATCAGAAATGGCGTCTCCAGTCGCTTTTCCAGCATCATGCATCGAATCGGCCATGTTACCTTCAAAAAACCAAAAAAATCTCTGAAAATCCAAAAATCCCACTTGCACCCTCAGCAGCAGCGTCATAGACGACTCCGGCTCCGTGTTTTGTGTGCTCCACGACGGATTCTGAAGGCGTCTGGATTCAGAAGGCTTGGGAGAGTCAGGAGAGTCAGAAATTCAGAAAAAGCGAAAAATTTGACCGAGAAATGGTGGAAAATAGGTCGAAAACGCGATTTTTGAGTTTTCCGTACGATGCTCCGAAATCCCGCTTGTGAAAAGTGGGCGGAGCTTGTTGAAAAACAAGTTCTCATTGTTACAGGAGTATTTTTCAATGAAAACAAGCGAAAAACCACCAAAAACTGAGAAAAACAGGTTTTCAAACGATGCTCCGAAATCCCGCATCGATTTTTTGGCGTTTTAGGTCAAAATTCCCGGATTTTCAAGCTTTTCCTTATCAATTATCACTGATAACTCACTGGCTCCATCCTTAACAGCCTCTGCAGCCTCTCCGGCCTTATCACTGGCGGTTTCTAGAAAAAATCGGCATTTTTTCCAAATTTTCAAAATTTTCAAAAATTTTCAAAAAATCTCTATCCTTCTTATCACTATGTTATCACTATTTTTCTGCAAAAAATCGTTTTAAAAACCATAAAAACCACTAATCTATCTGTAAAAATCCAAGAAAACCTTCATAAAAAATCATGCAAAAATACAAAAAACGAGAAATTGTCGATGTAAAAAATAACAAGAAACTCCCTGAATTCTACGAAAAAATCATGCGAAATGAGCAAAAAATCAATAAAAAATCAATGGTTTTGGTATAAATATTGGGGGGTGGCTGTGCGAAACTAACTGGATCCCTCGGCAACGGCGTCTGAAACAAAGGAAGAACTGATTAGGTGATAAGGTGATAAAGTTGTGATTTTCAGATTTTTCAAGTGATAAGGAACTGATTGATATCGGGGTTGTACAAAAAATTGAAAAAAATTTTTTTTTTCAAAATTTTTCAAATTCCAAATCTGGCTCTATTTTACAGATTTATCAGTCCCATTATCATATTTCTTATCAAATTTGATGAGTTTTGACACCCATATTGCCCCAAAACCGAAAAATTTCGATTCCGGGCTTTTTCGGGCCGAAATAGGCCGAGTTCAGGCCTGCAAACCAAAAATTGGCATCATGGGTGTCAAAATTCTCCAAATCACTAGCTCTTTTCTAAAATTAGCGTGAGATAAGCCATTCACAACCAAGAAACAGCAGAAACTGAGAAACTAGGTCAAATTAGGCCCAAATCCAAAAATCAATAAATCAATAAACCTTCAGCATCATGTCCGGCTTCTTCGATTCTCTCCCTCATATCAGCAACTCCTTCCCGAGCATTATCATAGCCGTCTTGGGCGGCTTGACCGGCTTCTCCTGGAAGAATTGATTAGTGATAAGGCTACTGATAACACTGATAAGAAGTGATAAGAGTGATAAAACGAAAAACCCACTAGCTCTATCACCAGCCCAATGCATTCCCTGTTGAGCGGTTTCGGCGGCCTTATTTGCGGCATCACCTGGAACATTGATTATTGATTATTGATTACTTTACTGATAAGAAGCTGATAGTGATAACACGTTGGACATGGACATGAACACACATTTCATCAATCTTCGCTGATTACTCACTGAATTTCTGTTTTGCCGCCTCGAATTGCTCTTTTATCGCTGATGATACGGTTGCTTCAAGTGATAACTTATTGATAACGATTCGTATCACTAATCTACAGTAATCTAGGCCTAATTCACAGAAAAACCGCTATTTTAGTGTATTTCGGCTTAATTTTCACGACAAATCCTATATTCCTACTTTAGCGCACAGCACAGACTATTTTAAACGAGAATTTTGGAAATTTCCATGGTTTTTGGAGAATTTTGACACCCATAAAGCCTATCTTTCAAAAATTTGGGTTTCGGGCCGATTTGGGCCGGCCTGAAAAGCCCGAAAACTGAAAAATCTCAAAATAGGGCAATATGGGTGTCAAAACTTTTCGAATAAGTCACAGAAGTCAAATTTCAATATCACAACATTCATAACTCATTTGTAAACTCAGAATCTCAAAAAAAATGATGAAAAATTGATGGATTTTTGAAGTTTCTCAAAAACTAAGGAGTTCTAGCCTATTTCAAGTACAGATTCACGCTCACCAACACAAATGGAGAGTTTTGACACCCATTTCGGCATACTTTCGGGAATTTGGGGTTTGGGCTTTTTAGGCCGGCCCAAATCGGCCCGAAACCCAATTTTTCAAGAGTAGGGCAATATGGGTGTCAAAAAGCTCGTCGTGGCCTGCTCTACAACACACACACACTCTCACCAATCACATCTCCAGCCTGTTTCTTGGTCTCATACAGGTAATGATCGACCTTTCCGCTGGCATCAACTGAAACAATGTTCACTTTTCCGACGCACGGGTCCTCGACGGTCTGCTGAGGGAGTGGCTGGCAGAGGGCCGAATCAGGCCCAGCACACTCGACATTCGGGGCCCGGAACTCATTGGTCCTCGGGTACTGTGGTGGTGGCTGGGGGGCCCTCTGACGGCAACCTCCGGATCTTTGGGGCTGTGGAGGGGGCATGGTGTTCGGGGGATAGTAGGGACCGGGGAGACAGCCTCCGGAAGGTTGTCTCGGGGGTTCTTGACGGCAAGGGGATGGGGGTTGAGGGGCTTGTTGGGGCTGAGGGGGGTAGGAGTAGGTGCATGGGCTACGGGTTGGTTGGTTATCATAGCCACGTGGAGAGGGAAGACATCCTCCGGATCTTTGGGGTTGTGGTGGAGGTGGTTGGGGTCTCTGCTGACACGGAGGGGGCTGTTGCTGCTGCTGACATGGAGGTGGTGGGCCTGGGGGCGGAAGGCAGTTCATCCGGGGCTGAGGGGTCGGCTGGGGTCTTCTGTTCCGGCAGCGTTCCCTGCGACGAGCATCCGCTTCGGCCCTGGCGGCGTCTTGACGCTTGAGTCTGTCAGTTTGGGTCTCTAGTCTGGCCGCTACTCCAGCTACTCGGAAACGTTTCTCTGCTGGAAGAACTAGACTATTTTTACATTTTCACGCTTTTTGTTAGGTTTTGAGGGGTCTCATATCGATTTTCAGATTCTCCAGGTGATTCGGAAAGTTTTGACACCCATCATGCCCTGTTTTTGAAAAATCATTTTTGGCCCAATTTGGCCTATTTTCAGGCCTGTAGGGACTTTCAAAAAGGCTTATATCAATTTTTAGATTCTCCGGGTGATTTGGAAAGTTTTGACACCCATAACGTCATATTTCTGGAAATTTTTTGATTTCCTGGCCTAAATCGGCCTATTTCGGCCTGAAATGGCCCAAATCCGAATTTTCTCTCAGTTCAGGCGGTATGGGTGTCTAAACTCTCCAATTTTAGCGATGAGTTCGAAAATAGTAAGAACTAGCCTATTTGGAAACAGTTTTTCATGAAATTCTCAAAATTTTTGGAATTTTCCGGAAATTTTTTGGATTTTTCAAATTCTCATTGATTTTTAGACGCTGATTTGTCAAAATTTGATATCTTCATTGAATTTGACAAGTTTTGACACCCATCATGGCCTATTTTTGAAAAATTAGGTTTTAGGCCTATTTGCGGCCTATTTTCAGGCCTGAAAAACTTTTTGATGCGAAATAGGCCGATATGGGTGTCTTAACTCATGAAATTTGATGAGGAGGTTATTTCTGGGCAGAATGAAGGAATATTGATTGATTTTGAAGAAATTTGAAAATTTAAAAATTTTGAAAATTTTGAAAAAAAATTTTTTCTTCATCATTTTTTCTCAAAATGTTCTTTTTTTGTATCAAATCAGTCCTTATCATCTAAAAAATCTAATTTTCGAAATTCCAGACCCCCAGAAACTCTAAAAATGTAAAATTTCATGTCCAAATGCACCTCCAACCTGTTATCACTATCACCACAATCACTGCAAACCTAATTTGGTGACAAATTCGCCAGTTGCCGTGTACACGTACGTTTTGACGGGTTGAAGTACGTGAGCTGAAGAAAATCAAGAAAAAGTTAGTAAATGACACACAAATTATTGATTTTCAGGACGATTTGGGGGAAATCAGGGACAATAGTGATAAGACATTGATAAAAGTGATAAGAATGATAAAAGCAAAGGAATTTGGCTCACCGACTGCCTCGGCTCCAGAACTGGCCACTTCTTCGAGATTTCTCTTCTCACGGACCAATGTGGTCTGGAAATTGTTCAATCTTTCCAGATTTTTCCAGATTTTCATCGATTTTTTACCTGATCCACAGGAGCACTGAAGCTGAGTGCAGCGCACAATGAAACGAGTAAAAATGTTGTTCGCATTCTGGAAAAAATCATTTTTTTTTGCTTGAATTTTTGAATTTTCGGAAATTTCAATAAGATTCGAGTAATTGGAGTGTAAAATCGATAATCTACGTTGAAAATGACAAGTTTTGACACCCATACCGCCCTGATTTCAAGAAATTCATATTTCGGGCCGTTTCGGGCCGGCCTGAAAGCCTAAAATTCAAATTTTTTGTCTTCAAGCTTTATGGGTGTCAAAATTTTGGAAATTGAGAGCTGATCCTTAATATTGAACAGCCAAGAGCTGAAAATGAGAACCATTCTTGAAAATCTATCAAAAAATGTCAGAGTTTTTCAAAAAGTTGAGATTTTTCTGTGAAAATCGGGTTTCTAGAAGGGTTCTTCACAAAATGCATGATCTCCATTGAATTTGGAAAGTTTTGACACCCATCATGCCATGTCGGAAATTGTTTGGTTTTCGGGCTTTTCAGGCCGGCCTGAAACGGCCCGTTCGGCCCAGCTTTCCAAAAACTGATATATATTCATTGTTTTTGGGGTTGATAAAACCAAAAACAAAAGAAATATTTCGTTTAGCTTCAATCGGCCTAATTAGGCCCAAACCGGCCCGAAAAGCCCGAAAATCAGAAATTTCACCAAACCAAGCCGTGATACCTATCAAAACTCTTCAAATCCCACGAGGAACATGAAAATCCACTCGGAACCCTTTGAAAATCACTTGGACCCCGGAAAATCCAAAAAATCACGTATCCCTCCTCAAAAATCGAGAAAAATCAGAAAAATCCGGAGGTGCCTCTACACCACAGAACTCTGATTGTTGTTGTCACACACACACACACACACAATTACACAAATTGGCAGTGAAATGACACAATCTCGTAGTGGAGGATGGGAGGAGAAGCGGGCAAAAAAGCGAGCAACTGTCGGGGCGGCCGAAGCGAATCTGTTGTGATCGGATTGATGAAGGGACCTATTGTTTTTGAGGATGGGCTATAGTGTGTGTTTTTGTTGTTAGGCCAATTACACGGACATGTGACTGGAGCTGCATTTTCAGAGAGATTTCTGGTTTCGAGGGGTCTAGTGACCGGTTTTTGAGGCTGTTTTTGTGGTTTTTGAGCTCGGGGGAGCACTGGGAGTAATATGACACCCATATTGACCTAGTTTTCGAAAATCAGGTTCATAGGGTCCCGGGGGTCAATGGTGGGTCAGATTCAGAATTCGCTAGAATCTGGAGCAAGGGGACTTTAAAAATAGAAATTTTCAGCTTATTTGAAGAGTTTTGACACCCATAACGCCTTACCTTTCCAAAAAACATTTTTAGGGTCTCTAGGGGTCCCGGATTCTGAATTTCTAGGAGCTATGGTACCACTGGAGCTTTGAAACCTTGAAAAACAAGTTCTCCAAGTGATTTCATGAGTTTTGACACCCATAGCGGCTATATTTGGTGAAAATCGGGAATTGGGACCCCGTGGGCCATAGGGGTCCCAAAATGAAAATTTTTGAAAATAGGGCATGCTGGGTGTCAAATGAACCGGAATTTTATGGGGAATTTGAACGTGACGAGTGAAGCTGAAAGAAGATGGGAAATTTTGGGAAATTTGAAAAAAAAAATGTTGGAAAAAAAAGTGAAAAAATTTTTTCCAATTTTTTCATTTTTTTTTTGAATTATTTTTCAGCAATATGAGTGTCAAAACTCTCCAAATTCCCTCTGGAACCCTAAAATTCACCCTAGAACCTCCAAAACCTTGAAATATTCCAAATTTCCGGAAAAATGTTCAAAAAGTTGCTAAAATTAGCCCATCTTGCTGCTCCCCGGCGGAGCTGAGAGATAAGTGATAAGAACCGGAAGAATGTTGACTTTTTGTAACAAAAAGTGAGTGGTCCACTGGTCCCCCGAGTGGTCCCTGGTACGGGGAGCCATGGCAGTGCCAACCGGCACCACCACCAAAAAGTGCAGATTCTCCGGGAGATTACACTGATTGGATATCAGTGATAAGAGTGATAAGGGAGCAGAGAGAGAGATAGGGGATGAATGAGTCACTTCTTGATTTATCAATTTTTTGAAGGGATATTTGCATCTTGAGGGGAAAATTTGCAAGATTTTCGGGAAAATATTACACTGATAAGAATTGATAAGAATTTTTGAAAAAATAGAAAAAAGAAAAAGAAAACAAAAAGAAAAATTGAAAAATTTTGGCCTAAAAATTGAAATTTTGAATTTTAGGCCAAGATTTCAAATTTTAAAAAAATTTTAAAAATTTCAGAAATTTCAAAACAAATTAGACGGTCTAGAAAACCAATTTTTGTAAATTCTAGGCCATGAAATGTATTTTGAAAATATCCAATTTGAAAAAAAATATATTTTTTTATTTTCAAAAAATTTTTTATTTTTTCAATTTTCGAAAAAAAAATTTTTTTTCACAATTTTCAGTAATGTAAAAAAAATTAGAAGCCTTCAAAATTGTATTTTTTACAAGTTCTAGACCATGAAAATGATTTTTAAAAACTTTCGAAACTTTAAAAAAATAATTTTTTTCAATTTTCAGAAAAACAATTTTTTTTCAATTTTTAAAAAAATTAAAAATTTTCAAAAAAAATTTGATGGCCCAGAAATCCAGTTTTTGCAAATTCTAGGCCATGAAAATGATTTCAAAAATATCTGTGAATTTTTTAAAAATTAAAAGTTTAAATTTTTTCAAAAAAAAAATTTTTTTACAAATTTCAGAAAATTTCAAAAAAATCTGATGGCCTAGAAAACTAATTCCTGGAATTTCTAGGCCATGAAATTAATTTTTAAAAGCTTTCCAAATTTTTTAAAAATAAAAAATTTCAATTTTTTTCCCAAAAAAATCCATTTTTTCCAAAATTTCCAAAAAAATGTCCATAAAACCATCGGAACGGAACATGAAATGGCATCGGGAAATGAAAGTGATCAATTCCAGTTTTCGGATGAATTGCCATCGGAAAATTGGATAATTGGAGGGGTTGGAAAAGGGAAAACGGGAGTGGATTTATGGAAAGATGAGTAACACAACAAAAAATCAATAGAAATTATAGAAAATCAACAAAAAACTGAAAAAAATTTTAAAAATATAAAAAATTCAAGATTCCTCCTTTTCCACGTGAATATTGCCTTCTGAATCCTCCAACGCCGGTTTCTTGGCTTCTGGGCCTTCTGAATTCTCGGTTTTCAGCTGAATATTCTTCCGTTCCGGAATAATCGATAAAAGTGCCGCTTTCCAGTCTTTTTTTTCAGAGAAGTGAACCAGAATCTCGTAGACTTGGTTGATTGTCAGCACCTGGAATAGAATAGAAAATGGCATTTTCCAAAAATTAGAATAATTTTTATGTTACAAAAATTTCAGATAAAATTTTGAAAAAAACTAAAAATTATTCCGTACTTTTCAGTCGCTTTATTTTTTTCAGATTAAAAAAAAAATTTTTAATTAAAAATTTATTTTCAATTTTAGAGTTTTGATTTTTTTTAAATCATTTTTTTAACAAAAAATGTATTTTAAAAAAATTAATAGCTTTAATTTTTTTTTTGCAGTTCCGAAATTAATCTTGGCTCAATTTTTTAAAAATGAGCACAACAATTTTTACAGTATCAAAAAATGGATTTTCGAAAATGTTAATTGCTTTGTCAATATTTCTTCCTTTTCAAAAATTCTCTCAATATTTTACAGTTTGAAAAAATCATTTTCAGCAAAAATTTTAAATTTTAAAAATTAATTTCGTTGTCTTGCAATTTATCTTAATTTTGATTGATTTTTGAAAAAAAAAATTTATGAAAATTTTTTTTAACTGAATTTTCCTCGATTTTACAGATTTTTTCAGTTTCAAAAATCGATTTTAGCAAGTTTGAATTTTGAAAATTAATTTAGTTGTTTGTATTTTACCTTAATTTTTATTAATTTTCCAACAAAAATTGATTATTTAATAAATAAAAAAAAGAAATTTTTCAATAAAAATAACATTTCGACGCTCGAATTTTTCTTCAGTTTCAAAAAATCTATTATTGCCGTCCCGCGGCGAAACACCTGAGGGTCTCGCCACGAAAATGAATTCTGGCTGTAATACGGCTTCTGGACAAGGTTTTCTGGCTTTTTCTGATGAAAATGGGTAAATTGACATGATTTCAATGATTTCCAACCAAATTCCAGCAGTTTCCACCAATTTTCAGTACAAAAGCATGATTTTTTTAGGATTTTGCAGCTTTTCCCCAAAAATACCTCATTTTCACTAAAAATCGGTGGAAACTTTTGGAATTTGGCTGGAAATGTTTGAATTCACCTCAATTCACCCGTTTTCATCAGAAAAAGTGCCAAAACCTTGTCCAGAAACCGTATTTCAGCCAGAAACCATTTTCGTGGCGAGACCCATCGGGTGACTCGCCGCGGGACGGCAATAATATTTTTTTTGGAAAATTTGAATTTTAAAAATATTACTTGTGGGTTTTCTTTATTTTTTATAAAATTATCAAAAAATCCCTACCCTTCTAGTCTTCATAAGAACATGTTCATCCAACGGCAACCTTGCATGTCCGAATCCCTTCTCCACAGCAATCCGATGACAAAGTCCCTTTTGCGAATTATGGTCCACAATGCCTCCGATCACATAAACCTTCGAATCGTCCAATTTATTCAACACGTTATCACTTTCCGATGATAAATAAACAATTTCTTCGGGTTTCCACACATTTTCCAGTTTTTCCGTGTGCAGATGAATGTCCTGGTTGAGGTTGTGCTCGTTTCCGTCGAAAATCTGCAAAATTTCAAATTTTCAAAAAATAAAAAATATTTACTGTTTTGGGGAATTCAAAAATTAAAAATTTTTGCATTTTTATTCAATTTCATAAGTACTATAGC
This sequence comes from Caenorhabditis becei, assembly GCA_900536315.3. Classification (NCBI taxonomy): domain Eukaryota; kingdom Metazoa; phylum Nematoda; class Chromadorea; order Rhabditida; family Rhabditidae; genus Caenorhabditis; species Caenorhabditis becei. Next base: position 408,710 of record LR538650.1, read on the forward strand.
TGGACACCGGTTCAATTTTTCACGTTAAAAACGAGTTCAAACCGGTCAAATTGATTTTAACGGTTTTTCAAATCGTCCAGAAATGAAGACTAGTCGTTCAAAAATTAACCGCCCGAAGAACTTGCAATTTTAACCGGTTAAATTTTTGAACGTGAGTTTGGTTTCCAGTTTAACTCGAGTTTTAACTGGTTAAATTTACCCTTTTACCATAAAAGAAACACCATTCAAAATTGCGCTCTACTAAAACGGTTTAGAGTCGTCAGATTGACTTGAAGATCCCATAGTCATCAGTAAGGATTGAGAAAGAGTATTATTGCCATCCCGCTGCGGGTCACCAGATGGATCTTGACACGAAAATGGTATCTGGCTGAAATACGGCTTCTGGACAAGGTTACAGCCGAATTTCAGCAGTTTCCACTGATTTTTAGTGAAAATGCGGCGTTTTTGGTAAAAAGCGGCAAAATACCCAAATATGTATGTTTTTGTACTGAAAATTGGTGGAAACTGCTGGAATTTTGTTGGAAATGATTGAAGACATGCCTTTTTACCCATTTTCATCAAAAATAGTCAAAAAATTTTGTCTAAAAGCCGTAATTCAGCCAGAAACCATTTTCCTGGCGATACCCACCAGGGCCTCGGGACGGCAAAAATAGAGTCTTGAGTTTCACCGGAAGTTCCGGTTCGGAACAAGGCTCCCAATTATCAGTCAGTACTTAGTGTCACGTTTAGCTAGTTTCCAACTGGTTTGATTAACCGGTTAGAAGTCTAACGAGTTCACGCTTTGAACTGCAATGAGTAGTTAAAGTATCAACACAGGTTAACTAATTTCTCCATTTGCACGAAACCTGTTCTTCACGTGAAACTCAGAAATGAGTTTTATTTTTGAACTCAGTATGAACCGTTAACTTGATTTCCTAACCGGTGTCCAGCTATAATAAGTACTGATTATAATAATTTTTAAATTTTCAGAATTTTTACATATGTTTAAAATCAAAAATTTTTAGTTAAAAATTTTTTTTAATTTTAAAAAATGTTTGATTTTTTTTAATTTTTCAAAAAAATTTTTAAAAATTCAATTTGATTAGTTTGACGTTTTCATTGATGTCTTCAGCTCATTTTCACAATTTTTCGTTAAAAATAAATTGAAATTGATAATTTTTAAACTTTTTTCACCAAATTGTCCGTTATTTTCACCTTTTTTTAAGATTTTTATCAATTTTCAGCCGATTTTTTTAAAATTTTCTTTCATTTTTGCCTTTATTCCTTTCTTTTTTCTCTTTTTATCAAGTTATCACAAACCTTCCTCGACGGTCCATCAAATCCAACGACATGGAACTGAAATGGGTTCTGCATGTGCCGATTCGCCGTGTAGCACCATCCAATCTGTTGAACCGTCCGTTTTTGATCTTTTTCGATCATATACTCGTCGAATGACATGTCCAACGCGATTTTTTGCTGAAAAAATGGGAAATTCATGAAAATTGGCACAAAAAACATGGATTTTCGCGATTTTTGGTCATTTTCACTTGAAATTTGACGTTTTTCCGGGATTTTTGGTCAATTTTTGAGAATTTTCATAAATGTCATAATTATTACCTTGCTATTCGACTGTGCCATCGTCCGAAAGTCTTTTCTCTTCCTCAACTTCGAAAATTCGCCAGCTTCCTTCATCGCCGCCCGTTTTTCCTTCTTTCGAATCCTCTCGGCCGCCCGTTTCACCAATTTCTTCTCTTCCCACTTCTGTTTGTACTTCTGACGTCTTAGTTGCTTTTTTGACATTCCTTCCACCGGATTTTCAGCAATTTCCGAGGATTCTTCGTCTTTTTCTGAATTTTCTGGTTTTTTCTGGGATTTTTTGAGAAATTGTTACGTTCAGATTGCTCCTGAACCTCCAGATCGTTGTTTTCCTCCATTTTTCCCTGGAAAATTGACAAAAATCAATAGAAATCGAAGAAAATTGGCGAAAGATGGGAAAAATAAAATAAAATTTGGGAAATGGCCTAGAAAACGCATGGCCGTGGAAGAGGTTTTCCTCGGCCACTCGCATTTTTTTCAGCGATTTTCGCCATTTTTCTCCTATTTTTCCCATTTTTCACCCGTTTTTCGAAATTTTTCCTGGTTTTTCATTGATTAATTGCAGTTTTCAGGTGAAAATGGACCCAAATGAAGTAAAAATCGAAGTCGAAGACGATTTTGTGGTGAGTTTTCCTCCAAAATTGAAAAAAATTAATTTAAAAAATTCCTAATAAATTCCAGATTGATCGTCAGCCCGTCCCACTTGCCTTTTGTGCTCACCCAACCCCGAAAAGCCCAAAAATCGAAGAAAACCCGAAAAAAGACGTGATTGAGGAGATTTTCCAGCTGTCGCAGCCGGTAAACGTCCAAAATCCAGAAAATCATCGTCGGCCGGCGTCTCTGAAGTCATTCGGTTGTGATACCGAGTCGGAATTCGAATTGAGCGATGAAGATAGTGATTTCGAGGAGACCTACGCCGAATTGCAGTCCGGAAAACACGATTCCGACGAGGAATTCGACAAAATCACTCGGATTTCCGCGAAATTGATTGAAAAAACGCATAGAGCAGAGTATCCGGGGGAGAATGAGCCGAAAAAACTGCGGAAACGGACCGGAGCACCGAAAACAGTAAGAAAACCAGAAAATCTGGTGAAAAATCGATATTTTTCAGGAAAATGTGCACGAATACGACAAATTGCCGCCGATTGAGCTGTTGAGTATTCGATGTGATAAGAATTTGGTACAATTTGGAGTAGTGATTAAAGTGGTGGATTGTATGGGTGAGTTATTGATTTTTTTTTGTAAAAAATTTGAATTAAAAAAAAATTTTGTGGATTTTTTTCCAATTTTTATATTTTTATTGATTTTTCCCTAATTTTCATTAATTTTTGCATACTTTTCAGTTGTAATCGAGTCAACTTCCACTGAAGTCCTCGACTTTGATTCATATCTCTTTGACGAAAAAGGCAACTCAATTGGACAAATTTATGACATTTTCGGGCAGGTCAAGACTCCGCAATACGCGATTCGATTCAATTCTGCGGAAGAAGTAGGTGTTTTGATAAGGATATTGATAAGAATGATAAGGATTTCAGGCTCAACTGATACCAATCGGGATGAAGGTGTTCTATGCGCCGAATGCGGAAGAGTTTTCGAAAATGCCGTTCAAGGGGTGAGGATTGGGAAAATTGAGAAAAATTAATCAAAAAATTAAATTTTTATTTTAATATTTTTAAATATGATTAAAATCATTTGGAATTATTAGAATTCAAAAAAAAATTGAAAAATCCAAAAAAAATTGATAAAATCAGAAAAACAATTTTTTTTAATAAATCCTAAAATTCAAAAAACAATTTTTCTGAAATTCAATAATTCTGGAATAATCAGAAATTTGAACAATTCAAAAACTATTTTTTTTTCAATTTTCCTGTTTTTTAAAAATTCGAATTAACCTGAAATTCAGAATTTTCGAAAATAAAAAATTAAATTTGAAAAATCGATTCTTCAATTTTTTAAACTTGAGAAAAATATTCCCTGAATTCAAAAAAAACGTCAGGAAATATTCGGAAAAAAATTAATTTTAAAAATATCGATTTTTTTCAATGCGAAAAAAATTTCCTGGAATTCAAAATACACCAGGAAAAAATCTAGAATTTTCGAAAATTCGCAAAAAAATTTCCCATTCATTTTTTTTCAAAATCCCTTTTCCAGCCTAAACCTTGCCGCCGCCAACCGAGAATCAATTCGTCGCCTAAATAATCAATTGGATCAACAAGAAGCCATCAGTCAGGCCATTCAACAAACCGGAACATCCGATATTCCCGGAATCGGAAGTGACGTCGAATTCAGTGATGATGAAGCAGAAAAAGAGTACCGACAGAAGAAAAGTGAGCGATTTTGGAGATTTATTAGTTTAAAAATGTTTTATTTGAAATTATTAGCTAGAAAATTGTATGTACTCAAGAAATTGTCAATTTCAGGAATTTTGAAATTTTGGAAACGTAAGAAATCTGAAAACTCACAAAATTTCAATTTCCGATGTTTTTATTTTCTAAAACGGTAAAAAAGAAATTGAAAAAATGATCAGTTTTTATAAAGGATTTTTTGAAAATTCAGAAATTTGATTTGAATTTTTAAAATTCGAAAAATCATGGAAATTATGAAATTTTTGACGAAAATCCCATTTTTATTAAAATTTATTCCCGTTTCTCTTGAAATTCAAGTATTTTCAGAAATTGAAAGTATTTGATAGAAAGCTGTTTTCCGATTCAAAAAAAAACTGGGAAAATCAAATTTTTGCTATGAAAAATGTACAAATGATGAATTCGAAAATTCCTGTTTGATAAAAAAAATCAATCACTATGATTTTAAAATTTTTTAAAATTTTTTGAAATTAGCTGATAAAAAAATACCGATATGTTCTAAAAAAAATGTTTGAAAGGAAATACCATCCTGAATATTGAAATTCTAATCCTGAAACATTTGACATTTCATGGAAACTGTAAAAAAAAAATTTTTAACGAAAAATCCCACTTTTTCCAAAAATTATTTTTTCCCGTTTCCCTTCAAAATCAAGTATTTTTCGATTTTCTGAAAATTAGTTGGACCGGATCCGAAACAAAGATTTTTCCTTAAATTTTTATTTTTTTGTTTTTAAATTGAAATCTAAATTATCCAATTCCTCGTTGTATTTTTTGAATGCTCCCAAATTAGAAAAATAAAAACTTGAATAAAAAAATAAAAATTTCAGTTTCACTGAATTTCTGAAAAAAATTTAAAATCTGAAAATTTCAATATTTTTTCCAAATTATAAACACAAAAAATTTCTAGACGCCGTCAGAAGAACCAACCAGGCTACCGTACCCTCTCAAAATCGAAAAAGACGAAATGCCAACAACAAAGTTCGATTCGCAGAAGGAATTCTGCCAAAACCACAGCAGGCCCCGCCCCCTGCCCCGAAACCATATCGTCGTGACTTTGACGCCCCGCCCACTCCTTCTGAATCCTCATCTGAATCCCGTCCGGCTCCGGCGACGACTTCTGATAATCCGTACGCGGAATTTGGTGTTCACACTAATTTTACGAATCGGTTTGGAATTTGAAAATCTCTGTTTTTTTTGTATTTTTCATTGTTATCACTTGTTATCAATTGTTCATTTTTGTTTTGATTTTTGCGATTTTTGCGATTCTCCCATGTTTTTCACGTGAATTTTTGACATTTTTGTTGGATTTTTTGAATTTTTTTCAAATTTTTAAATCTCAAATTTTATTTTGCGCCCTGACAATGAGTGATAAGCTTTATCACTACGATGGAAGTCGCATTTGGCTGTAATTTTTTCGTTTTTTATCAAATTTTTTATTTATCGATTTTTTTTTTAGAATGTGCTCTTGGGAATACGGTCCGGTGTGCTTTGGAATGGCTCTGTGAGTTTTTTGGAAATTTAAAAATTTAAAAATTTTAGAAAAATAGGAAAAATTCAAATTTCCCGCGAAACCCGAAAAGCGGGATTTTGGAGTGTCGTAAAAATTTTTACAACACTCCGAAATCCCGCTTTTGAATTTTTTGGCGGGAATTTTAATTTTGAAAAATTACCATTTTCAGCGACATTATCGGTGGTCTTTTCTTCATAGCAACACTAATTTCAATAATCGGAGTCTCATTTTTCGGATGGTTCGATATCAAACCGAAAATGATAAGGGTTAGTGATAAGACAAACAATTTGACAATTATTGATTTTTTCAGCGCAAGCTTCACGACTAGAACTTATCATTTTATCAGTATTTTATTTTATGATAAATCAATCAATAAAAAATCAATAAGAAAAAAAACAATCAATAAAACATACATTTTTCATCAGAATGCACCTACAAGAGATAATTTTTAGAGGATTATCGATTTTTGGGAAGAAAACTAATTCTGGAAAAAAGAAAAAAATCAGCAAAAAATCAATAAATATTATGCGGCTTCTATACTGCGAAAACAAGAAAAAATCAATAAATGCAAAAGGGAATTTTTGGAAAAAATCGATAAGAAAGCGGCAGCGGGGAGGAGAAGTGAAAAATCGATAAAATAGAAAACAAAAAAGTTATAAAGCTAGCTAAAAATCAATAAAAGAGGGAATGAGAAAAACCGAGAGAAAAAGCACTAGAAATGGAGAGAGAGACCAGAGAAAAATGAGAAAAATTGAAATTTCCTTGTTTTTTATAAAAAAATTCAAATTTGGCGCCTTCGTTTCTTGTCCGTTTCGCCGGATTCTTCTGGATCATCATCGATCGATCCGCCGTTTTTAACGTGATTTAAAAGGCGAGTATTGACTTCGAAAATGAGCCCTTTGAAGCGTTCCGGAGCACATTTTCCACAATAACCACCGCAACGGCCTTCGATGAATGCGTTGTTCTGAAGAGATGATAAGGATTGATAAGGGGTTGATAAGGAATTTGAATTTAAGGGGAAAAATTGGCCGAGAAAGGTTTTGTGGAGAAACGGGATTTTGGAGTGTCGTTTGGGATTTAAAATTTTTTTTCCGAAATTTCAAATTACCGCCCAAGATATCTCGCAGCGAAAACTACAGTAAGACTTGAATTTTTTAGTGATTTGAAAAATTCAAAGATTACTGTAGTTTTCGCTGTGAGATATCGTGCGCGCCAATTTGAAATTTTTAGATTTTTTAGAAGACAAAATAGTGATTGCAATAATATAAAAGCAGAAATTTTGACATTTACAAAAAATGTTAGAAACCGAAAACGTTTTTTTTTTCTGAATCTTGAAAAATTGACTTTTAAAAAAATGTAGGGATTTTTCAGTGATTTTTATATGTTTTGAAACTTGGCCAATTTCAAATTTTCAAAGAAAAAATTAGAAAAATGAATTTTGAAACAGAAAAAAATTCGAAAAATACGAAATTTGGCCTATTTTGATTCCCGGGATTTCGGAGCATCGTAGGAAATTTTTTAAAGGTTAGTGTTTTTTTTAGTGCTTTTGGTAAAGTCGGTGAATTGAAATTTTCAAAGAAAAAATTTGAAAAAATAGTTTTGAAACGGAAAAAATTTTATCCAAAAAAAATTCAGACATTTTCTATCAATTTTGGCCTATTTTTGATGTCCGGGATTTCGGAGCATCGTACTAAATTTTTCAAATTTTTAAAAATCTATCAAATAACTTAAAAAATGTTCCCCAAGATCAGAAAAACGTGGTGAATCAGAAAATAACACTCTTGATCCAAAAATAGGCAGATTTGTTACCCGAGATTTCGGAGCATCGTACAAAAATTTTCCGAAAATTCAAATTTGCTCCAAATTTTTTCAAAAATGTTCTCCAAGATCAGAAAAATGCGACGAATCCGAAAATTACATTCTCGGTCCAAAAATAGCCAAATTTTGCTACCCGGGATTTCGGAGCATCGTACTAAAACAGAAATTTCGATTTCCCATCGAACTCACAAAAGTCCTATCAATCCTGGAATTTGTCCTGTGTCCCTGATCTTCCCAATTCAAATCATCCACAATTTTCAGTCCGGCCGACTTCAAATCGATCGAAAACGTTCCCTGTGGGCAGTCTTTCATACTGTAGCAGTCGCCGGCAGTGGCATACGGTACACGGACTCCGTAGACTTGTTTTGAGAATGTGTAGTCGGTTACTGTAAGAAAATCGTGAACATCGGGAAAAAATGAGTGATTTTAGGTGAAAAATAGTGAAAAATCGATGAAAAAACACTGAAAATTAAAAATTTTTCACTTTTTTCACTTTTTTTTTCAAATTTTTGACTAGAAATGCCTTATTTCCCGTATTTCCACTTACAATGGAACTTCCTGTTCAACAAATCGATGCGAACTTTGCTGAATCTCGTCAATCCGGCATTCGCATCTCCCGCTTCCGAGCACAAACAACTCTCGTTTCGTTCTCCGTTGTAGGGGCAGGAGTGGGGGTAGATTAGCCTGAAAATTGTGGCTTTTGATGAGTTTTTTGGGTTCTAAGCCGGAAAATAACCCGGGAAAGCTGGAAATTTGAAATTGAGGAGCGGGATATCGGAGTGTCGTAGTCAATTTTTCAAAATCTGTCAAAACCATTCTGAATCACATCAAAAATGTTCCCCGGGACCAGAAAAACATACTGAACCAAAAAAATAAATGAAAAATAACACTCTTGGGTCAAAAATAGCCAGTTTCGTAACCCGGGATTTCGGAGCATCGTACTCAATTTTTCAATTTTTTTTTAAATTTACTGAATGGCTTCAAAAATGTTCCCCAAAACCAGAAATTTACGCTTACTTCAGAAATAACACTCTTGAGCTTCAAATCGCTAATTTTGCTACCCGGGATTTTGGAGCATCGTACTAAATTTTTCCAAAAATTAAAATTTGCTCCAAATCGCCTCAAAAATGCTCCCCAAGTTCAGAAAAACACGCTGATTCTAAAAATAACATAATTGACCCCCAAAACCGTCAAAAACCTCTCCGGGATTTCGGAGCATCGTACAAAAAAACTCACTTCTTTCCATAAATCTCCGCGTAATTCGTCTCGGGATTCAGATTCAAATAGGCCTTCGGAATCGTGGAATTCATCTGATGACAGTAAATCTCAATGGTAAAACCATCAAGAAGTACGGTATAATTGCCATCTTTAGCCTTTCCGGACAGCGATTTGATTTCTTGGCAAGTAGATGGAAGGCCTGGAAAATACAGTGATAAGAGACTGAATGATAAGGAATTTGATAAGAAAATGTCGGAAAATAGTGAAAAATAGTGAAAAATCCATGAAAAACTGTCAATTTTGAGCAAAAATTGTGATTTTTAGGTCATTTTTCATGAAATTTTGACTTTTCTCCCAGGTTTTCTTATCAATTCTTATCAATTTTCCTTAAAAACTCACAATTCCTCTCAAAACAGTACTGTGTCCTTCTTGGCTTCTTCGTCGTACACTTGGCCCTTTCCACACGTCGACCCTCCCGGGAAACACATTTGACACGACGGCGACGGACTCCTTGGCCACAAGTTTTGGAGCACTGAAATGATATCGATTGATAAGAGTGGGAAATTTGAAATCAGCTTGAAAAGTTGGTCTAGAAAGTCTAGAAAATGATTTTTAGTTCTAAATCTGGAAAGAATGTAAAATAACGAGTTAGCGGGATTTCGGAGCATCGTACTGGGAAAATGAGTGTCTCTAGACAATTTTTATGCTTTTTATCGTTATCAGCTCACAAAAAACTATCAATTGGCCTTTGAAAACTAGAAATTGGCAAAATTTGACCACCGGGATTTCGGAGCATCGTACTAAACTTCATTTTTGTGGGATTTCAAGCGATTTTCCTCAATTTTAGGTAATTTTTACCGGTTTTTGATAGATTTTCCAGTTTTTCCCTTCTAATTCCGCAATTCTCACCTCTCCCCACGGTCCAAAACTCCATCGGAACTCTGAATCACACGGATTCAGCTCACAACTCTGACTCTCCACTGGTTTCGGGAACATTTCACATTTTTCTTTGGGTACGGACGGTTCATCTTCCAGCATAAAGAAAACGGGCATTGAGGCATTGTAGTTCAGTTTTCGGCGACATCTCACTTCTCTCGTTTGGACTCCTTCTCCACATGATTTTGAGCACTGAAAATTGGGGGATTAGAGGGGCGGGATTTCGGAGTGTCCTACTAAAAAAACTAAATTTTTGCTCTATCTGGGTTAGAAAAATAAATTTTGAGCTTTTTTTGGGTGAAAAACGCTAAAAATAGAGCTCCAGGCTTCAAAAATGACTCCCGGGATTTCGGAGCATCGTACTAAAAATCGAAACTTCCAAATTTGAACCCTAAAAACTCACGAAAAATTTTTCCCTGATCAAAATTAAGCGCTGAATTCAAAAATCTAGTTAAAAATCCGTAAAACTCGCTAGGAAGCCCGAAAAAATTACCGGGATTTCGGAGCATCGTACTAAAATTTTTGAAAACTTCAAATTTGTTCTAAAATTTCAGGGAAAATTTTTCCCGGATCAAAATTAAGCGCTGAATTCAAAAATTTAGTTGAATATCCTTGAAACTTGCTCGGGAGCTTGAAAAAATTACCGTAATTTCGGAGCATCGTACTAAAGTTTAGAAAAATTCAAATTTGACCCTAGAAATTCAGGAAAAATTTTTTCCGAACCAAAATTAAGCCCTGAATTCAAAAATCAAGCTATAAATCCTTGAAACTTCTCCCAAAACCCATAAAAAATGCCACAAACCGTTTGCCAATCTCCCGGCACCCACTCGTACGGACAGTTCTTCGTATCGCACTCCTTAACAGCAATCGGCGCCTCCGAGGCTTCACACATTCGCGGAGCCGCCCGTTTTCCCGAATTGCTCATACAGTACACCCGTCGAGTCTGTTTCTGACCGCGTGCACACTCGTCCTTGCACTGAAATTTTAAAATTTATCAAAAAAAAAAATTTCAAACATTTTTCTACAGCTTTAATTTGAGAAAGTACGAAAAAATTAATTTAAAAAAATGGTTTTTACTGGAAAATTAGGAAAAAAATTTTTTTCAATTTTTTTAAAGCCAAATTCTAAGGGAAAGGAATATTCTGCACAATATTACAATTACAGTAAGCTGGTACAAGTTTCACCCATTTTCTTTCTATTCTTTCACATTTTTCACATTTTCTTACCAGATCCACTTGAAAATGAAGGGTTTTTTCGTAGACTAAACTCACTTTTTCCTGATTTTTCACATCTAAACTACAGTAACCCTTACCTTGCTCCACGGAGTCGCATTCCACTTATAAGCCGGACATGCCACTGGGAAACAGTACGCTTCTGATTGTAACTTGGTTTTCGGGTTGCATTCGGTATCGTTGACCAGGTTCTTGCGGCCACGGAAGCATTGGACCTCGCGACGGCGAACTCCACGGCCACAGGTGACAGAGCACTGGAAAAATGGATTCTACGTGAAAAATAAGCATAGAAAAGTGATTTTTAGGGGTCTAAATGCGATTTTCCAACACCGGGATTTCGGAGCATCGTACTAGAAAATTCTAACTTTGCTGGGAAAAGTCGGATTGAGCTCAAAAATGATTTCCAAGTTGATAAAAGCATGAGAAACAAGTTCCCAGTGTCAAAATCACAAAATCTTGAGAATTGAAAAATTGAGTTTTTCAATTTTCCAAAATTTCACCTAATGAAAAGTGAATTCGATTTTGTATGTTTAGACAAGCTTGGAAAACATTTTTGAGCTCAATCCGTCTATTGCCAACAAAGTTAGCAATTTCTAGTACGATGCTCCGAAATCCCGGTTTTCAAAAAATCCCCTTTTTGACCTAAAAACAGGGTTTTCCCGATCAAAATTTCGTGCTCTATTCAAATTTCGCACTTACCGCACTCCAAGTCGTCGTCTTCCACCTCGGGCAGTGTTTCGTTCTACACTTGATCTCCTCTACGGGCTTCTTCAGTTGATCACATCGTGTGCTGGCCACAGTGACGTTCAACGCGGCGTTCACACACTCTACCACTCGTCTTTTCATTCCTCGGCCACATTTTGCGGAGCACTGAAAATCGGGTTACTGTAGGAGGGAAACGGGTTACGGTAGAGGGGGCGGGGCTTGAGGGTTTAGAAGAGACATTTGGGGATTACGGTAGGGTTGGGGAACATAGAAAAACTAAAAAGGGCTCACCTAATCTTAAATTCAGCTTCTACAAAAAGCACATGCAAAATAAAAGGACAACAAAAAACACATAGTGACATGTATAAATTTATTGATTTTTTGTGTGTGCGAGAGTGAAAGATCAAATTTGGGAAGAAAGAGTTGAGAAATAAATGAAACAACTGAAAAAACGGGGGGCATTCTTTTGAGAAAGAAGGGCAACTATTGCGAAATATATTTAGATATACGGTACCCGAATCGGCCAGTTTTTTTGCTTTTTGGATTTGAAAAAAATGGAGAAATTTGAGCTATGAAACATGGAAAAGCATAGAGAGAGACGGTGGAAAAGACACACACGGACGCGTTGGATGGGTTTTAGAAGAGTTTTCATTGATTTTTTTGAACTCAGCGTGAAAAATAACCCTAAAAACTATGTTTCTAGAGGTCTACAGTGATTTTCAAAAATCGGGATTTCGGAGTGTCGTACTAGAATTTTCTAACTTTGCGGTTAATTGTCGGATTGAGCTCAAAAATGTTTTCCAAAACCAAAAAAGTATAAGGAACAAGTTCCCAGTGTCAAAATGGCAAAATCTTGAAAATGGAAAAAGTCAATATTTTTTCTTTTGTTACAAAAATTTAAAAAATTCTAGTTTTCCAGAAAATGCGATAATTAGAATCTGATGTTGTTTGGAGTGTTATTACCATTTTGGAAAACATTTTTGGGCCCAATCCGACCACTGCTCGCAAAGTTAGAAAAAGTTAGTACGACACTCCGAAATCCCGGTTTTCAAAAATCACTCAAAACCAGCAGAAAACTAAGTTTTCAAACCAAATTTTCGCGCTGAACTCAATGAAATCAATGAAAATCTGCTAAAAACCCATCCAAACAGACAAAAACAACGACAAGACGATCGGACAAAAAAAAACACAAAACAGCCCCTAGACCTTATTAACTTGATAAGCATAGTAATGGTTACGATGCAGTTGGCCTAATCTCGGCCGTTTAGTCTTCTTCCGGCGTCTAGGGACACTCGGAAGACGTGGAACAGAAGAAGAAGAAGAAGAAGAGTGGTTACGTACCGCGCTCCATGCCGAAGTTTGCCAGGAGACGACAGGCGGAAGGATAGAAGAAGGAGGAAGGAGCTGAGAAGCGGAAGAAGCGGAAGAGTTGGACGCGGAAGGCTTCCGCGCGGACGGCACGCGGCACGGCGGCATCTCGCAGTCACGACGTTCGATTGGCTTCGTTTCGGAGCACTCGGTGTCTTCTTGTTTCCGGCCGGACAGCACGTCTTCACACCAGATTCGGCGACGTTGGACTCCACCGCCACACGTGACGGAACACTGGAAAATTGGAGGAATTGGTGAATTCATAGTGAAAATCAAATCCTAGGCCTCAAAACCCCGAAAAAATGCGGTTTTCAGAGACCGGGATTTCGGAGTGTCGTACTGAAAAAATCTAACTTGGCTCAAAATAGCCGAATTGAGCTCAAAAATGTTTTCCAAGTTGATAAAAACATTCTTAACAATATTCACTTGTTTGTAGAAAAAATATTGAAATTGAAATTTTTCGAAATTTTTTGTTCAAAAAAAAAAATAATTTTTCCAAAATTCAATATTTTTACCTAGAAACTACTGGAAATGATTTTTCATGCCTTTACAAGCTTGGAAAACATTTTTGAGCTCAATTGGACCATTTTTCGCCAAATTTGAAAAATTTCAGTACGATGCTCCGAAATCCCGGTCTCGGTAAACCCCTAGAAACAAGTCCCCCGGGGTAATTTTCTCTCCTGAATTCAAAAATCCCACTTACATGAGTCCACGGAGAAATCTGCCATGAGTTATTGGTGAGTGGTGGACAGGCCTGCTCATTACACTTATCAAACATTTTCGGTTTACGGGTCTCATCACAAGAGGCAGAAGTACACGAGACACTTCTCCGACGCCAACCGCCACCACAAGACGCGGAACACTAAAAATACGGATTGTTAGGGTCCTTAAAGGGGTCCCACGTACCTTGGACCAATCGCCAATGATCCACGATCCCAAGTGTTCTTCTCCTTTGGGACATGGTTCCAACCTGCAGTTCCTTGTACCAACCGGTCTTTTCTGCACATCACAATCCGTGTCCCGAAGTACAGTAATCCCATGGTCCTCCGCACTGACACACGTGACATTCCTCATCTGCTGTACGTGAGTTCCACACGTCGCCGGACACTCGGCCCACTCGCCCGTCTTCCAGAAAGAGCAGTCCCGGATGCGACATTGTCGTGTCGAGACCTCTTTTTCCAAATGGTTACAGTACTCGTCGGGCAGGTCTCTGATGTGATCCCGACACTTGAGAAGTCGTCTTTGAGTTCCGTTTCCACAGGTTGCTGAACACGCGGTCCATGGACCAGTGGCCCAACGGATCGGGGGCACATCGGCTTGAAGTTTCGGCAGGATTCGACGTTCTCCACATGGGTCCTTCTCGCATTGCTTTTTCTCACGTGGACGGGTGTTCTGAAACGCAAAAATTAGGAACGGGATTTCGGAGTGTCGTACTAAAAGATTTCAAATTTGCGAAAAATGAGCCAATTGAGCTCAAAAATGTTTTCCAAGACCGTAAAAACATCGGAAATTTAATAAGAATAAAAATAGGGCGAAATATCGAAAATTGAAAAAATCGATTATTCCAAAATTTTTCAAAAATTTTTTTCACATTTTCAAATTTCCATATTTTGGCCTAAAGTTATGAAAATCTTGTTTCTCATGTTTTTATCATCTTGGAAATCATTTTTGAGCTCAATTGGTCCACTTTGAGCAAATTTAGAAAATTCCAGTACGACACTCCGAAATCCCGGTTTTCAAAAATCAATCGGAAAGCGTCCCAAACAAGTCAAAATGCTTTTTCCTACCCGAAATATTGTTTCTCACTCACCCGATCACAGAAATACTCATCCACAACAGTTCCTTCTCCACGTGTACACTGAACACTTCTCGTCTGAACCCCGGATCCGCAAGTGACTGAACACGGCGACCAATGGGTCGGTTTCCACGTGGTACACGGCAGTAAATGACACGTTTGACGGGTTTCCGGTTGTTTTGTGTCGCCACAGAAGCTCGAATCGACGGATTGGTCACGGTAGATGCATTCGGTGGACCGCTCGCGATGACCGATTCCGCAAGAGACGGAGCACTGAAAAAACAGTTGATTGTGTCTTGGAAAAGTAGAATGCAAACTAAAAATATGATTTGATGGTGTTTCAGCAGGTTCTAGGACACCGGGATTTCGGAGCATCGTACAAAAAATTTCAAATTTGATGAAAAGTGGCCGGATTGTGCTCAAAAATGTTTTCCAAGCTGGGAAAAACCTGGGGAACATGATAAAAATGTTTTTAGGGCAAAATATCAAAAATTGGAAAAAAAAATTTTTGCAAAAAAAAAATGAACTTTTTTTCAATTTTCATTATTTCATCCTAAAATCAAATGAATCTTGTTCCCCATGTTTTTATCGGCTTGGAAAACATTTTTGAGCTGAATCCGTCAAGTTTCAAAAAAATCAAAATTTTCACTACGACACTCCGAAATCCCGGTTTCCCAAAACTGTTCCAAACTCGTTAGAAAGCAGTTTTCTAGACTCATTTTCCACCCCAAACTCGAAAAAACCTACCGCTCCCCAATCAGTAGTCCTCCAAAACGGACAAGTTCCCAAATTGCAAGTCTGATGAGAAGCCGGGCGATCAGCAACCGGTCCACAGAACGACATGTCGACTTCCGATCCATTGCCAGCAACACAAGACACTCTCCGACTCGACCATCCATCCTCACAGCTCACAGAGCACTGAGACCATTCTCCAAGTTTATATTTCGGACAAGACTCCCGATGGCACGGTTTAGTGATAATCTTCTCAGTTTTCAGACATTTCTGATCAGATAAGTGATTATTGTGTCTATCAGTGCAATTGGCCTCTCGATACTGTATTCCGTCTCCACAAGTCGCTGAACACTCCGACCACTGACCGAATTGCCACCAGGTACAAGTGACGTCATTGCATACTTCATGAGTGTGTGCCTGGCCGCAAAGACTGTTATGTGTCTCTCTATCAGCTGCATCTAGACATTGTGCATGTCTCATCCGAACCCCTCCGTCACAACTTCTAGAACATTCCGACCAGTGTCCATAAACCCATCTTGGACATGGAATCCTGTTGCATTCCCGTTCAGTCTGCTCCTTGATTCCACACAATCCTTCATCAACTCTTCTTCCACTTCCATCTGTACAATACGCCTTCCTGACCATTTTCCCGTGAGCCCCACATGTCTCTGAGCATGTCGACCAGTTACTGTAGCTCCATTTCCTTCCGGAACAATCGATATAGCAGGGGGCGTGGTCCTGTGGTCGGGTATTCGGATCGCAGAGATGCTCCTGGGCGGGTTGCTGACGATCGTGCTCCATTTTCATGCAAGTTACACGTTGACGCTTTTGACCAGAGCCACATTTTACAGAGCATTGGGAGATGTCTTCGGTTATCCATCTGGAATTGGGGGAAATTTTGAAAAAAAAAAGAAAAATTTTTTTTTTCAGTTTCAAAAATTTTACTTTAAAAATAACATTGATTTTTTAACAATCGTTTCCGTCCATTATTTTAAAATTAACTTCAAAAAAATGTTCAGTAATTTTTTTAAATCTTTACTATTGTGAAATTAAAAAAAAATTAATTTTAGAGTAATATTCAATTTTTTTATTTTAGGATTAATTTTTTTTATTTTGGGATTATTTTAGGATTAATTTTTTTATTTTAGGATAATTTTAGGATTAATTTTTTTATTTTAGGATTAATTTTTATTTAAATTAAAAAATTTCGAAAAATTTTTTTCATTTTTTAAAATTTTTTTCCAATATCAAAACGTTCAGAAAGGCTCTAGATAATTTTTTAAATTTTATGGATTTTTTAAAAAACTCAATAAAAAACTGGGAAAAAAAATTAAAAAATTTTTCAGTTATAAAAATTAAATTTTCAGAAAAATGATAATTTTAAAACATTTTTTTTACATTATATTCAATTTAAAAATAAAAAAAAAGAACAAATTACATCTACAATGTCATTAAAATTCAAAAAACGTTTCAAAATTTCAGAAATTTTTGAAACTTTTTTTTAGCAAAATTAATTTTTTTTCAAAAATCTATTTTAGTAAAAATTTCAAAAATTTTCTAAAATCATGATAAACTTTTAAAAAATGAAGCCCACCTCGTAGAACAATCAATATTGCACATTCTAGTCGTCTGTTTCGGCCGAACACTTTGACAATTCCTCTCACTTGTCGGTCTCTGACTGTTCATATCCATACAAATCAACTTTTTGGTCTGTTGTCCACGACAAGCCCTATCACAATCAGTCCACTGATCCGACACTCTCCACAGATAAAAATTGGAGTGAACCGGCCGGATTACTGTATTCGGAGTGGCCGCAGTCATGTATTCGTACGAGATATCAGGCGGATGACTTCCGACTGATAAGACGTGCACGTAGATATCACTTCTGATAGGACCCGTTCCGTTGATCCGTTCCACGATGGCATCTGATCCGGAATATTCGAGAACAGTGTCTTGGAAGGCGATTTGTTGGCGGGCTAGGGAGACTTGGAAGTGACCGTTTAGCAGGAATTCACCGTTGGCGGCTCGCAGAGCTGGAAAAATGTTTAGTCAGTGCTTTTTACAAGAATCTACGTGAAATTTGACTCTGCAAATCGTCAGAAACACAAATTCCAAAAACCGGGATTTCGGAGCATCGTACTCAAATTTTCGAATTTCGCTAAAAATTGTCGGATTGAGCTCAAAAATGTTTTCCAAGATGATAAAAATACGCAAAATGCGATAAGAATATTTTTAGAGAGAAATATTGAAAATTGAAAAAAATAACTTTTTCAAAATATTTTTTACAGTTTCAAAAAATTTGGATTTTGCACGGAATAGGTTAGGAAGTTGTTCCGAAAATGACATCGTTTTTAAAAAATTCTGAAGTCAATAAATGTTTTCTGAAGAATTCGAAAAATTCTGAAAATTCCAGTACGACACTCCGAAATCCCGGGGGTCTGGAACTTAACGGGGGCGGAATTTTGGAGTGTCATAGTAAAGAAAAGAGAAATACCATAAAGAAGATCAGCTTAGCGAACTGAAATCAATTTTTAGAAATATCTAGATTTCGTGAAACCGAAAATTTTTTCGAAACTCAAAAAAAAATTTCTAGATTTTTTTCTAAAACGTCAAAATTTCACTCTAAAACAATTTTTTTTATCATAATCACCATATTTCTCTGGTTCTGGAAAACATTTTTGAGCTAAGTTGGTCAATTTTGAAAAATTTGGAAAAATTCAGTACGACACTCCGAAATCCCGGGGGTCTGGAACTTAACGGGGGCGGAATTTTGGAGTGTTGTACTGAATGAAAAGAAACTACCATAAAGGAGATCAGCTTAGCAAACTAAAAAAATTTTTTAGAAATATCTAGATTTTGTGAAACAGAAATTTTTTTCAAAATTCAAAAAAAAAAACGTATTTCTAAAACTTAAAAATTTCACTCTAAAAAAATTCTTGTCATTATCACCATATTTTTCTGATTCTGAAAAACATTTTTGAGTTAAATTGGTCAATTTTGAAAAAAATTCAAAATTTCCCAACGACACTCCGAAATCCCGTTCATCAATTCTCGGGCTTTTTCAACTCACAAAGATAATTATCATCCTCCTTCATGTTATTATAACCCTTCTGTCGGATATCAATATTAGCACTGCCCGCCGGGATCTTCATAACTTCATTGTACCCAAAAGTGCCTTGTTCGTTGAAAGTTCCCTTGACAACTTTGCAACTCGAGTCATCTCCTCCACAAACTCCGCATTTATCTCTCCGAAGAGACGAATGCAACTGATGATCACAACCTGCCGGCATACATGCCCCAGCCACACAAATATCATCTCCATTCCGATCACAAGGGGTCCCATCGACGACTTTGTCCTTCAGAAGGTAGAATGCCGCGGATCCGGACAGTCGACAGTACAGTTTGCACCGTTCGTTCGGAGCAACGTTTGTGTACTTTGGCACCCAATTCGTATTCTGAGAAGCAACTCCCTGGATGCCGATATCTTTGTTGTTATACTCGGAACATTGGGTATCACGGAACGGTTGGGTCTCCCAGGGACACTCTTGCGTGTTACAGGAACGATATCTCTCACGTTGACCCACACAGTACTTTCCGCCGTTTCGGGGTCTGAAAAAACTTTTTTTTGAAGAAAAACATGAAAAAAAGGTCAATAGGGTGGCTGGAAGGACAGGAAGCGTCACCGGGATTTCGGAGTGTCGTAGTGAAAATTTCAAATTTCTTCAAAAATGACCAATTGAGCTCAAAAATGTTTTCCAAGACCGCAAAAACGTGGGAATTATGATAATCTTGTTTTCAGTGGAAAATATTGAAATTTCGAAAAAAAAAATTTTTTTTTCAAATTTTTAAAAAATTGGAAAAGTTTTTTTTCTAATTTTCAATATTTTGCATTAGAAACAAGTAGATAATGTTTCCCGTGTTTTTGCCGTCTTGGAAAACATTTTTGAGCTCAATCCGATCATTTTTCGAAAAATCCGAAAATTCCCAACGACACTCCGAAATCCCGGTTGTCATAAATAGCTTTTTTAGCAGCGGAAAGCTTGTTTCCCAAAGCGATTTCACTATTCCCATCTATTTTCAGCAATTTTCAGCGTGAATACCTCTTTTTCCCATTTTCCAACTCTTTCCTGAACCAAAAATCATCAAAAACCAACTAAATACCTTCTTATCACTTCCTATCACTCACTTCGGGTTATCACAATCTCGCAACGCCTTCTGAACACCTCCTCCACAAGTTCTTGAGCATTCTCCCCACGATCTCCAGTCACCCCATTGACCATCGACTTTTGTGAGGGATTCTGGAGCCAAACGGACACAGGCTCCGTGGTGGCAGAACTGAAAATGAAAAAATTTGATAAATCTGTTTCTACAGGTGATAAGGAGCATTTTGATACCAACATTGGCATGGTTTGGTGAAATTTCGGTTTCGGGCTTTTTTCGGGCCGACCTGAAACGGCCCGAATCGTTATCAGCTTATCAACTCACCATACTCCTAGACTCATCACACGGCGTTCCGTCGGCCCATGGCATATGCTGAGTTCGACAGCCCATCTGGCTTCCGTAGAATGTTGCACACCAAAGACGGCGACATGTCGGCTGAAAAGGTCACTGATAAGAACTGATAAGACTCCTTATCAGTTACCATATAAGGGCACAACTCGGAAGCGGGTCCAAAAACGAACTTGCACTGCTGATGTGCGTCGTACTTCTTGCCGGGCTCGTCGCGAACGAACACGTCCTCGTAGTAGCGACGTTCGACCGGCTGATCGAATAGACACTGGATTTGTCCTCGATTGTTTCTGCAGAAAAAAAAAAAACACTTTTTATTAAATTCTACGTAAAATTTGAGCCTAAACAGGCAAAATTAGAGCAAATTTGAAAGTCCGGGATTTCGGAGTGTCGTACTGAAAATTTCAAATTTCACTAAAAATGATCGGATTGCGCTCAAAAATGTTTTCCAAGACCGCAAAGACATGAGAAACAATTTGGAAATGTTTTTGGAGCAACATATTGAAATTTGAAAAAAAAAATTTTTTTTCAAATTTTCGAAAAAAAAATGAAAATTTTTTTCAAATTTCAAATATTTTGCTCTGGAAATATCAAATTCATGTTTTTCAAGTTTTTACCATCTTGGAAAACATTTTTGAGCTCAATTGGCCCATTTTTCGAAAGTCTGAAAATTTCACTACGACACTCCGAAATCCCGGTATGCAAAAATGCTGATATTTGAATATTTTGAGGTCTAAAAAGCTCCAAGTAACCCTAAAAATGATAAAAATTACTAACTCGAGGAATCGTTCGAGCATTCCAGCGGAGCACGGCGACCAACTCCACGGATGCGTGTTGTACTCCAGTGTCGGCGCCATTATGTGGAAGTTGTTCTGCAAAAAAAGTTTTGAACAGTTTTGAGGAATTTCAGGGAATTTTTGGTGTAAAAAAGCATAACAACAGTGAAAATTCATGAGGAAAAAATTTTGAAAAAAACATTTTTTTTTGATTTTTTTAAATTTTACCTTATTGACAGGCATATAACTGGAGCACTTTCGTTCGTCATCATGCGGAATCGAGAATACGTGGCCCAATTCGTGAGCAATCGTAAATGCAGCACTCAACCCATTGTCCTCAATAATGGCACAACTCTTCTGCAGATCACACATGGTTCCGAGCTCCGCGAGCCCCAAAGTGTCGCATTTTCCCTGAGATCTGCAAATGTCCTTGCGGGTCAACAGTATTGCCACATCGTGGTGCTGAATGGATCCATCGTCCGGATCGTTGTAGTACTGTTGCCAGCGGCAGAAATCTTGAAGTGTCTGCTGGGCATTTTGGGTGATTCTGGGCCCGGCATTCTCGGTTTTCAGCACTATCAGCTTAACAACGACTACATTGATAGAGGCACGAAGGGATTGGTGACGGTAGATTGAAGCAACTGTGGAGAAGAGGGTGAGCACGTAGTCTTCCAGGGATCGGCCGTGGTATTCGTACATTTTTGTGTCGGCGACAACGAGCACTTCGACATAGTGATCCCATGAGTTGGCCGCACGACGGGAACGCGCTTTTCGGTCTGAAAATGCGAAAATTAGGAGGCGGAATTTTGGAGTGTCGTTGGGAAAATTTCAACTTTTCTAAAATTTGTTGGTTTTGGCTCAAAAATGTTTTCCAAAATCGCAAAAACATTTTGAACAACATAAAATTACTTTTAGGTCGGAATTTAAAAATTTGAAATTTGTTCAAAAATTGAAAAAAAAATTATTTTACTTTTTTTTCAAAATTTTTTTTTCCAGTTTCAAAAACTGATTTATTGTTCTGTTCAAACATTTTGCAATCATCACAGTTTTTCAGCTTCTTCGGACAAATGTGAGTCAATTTTCTAATCGCGGGATTTCGGAGTGTCGTACTGAAAGTTTTTCAATTTTTTGAAAGTGATCGGAATGAGCTCAAAAATGTTTTCCAAGATGGGAAAAGCATGAAAATCAATAAAAACATGTTTTTGAGGCGAAATATTGGAAAATTAAAAAAATTAATTTTCAGATTTTTTTTTCAAAATTTTTTCAAAAAAAATTGTTTCAAATTTCCCATTTTTCTCTTTGAAAATAGCGTGAATTTAATCAGACGATTATTACCGTTTCAGAAATCAAATTTGAGCTCAAACCGACTGGAATTCAAAACTTTCAGTACGACACTCCGAAATCCCGTTTTTTTAATTCCGTCCTTTTTTGAAGTTTCAAAGTTTTTCCCAACATTTCTAGCTCCCCAACCAATTTTCCCACCGCTTCCCCCTGCGAAAACACACATCCCATTCAAAAATCCCATAAAACTGGGTTAGGACACCTCTTCTGCTCCTCAAAAAGTGTAAGAAACCCATTAAAACACATCCGATTAGTGGGGCACTAGAGTAAACTAAAAATACATTTTTTTTCCTAAATTTTGATCCGTTCAATATAAAATGTCTCGTTGATATGTCTGCACCCTCTCTAAAGTCAGTACTCTCTCGTTTTGCCTTGGCGCTCGAGTGTCTGCTTCAAGGGTCTTACGTGTTGAGGTCAAAACGCACGGAAATGTTGCACAGTTTGTGTTTGTACTTGCGTACGTGGGGAACGGTAAACATGAAGAAAAAAGTATGAGAAAAATGGAGAAATTTTGAGTGGGAGGTGGTTTTTAGGACTTTCAGAAAAAAATTTTGGAAAAAAAATTATTTTAAAATTTTCAGATTTTTTTTCAGATTTTGAAAAGCTTGAAATTTCAAGATTTAAAAATATTTGTAATCAAAAATTTTTTTTTTAATTTTTAGAATTTTTTTTCGATTTTTCCTACAAATTTTTAGGCCTGAAATTTCAATTTCTGTTATCTGAAAAGTTTTTTTTAGAATTTTTGATTACCTTGAACATCCTCCCACGGGTCTTGCCACGAAGTGACCGTTGTCTCGTTGACCGTTGTCGAATTGAGATGATCGAACGCCTTGAAGTGCATCGGATCGAATTTCCTGACGAGATGTTGCCTGTGGCGGCCGGCGCCGTCGTCTGTGCCGTTTCCGCTGATAATCGGTTCGACGGTGTGGATTCCCGAGGGAAGGGCCAGCATTCCGTACTGAAAACGGACAAATTCAGAAAACGGGATTTCGGAGTGTCGTAGGGAAAATTTCATAAAATTTCAAACTGGGTCAATTGAGCTCAAAAATGTTTTCCAAGATGGAAAAATAATAGGGAACATGATCAAAATATTTCTAGACAGAAAAATTGAAAAATGAAAAATAAAAATTTTTTTCAAAAATTTTTTATTTTTCGAATTTTTGACTTTTCAATATTTCTGTCCAAAATCAAGCTTAAATTAATTCCCATGTTGTTACGGTCTTGGAAAACATTTTTGAGCTCGATTGGCTCAATTTGAAGTAAGTTAGAAAATTTCAGTACGACACTCCGAAATCCCGGTCTAGAAAAAATTGGCAAATAGGTCCAGGAATTAGGTTTCCGGAGTCAAATTTCACGTAGAATTCACTAAAACCCACCAATCCATCATCGGAATCGCACAAATTGACGATACTGTGCTGGTCGACGCCCTTGACGTGTGCCCGATAGATGCAGTCGGCGTCGGACTTTCCAACCCGTCCGCTGACCTCCTCCTCCGAATCCAAGTACAGTACCATCGGCGAATAGTTCGAGTTGGCAAAGTGGGGAATGCTTCTGAAAGTTGAAATGAGTCAATGGGTTCCCGGTGGACCACCAACTTGTTATGCGAATCGGGAATCTGATTCCAGCGATGCAGATGGACGACGTAGACGGCGTCATCGGATCGTAACCTGAGGTGGCATGCGTGTCCGCAGTCCCTCGCCACTCCACGTAACCGCACGTCTCGTTTTCCACGTGCTCCACGTCGTCCACGTGAATCCCGACGGACGATGTGATGCGAGTCGATGACGTGGATGCCGGCGTCACGTCGGTATCGAGTGTGATGCACTGGCACGCCTGGAAAAGTTGAAGTGGTCCCTATGGCCCATAGGGGTCCCACGTACCTGAGTACTTGGCCCTGGAGAACAGCACATCTGGCGAGGAGGAACTTGTCGTCGTACCACTCCAACTTCCGACTGCAAAAGTATGGAAAATTAGGAAAAAACAGAATTGTCAAAAAAAAAAGAAAATTTCAAAATATTTAAAAAAAAAAGATTTCAAAAAATTCCAAAAAAAAAATAGGAAAATTCTATAATATTTTGAAAATTTCTCAAATTGTTGAGAAATATTCTAAAGTTGGAAAAATATTTTCTATATTTTCTAAAAATTTTAGAAAATTCAGAAAAATTTCAAAAATTGAAGAAAAATTCTAGAAAAATCTGGAGTTTTTTTTTGATTTTGGAAATATTTTAAAGTTGAAAAAAATTCTGAAAGATAAAAATTAATGGAATTTTTTTTTGATTTTCAAAAAATTCTAGAAAATTTTGAAAAAATGTATTAATTTCAGGGAAAATTCTATAAAGATTTTGAAATTTTTCAAATTTTTTTGAAACATTTTTGAAACCTCTGAAAATATGAAACTTTCAAAAAAAAAAATTTTTTTTAAGTTTCAAAAAATTCAGAAAAATTCTAAAAAATTCAGGAAAAATCCAGGGCATTTTTAAAATTTTCTAGAAGATTTTTAAAATTCTGGAAGCCCTAACAAGGGTTGTTGACTTACCTTGCAGCACATAAACAAAGCAGAGAATGGAGCAGAGGAGTGCGGCGACGATGGGCTGCAGCAGATGGAACGAGCCGCCGACGGAGTGCATACCAGCAACTCCGTTGTCGAGAACCGATATCCCAAGGACACTTTACTACCTTCTCGATGCTTCTCTGGACTGTTGAAAGGCTTTTTCGGTGGAGGTGGAGGTGGAGGTGAGGATCAGAACGGGACAACGAGGAGGAGACGCTCGCGATGACGAGTTGAGCATCACAGACTGCAAAAAGAATACTGATCTTGTTAAAATTTCCAAAAAAGTCCAGAAAATTTTTGAAATTTTTGAGACACAAAAAAAATTTTTATAAATTTTTTTTTTCGATTTTTATGTTTTGAAATAATGTGAATAACTAGAGAATTTATTCAAAAACGGTTCTTCAGATTACTGAAATTTCTGAAAATTTCCAGAAATTTTTTGAAATTTTGAAAACTCAAAAAAAATTTTTTTTTTAATTTTTTAAATTTTTTGATTTTGAAAAACCAAGTATTTTTAGGATTATTATCATATTTTTGACAACTGAAAAATTTTTCTAGAAGCCAAAAAACTTCTTTACTGTAATTTCAAAATTTCCAAAAAAAAAATTTGAAAAATTTTTTGAAAAATTTTTGAAACACAAATTTTTTTTTTCAAAAAATAATTCATTTTTGGTTTTTTATAGAACATTAGTAAAAATAATTTTGAAATATTGAAACTTCTATTCAATTTTTAAAAATTTAATTTTGAAAATTTTTTTAACACAACAACAGGACTGTTATGGTCGTTTCAAATTTTTCAAAAATTTTTTGATTTTTCAAAAAATTCGGTGGTTCTCAATAGGATTACTGTAGTTTTTTTGTAGTAGATTTTTCCGGTATCCAGAAATTAAAAATAATGAGAGGATTACTGTAGTTTCCAAATTTTAGAAAAATTCAAAAAAAATTTTTTTTCTCATTTTTTTTTTGGGTTTTATTTTTTTAATTTTGGGTTTCGGGATTACTGTAGTTTCTAAAAAACCTTTTGACCTACCAAAAAAACATAAAATTGACCCACGGTGGACCCAACAAATGGTTAACCAGTACTAAACTACTAAAACGCGTACCTCATAAAAATCAGTGTGAAACGTAGTGTATTAGAACGAGAAAACGAGAGGAAATCTGCAAAATGAGAAGGATGTTTTTCGATTGATGGGGGTCCCGTTTCGTGGTCCTAATAGCTATACACATTACTAAAAGTACGAGAAGGAGTGGCCAGCGGGGAGGTGTCATAAAACACTGATAAGCGATCATGATTAGTGGCAAACACGTTGGAGAAGAGCAAAAGAAAACAATAAAAATGTGCAGAACATTTAGGACCACTGGGGTGGATGGATCCGAAGGAGAGAGAGGGAGTGGAGTGGTAGTAAACACTCGGAACAACCCTTCCACCCCCTCCTGAATCAATTGATGATAGACACTTTGTGACGGGTTGATCCCCGCACAATGTTGCGTGGCGAGAGACTACTTTTATTTACGAAAAAATAAAAAATAAAAAATTGGAAAAAAATTTTTGATTTTTTTTTTCAATTTTTTGAAAATTTCAGAAATCTAGGTTTTCTCGAACATTTTAGAGCCCGGAATCGTATTCTCCTTGCAATTTGGAAAATTTGGATACCCATAACGCCTATATTTGGGAAATTTTGGTTTTGGAGCTCCGGAGCATCGGGCTCGCGGAGCACAAAGAGCCGAATTTCAGACTTTATGGAATCTAGGCGTGTGATATGTCATATCAAATCATTTTTCAAAGGGAATTCGAAAATCTTATCAGTTTCTTGATATCTCGTCTGGAGCTCCGGAGCTCTGGGGGCTCAAAGAGCCAAAAAAGCAAAAAATCGAAATTTTCAGTTTTCTATCATGTTGTATGTCAAATTGAAGCAAATTATATGGGGAATTCGAAAATATCAAAAAATCCAGTGAAAATTGAAAAGTTGGGGCTCTAGACCTCAAAAAGCCCAAAAATCACGTTGCACAAATCGCTCAAAAACGGAACACTTTTGAGTGGAACACAAGGAACACTCGTTTTCCCAGCAAAAACGTTTGACGTGAGCACTCTCTTGAACTCTTGGAGTGGGCTGGAGCACATGGAACAACAAACAGAAATACTGGGAACTTGGTCAGTTGCACCAGCCAAATGGCGGAAATTAGGAGCAGATGTGGAGGCAAATTCTGGAGTTTTTTAGTTTTTTTTTGGCTTTAAAATGATGGAAAGAGCAGTTTTTGGGGGAAAAATTGGAAAAAAATGGGAAAAATTGGGAAAATTCGAAATTTTTGGCATTTTGGAGGGATTTTGAAGTCAGAAGACCCGGAATTCTTGACTTTTGAGTTTTGGCACCTAGAAATTCAAATTCTACGTGAAAAATCATGAGATTTGACATACATCACGATATGATTCCAGAAAATCGAAAATTTGTGCTCTGGGCTCGGGCTCCGCGAGCCCGAAAATCAAAATTTATGAAATACAGGCGTTATGGGTGTCAAAATCTTCCTAGAAACGTGGAAAATTCAAATTTTGAACTTGCAGCCTTCAGAACTCGGGGGTTTTTGAGAAAACTCAAAACATCCCAAAAAATTCACAAAAAATCCAAGTTTTTCAAAATCTACCGGTTCCTGCAGTGGAATTTTGAAAAATTTGAACATTTTAGAAAATTCAGATAGTTTTGACATCCATCACGACCTATTTTGAGTCAAAACGTTTTTCACGTGGGACCCTAACAATCTCTAGGGTCCTAAAAGTGGTCCCTTAAAATTTTTTGCTCAAAAAATGGTCATAATGGGTGTCAAAACTTTCGAAAAAGCTTGAAAAACTCAAAAATCACAAGGAAATGCACTTTCCAAGCTCCCAGGGGGAGGTATCAAGTGTGTCATCAAAAAAATGACATCATTCCCCCAAAAAACCGGTCAATTCTCCGTTCGCGGCCAAAAAAAGGACCGGAAGTGTCAACAAAAGTGTTAAAAGGAACTTTTAGGATCAAAAACATCAATACTGCTGGTGTGAACGGCTTTGTTGACTGTTTTTGGGGGTGTCCGACACTGTTGGCACTGAGCCAAGAGAAAGGGGGCGGGGCTTCGGCGGAAAGGAAAGGGGAAAAGTGCGCGGGAACAGGAGCAAAAAAAGGGGGGAGAAGGGGAAGTGATATGATAAGATGATAAGAAGAGAGGGGAGCTCTCGGAGGGAGAGCAGACCAACTGACGCAATTGAAACATGGCCGAGCGGTCTGTTGGTCGGGGGCACAAAAAGTGAAGAAGAATGAGTAGTGCGGGAGTCGGAGAAGAAGATGGCAGCAACAGGAGCAAATGACACGGAACATGGTTTTGCACAAGGGGTTGGGACTGATTACCGGGATCAAGATGGGTTTTGGAGCCGTTAGACTAGGAAATTTGAATTCAGTGAAGAATTTGGAGTGTTTTGACACCCATCATGACTATATTTTGGGATATGAAACTTTGGGACCCCGGGGTAATTTTTAGGACCCTAGAACCATGGCTCCGGGACATTTCGTAGCCGGTCGTTTCGCAACCGCGACATTTCGCAGCCAGACGTTTCGCAGCCGGACGTTTCGCAGCCACACGTTTCGCAGCCAGACGTTTCGCAGCCAAACGAACTGTATTTTCGCTGTTTTTTGGGTCGAAAAGTAAGAAGTTCACTTCTAAAAACGTTTTAATGGTCTTTTTATTCACTTTTTCTTACTTTTCGACCCAGAAAACCCGAAAAAACAGCGAAAAAACAGTTCGTTTGGCTGCGAAACGTCTGGCTGCGAAACGTGTAGCTGCGAAATGTCGCGGTTGCGAAACGACCGGCTACGAAATGTCCCGGAGCCAGAACCATAGAGGCTGTTATAACGATTTTGAGGCTTTGGGACTGTGAAATTTGAATTCTGTGATCAATTTGGAGTGTTTTGACACCCATCACGCACCAGATTGGGAAATTTTGGTTTTGAAGTTTTGGGACACTGGAGGTAAATTTTGGGACCCTAAAAGCCTAGAGGCTGTTGTAGGGATTCTGGAGCTCTGAGACAGTGGAATTCAGATTCTGGGAGTGATTTGGAGAGTTTTGACACCCAACATGGCTATATTTGGGGTTGTGAAATTTTGGGACCCCGGGGTAATTTTTGGGACCCTAACATTCTAGTGCCCTTGGCTGAATCCCTGGTGGCTTGAAAGTGTGAAATTCAGATTTTAGGGATTATTTGCAAAGTTTTGACACCCATCACGCCCATATTTCGCCAAAAACCAATTTCGAGGATTCTGACGCTCCAGAATCCACCAAAATGAAATTTTCATGAAAGTATGGCTTGATGGGTGTCAAAACTCTTGGAATAACGTGAAAAATGTAGATTTCAATAGGAAAAGAGGGTAGGAAAACTGGGATTTTGAAAATTGAAAAAAAATTGCCAAAAATCAGAAAAATTCAGGAAAAAAATTTTTTTTGTCAATTTTCAGTGGAAATTTCAGCTGAAAATCAGTAAAAATTCACAAAATAAAACAAGAAAGAATCCGAAAAATCTTCTACAATTCCCACATTTTCTTATCCAAACCTCCGATTAAGAGTAGTTATTAGGATTAAAAACGGAAATCTCTTGATTATTATTTGGCCAGGACCCCTAAACAAACAATGTCCCTTTATGTACCCCCGAAGAACCTACAGTAATCCCTTCAATGACCCGAAACTGTCAGAATGATTTAGTGTCATCCTGGCAGAGACTACCGGTTTTCCAGATGAGATTTTTTTCAGTTTTGACGTGGGTAATTGTGATTTTATGGGACATTTTAGTAGTACTCACCTGTGACTATAATGATATTGATATGGACTGGAATTTGAGAAGTTGAATCGATGCGTTTCGATGTCTGAAAATTTGACGGAAATTTAGGGAAAAATAGAGGGTTTTTACAGGAAAAATAGACAATTTTCCGGAATTTTTCATAGATAACAAACTTTAGACAATCAGAGAAAAAATGAATGAAAAGGTTTTTTTTATGAAAATTTGAAACAGAAAAAAAAAATTTTTTTTTTGGATTTTTTCTTCAAAAAATTGGTATTTTTGGTGGTATTTGAGGACTTGTGAAGCTACAGTAATCCTAAAAATTTTTTTTAATTCAAAAAATTGAAATTAGTGTTCGCGGACTTTTCGAACTACAGTAACCTTCAAAAAAATTTTTTTTCTGATTTTTAAAAAATTTTCACAAAACTTTATTTGGTGTTTACGGACTTGTGAAACTACAGTAATCCGCAAAAAATTTCAAAAAAAAAAATTTCTGAATTTTTTGAGGTTACTGTTGCTTGGAAACGCTGTTTCTGGAGCTACAGTAACCCAAAAAAATTTTTAAAATTCAAAAAAAAAATAGGGTGTTTGCAGACTTTTCGAACTACAGTAACCTTGAAATTAAAATTTTCCAAATTTTTTTAAATTTCAAAAAATTCTATTTAATGTTTGCGGACTGATGGAGCTACAGTAATCTTGAGAAAAAATCAGGAAAAATTTTTGAAAAATTATTTTCAATTTTTTAGGGTTACTGTATCTCGGAAACATTGTTTTTGAAGTTACAAAAAAATTTCAAAATCCACAAAAAATTTTTTTTAAAAATCAAAAAAAATTGAAAATGGTGCTTGCGGACTCTTGAAACTACAGTAACCTTGAAATTAAAATATTTCAATTTTTTCGAATTTTTAAAAATTCCATTCAGTGCCTGCGGACTAATGGAGCTACAGTAATCTCAAGAGAAAATCGAAAAAATCCCATGAATTTGTTCGTGGTGTTTGCGGACTTTTCGAAGGTACAGTAACCCAGGATTACTGTAACCTCCTTATCACTATTATCATGGAATCCGAAAAATCTCCAAAGACTAGAGATTACTCGTCTCTTCTCGAGAGAAAAAGAGACATTCCCCCTCCTCCATTTTTCGGCTCTATTTACTGTCCAGAAGAAGGGGCGAACGTGCGCGGAAAAATGCTCTCTGCAACGTTTCTGCGTCGTCTTTTTCGGCCAATAATCCGAGTAGTACGCGAAGGAGAGAGCAGAACGGAGCAGCAGTCGGCGAGCACAAACACTATGATAAACCAGCGAGTAAAATGGGGGGGGAGTAAAGATGGTAAAAGTACTACAGGAAGGAGTCAACTTTGAGACTTGAAAAAAAAAAAATTTAGGCCAAATTTGGGCCAAATTAGACAAAAATTGAGCCAAGATTCAAAAATTTCAAAAAAAAAAAATTTTTTTTTTTGAAATTTTTTTTTTATTCTACATGAGAGTTTGCGGTAATATTGAAATTTTCAAAAAATCCCAAAAATTATAAGAATTTTGGGAAACTGTAAAAAAAATTTTCAAAATATTTAAAAATTCAATTTTCTTTTTTTTTTGGGGGCTCAAAAATATATTTCTAAGAATCAGAATTCTAAAAAAATTAAGTGATAAATCTTCTGATAAAATCGCAATTTTTGAAAAATGTCAAAAATAAATTTTCAGTTTCAAAATATTTTCTGATTTTCCAGAATATTTTCAAAAATTCAATTTTTTATTATTAGGATCAAAAAAATTTATTTTAATAAAATCAAGATTCTAGAAAATTCTAGTGATAAATCTGATAAAATTAATATTAAAATTTTTGAAAAATAAAAAAATTTCAGTTTAAAAAATTTGTCTAATTTCTAGAAAATTTTCGAAAATTCAATTTTCGCTTTTTTTGGCCTAAAAAAATATATTTCTAAAAATCAGAACTCTAAAAAAATTAAATGATAAATCTTCTGATAAAATCAAAATTTTCGAAAAATTTATAAAAAAACATTTTTTTTTCAGTTTCAAAATTGTTTCTAATTTTTCAGAGCACTTCAAGAAATCAATGCTCCAACTGGAAAATTTTTACAAATTTTAGAAATTTCGAGAAACTGTAAAAATTCTTGAAAATTTTTAAAATTTCAATTTTCAATTTTTTAGGCTAAAAAATTTAATTTTCAAAAAAAAAAAATTTTCTAAAAAATTCTAGTGATAAATCCGATAAAATCACATTTTTTGAAAAAAAAAGGTTTTCCTAATTTTTTATCAGTTCCAAAATGTTTACATTTTTTCGAAAAAAAATATTTTATTAGTTAATTATCAGTCTAGGGCCCTCACAAATGAATCTGATTCTGATGGGAATTCAGAATTCCTCCAAAATTCCTTGACCTACAGTAATCAAACAGTCATAACATAGTCCTTCTACTAATAAACCCTTTTTCCCCATTTCCAAACTTTTTTCTCATCAAAATGTCCTTGGTTCTCGTTCCATGGCCTCGAGATTAATTATCCGTAAGAGTGTGAATGGTTTTGTGAAGGAAGGAACAAGACAAGAATTGCAACATTCAGGAGGGGAAATCGGAACAGGAATCACGGAAAAAAGAAGAAGAAGAAGAAGCTTGGAGATGCACTTTTTGGGTAAATACGGTAAGGAGGGAGAGACGCAGACAGGAGAAGAACAGGAAACTGTGCGTAGAGGGGCCGAGACAAGGTGCTTGATTTCTGTGCTTTTCCATGCCCAAATTTCTAAGGAATTTTTAGGGAAAAGATGGGTTTTGGGAGGAGGACTTGGGGATGTGATTGGATTTGAAAAAATTTAGAATTCAAAAATTCAAAAAAAAAATTTGGAGAATTCAGGAAACGGGATGAATTGGGAATTTTAGGAAAACAGATGAAGGAAAAATATTTGTTTAATTTTTAAAAATTATTTTTTGATTTTTTCAGTTTTTATAGGGATTACGGTAGTCCGCAAATAGTGAAAAAAATTAAAAATTTTTATTTTTCAAAAAAATTCAAAAAATGGGATGAATTGTGAATTTTGGGAGACAAAATGGAGTCAAAAATGATTTTTAATTTTTTCGAAATTTTTCTCTTGGGATTACGGTACTTGTAAAGTCCACGAACACTGAAAAAGAAAATTGGAAAAATTGAGAAAAAATTTTTTCAATTTTTTTAGATTTTTCCTGGGATTACTGTGATTCCGCAACCACCGGGAGTTATTTTTTTCATATTAAAAAAATTTTTGAAAATTGAAAAGTTAGGGTTACTGTAGTTTGAGAAGTCTGTAACCACCGTAATCAATTTTTGAAAATTATTAGAATTTTTTAAAAGTCATTATAGGCCCGAAAATCATAAATGAAAATTTTCAAGCTACAGTAACTCTCAAAAAATTGAAAATCAATGTTTTCAATTTTTTTGAAGGTTACTGTAGACTGGCAAGTCCGCAACCACAAATTCAGAAGTTTCAAATTTTCAAATAAATTTTTAAAAATGTCTAGATTTTTTAGTACATTTTTCAGTGAAAGTTAGAGCCATTTTGAAGTTTTTTTTTCACATTTTCACATTTTCCAAAAATTTCCTCAAATCTGGCTTTCCCCCTGGCTCATTCCTTGTTCGGATGAGCCCCCCCCCCGAGCAACATTGTGCTCTTTTATTTGTTCAAAGTCGAAGAACCGTTCCGAAACGAGCGGAAAATGGGGGAAGGAGTGACGTAGTGAACGGAAGATCAAATTGTTTTGTGGATTTTGGTGATTTTTACGAGAAGTGGGTTGGTATTTGGAGAAGAGTGATGATAAGCTGATAAATGGCTAATTCCATTTTTTGAAAAAAAATTTGAAACAGAGAATTTGAAAATTTATCAAAGAGTATTAAGGTGATAATTTAAATTCGAAGTATTAATGGGAAGATTAATTTGAAATTTTTTTGGAAATTGAAGAGAAAATTTTGAAACAGTACAAAAAATTTTTTTTTTGGCCTTTTGGGATTTTTTTCAATTTTATTTGGAAAAAAGAGACATTTTTGTTGAGTGATAAGGATATCAGTAGTGATAGCAAATTCAAAATTGAAAAAAAATTTAACAGCTCTTTTCTTTTTGAAAAACCGGTCAAATTTTCAAGTGATAAGGTGTGATGGGTGTGAGAAAATTTAAATTTAAAAACTATATAAAATTAAAATAGAAAGAAAAAAATCAGTTTATCATTTTATCAGTGATCGATTAAAAAGAAATTCAAATTTCCTTTTCAACTGAAACTTCAACTGAAACCTGATACCCTATCAAAAGTGCAAAACCCTAACTGCAAGTGCTGAAAATTTATGAAAATTGATGAAATCTGATTTGATAACTGATAAGATTCTTATCAATACCCTAAAAAAAGAAAGACTGTCTAGTGACCCCTTGGGGTCACTAGACACAATTCTGAAGTGGAAGGGGGTGTCAAGTGTAAGACACTGTGTCGGCCGGGTTTATGGCATGGTAAAGTATAGGGGAACGCATGGAAAATGGACACTTTTGACCTAGAAGATCAGGAATTTATAAGAGAAAGCTAAGAAAAATAAATAAAAATTTTGGGATTTTTCCATAATTTTTACTGCTGATTTTCTGAAAATTGAGGTGGAAAAAAATTGAAATTTTTTTTCAATAAGAAAACATTTTTTTGAAAATTCCTATAAAAACCCTTTGAAAATCTTGAAAGCTCCCAAATTTTAGGCCTAAAAAATCAAAAAACCAGACCAATTTTTCACTTTTGACCGATAGACTTGACGTGTGTACACTAGGAATAAATGACACCTAATTAGTCACTCTCCTACGCAAAAACTCGAAGATTTTTCTGGAAAAAAAAAATTTGGGATATTTTTTGAGCTGAATATTTAGAAAAATAATGAGAAAAAAAATAAGGAAAAATTTTCTTATCAAAAAAATTGTTTTTTTTTTAATTTTTTAAATGTGAAAAATATTAAAAATAGCCTGACAATGGTAATGTCTAAATTCCAATTTTTGAAAAAAACATTTTTTTTGAAACTGTAAAAATGTTTAAATTTTTCTGATTTTTTCTAGAAATTTCCAAAAATTTCCAGCCAAACCCTCCTCCACCTGTCCAAACATTCTCTAATTTTTCGAAAAATCGTACAAAATTTCCGATGACGAATCGGTGGTGCTAGGCTCGAGAAACAGGTGCAGAAATGGGTTGACACCTGGCACAACTTGAAAAGAAGGGGGACATCTGGTGATAGAAATTAGGCAAGTTGAAGATACTTGGGAAAAATTGGATAAAATAAAAAAAAATTTTTCCGAATTTTTTTTCAAAATTATTGTTTGAAATATGTAGTATCTCCCTGATGTACTATTTTCAATTTTTGGATTAAAAAAAATTTTTTGAAACTTTTTTAAAATTTGAATTCACGAAAATTGACTGAAAATGCTAGAAAAATTCTGGAAAAATCTGAAAAAATCCCAACAATTTCTGAAATTCTTCCACCAATTTTTTGAACTTTCTGAAATTTTTTAAAAAAATGTTTGGCTCAAAAAGTGGTGTTTTTTCAGCAAAAAAATCTAGAAAAAAATTGGAACAGTCCCAAATCCTTCTGAAATTGATGAAGTGAATTTCCAAACTTTGAAAAAGTTTTTAGAATTTTTTATAATTTTCCATTTGCAAAAATTGACTGGAAGTTCAAGAGAAATATTCAAAAATTCACAAAAAATTCTGAAAAAAATGGGAAAAATCCCAAATTCTTCTGGAAGTTTTTCAGTGATTTTTTGAATTTATCCAAAACTTTTTCAGATTTTTTTTAGATGTTCTAAAAATGGTGGAAATTCCTAGAAAATTCTAGAAAAATCTAGAAAACTCTGGAAAATTCCATAAAATCGCAATAATCCTTTCCGTTTTTGTTGTAAAGTGTGGGAGGAGTGGGAGGATTCAGAAGGCTTCCGATGGAAACAGAAGCATTTCAAGAGCTGATAACAACGGATTACACTGATAAGGAATGACAACTGGAATTTACTGGAGAAAAGGCTAAAAAATAGAGAATAAATAAAAAAATTTCAGTTTCAAAATTCAGTTTCAAAAAATCAGGAAATCATTGGGAATAGCTGTAGTTACGGAAAAAAAACTCCAATTTTTCTCCAAAATGAGGTTTTTTTTGAAGGTGTGAAAGTGAAATATCACATTTTACGGGACTTCCTGTGGGGTCATTATCAACTGATATCAACTGATAACTGATAAGTTATCAGTGATATCAGGAAGCGAGGTTTGAAGTTCATGACTACTGTAGCTCACTGTAATCTTGTTTTTTTTTCTTCAAAAAATCAATAATTGCAAGTGATCAGAATCGTATAGTAGTAATCGTATAGAGTGCGAAGGGCACCTCGGGGACACTTGGTCCGAAACGAAAAAGAAGAAACATTGGCTCGGCGAGCCCCCCGTCCGATCTCCCTCCCTCTCATCACTTTTCGTATCTGGATCAGTGGACAAGAGATAGATCATTTCGAGTGATCTGATCAATTATCAGTTAGAAAGAAAGATAAAGAGGGTACTGATTTTTGGAGGGATGGGTCTCGCCACGAAAATGGTTTTACGGCTTCTAGCCACTTTTTCCATTGAAAACGGGTAAGAAAACCACTATTTCAAGCGTTTTCAGCCAAATTTCAGCATCTTTCAGTGAAAAATCAGGTTTTTTTCAGGTATTTCGGAAAAGTAAGAAGCCTACAGTAACCCATCCAAAAATGACAAAAATCGCAAAAAAAAATTTTTTTTCACTTTTTTTTTTTTGAAATATTTCGTAGAAAAATTGAAAATATTTGTAACAACTAATTTTCTTGAAATATTGAAGAATACAGTGAAAAATGTAGAAAAATTAGAAATTAGGAAACAAATTTTTTTTTCAGTGTTTCAAAATTTTTTGAAATTTTTTTTGAAAATTTTCAAATTAATTTTCCTGGAGTTCTAGAAAGTTTTCAAAATTTTTAGAAAAATAAAAAATGATGAAAAATAAAATTTTTAGTGTTTCAAAATTTTTATAATTTTTTTGAAAATTTTTCGAAAAATATTGGGATTTCCCGTGGCACATCTGAATAACTTTCAAAAAACTCACCTTATAAAATTGGTCAATTTTCCATATAAATTGATTATTGATTGATTTATTGATTGATTTTCTGGAGAAGTTTGATTAACTGATAATCCAATTGATTTCTAGAAGAGTCCTCCTGGAAAATGATCAATAAAACATTTTTTCATAAAATTTCGCAAAAATAGCTGAAGAAGTTGGCAAATATAGACATACGGCAGATGGAACACCTGGGAATTCGGGACAAGGTGGTGCCAGGGATCGGAAGATCAAGTTATCAGTTGATGAGTGATAACTTATCACTGATAAGGGAGAGGTGATAAAATTGATTAGGGAAAAATCCGAAAAAAATCCTGGAAAATTTCTGGAATTTTTCGAAAAAATTGGAAAAATCCAAATTTCTCTGGAATTGATACAGTGATTTTTCGAATTTTTCAAAATAATTATGGAATTTTTTTAGGTCCTAAAAATAATTATAGCCAGAAAAACTTTCAGAAAAATCCAAAAAAATCCCAAATCCCTCTGGAATTTATCCAGAGATTTTTAAAATTTATCAAAAAATTTTCAGAATTTTTCAGAGGTTCTAAAAATGGTGGAAACTTTCAGAAAAATCTAGAAAAATCTAGAAAATTCCAATAATCCTTTGGGTTTTGTTGTAAAGTGTGGGAGGAGTGGGAGGATTCAGAAGGCTTCCGATGGAAACAGAAGCATTTCAAGAGCTGATAAAAACGGATTACACTGATAAGGAATGACAATCGGAAATTATGGGGAAAAAAGGATGAAGAATAAATTTTTTTTCAGTTTCAAAATGAAAATAAAAAATTTTTCGAAAAATCAGAAAATCATTGGGAACGGCTGTAGGGTTTTTTTTCCTAAAAAAAAATCAAAATTCAAAAAATTCCTGTTTCAAAATTATCGCAAAAATAAGAATTTTTCAAAAATGACTATTCAGCCGTTTATACATGTTTCCCGGAAAAATCGATAAAGTAAAAAGTTCGTGAAAAGTGCTATTGGTCAAAAGGTGTCACTTGGTCAGTTGTTACGTGAAAAAGAAGAAGAGAGCTGTGAAAATGATACATCGGAGGAGAAGATGAACATGTGGCACTGGTCAGTTCGGACATTTGAAAACGGAAACTTGGGAGGGAAAATCCCGGAAAAATTGGGAAAAATGGGGGAAAAATGGGAAAAATGGGAAAAAAAACTAAAAAAATTTTTTTTAGTTTCAAAAAATTTCTAATAATCTTCGTTTTTATAATTTTCTCCAATTATATGGACTTTGGATATCAAATTATTTTTGAAAAATTGAGAATGAAATTCTGATATTTTTCTGTATCTGAAAACTCAAATTCATGATTTTCAAATTTGCACTATTTTGGGAAATTTCTGAAAAATTGGATTTTTTTTCTGTTTCAAATAATTCAAAATTTAAAATTTTTTCTAGTCACTCAATTGCAGTAGACTCTTCATAGCAAACTATTTTTTTTTTGAAAATCGGAAATTTCAAGTTAAAATTTTTTTTTGAGAATTCAGTATAGCAGATGAACTGTTTTCAAACAAATAAATATTTATTTAGGTGTAAATTGTTGAGAGGAATCGAATGGTACCAGGAAGAACTCACAAAAATGAAAATGAAGCTAGTTATGAATTTTTCAATTTTTTCTCTCATTTTTTTTCAAAATTTGAACTGAATTAGAATTTAGAGAATTCAGTGTAAAAGAAAAGTTACAAAATGGCCCAGATGACCATTCGCCAAGGGGAAAATAAAAAAGTTCACATTTGAAAGTGGTCCCCTGCTGGTCCACGGACATTACACTCCGGATATCCGATCCAACTTTTGTCATTTCGACACCTTTGTGGTCCACATCTGGACCATTTGATGAGTGGAATGTTTGGGTTTTTGTGGGGAGAAAAGAAAATTTGATCTGATTTTTTGAATAATAATAAATAAGTTCTATACTATGAAAGTAATAGTTTTGAAAAGAATCCGAAAAAATAAATGAACATTTTGAAAGTGAAAAAAAATTGAAAAAAAAATTTTTTTTCGAGTTTTTATTTTTTTTTTAGAATTTCAAGATGATGTTCCTATTATTTCGAGAAATTTCAAGAACTTGAAAATATCTTTGAAACAAAAAAAATTTCAACCTCCTTTTTTTCCTGGAAAAATGGGAAAAATGTGAGAAATGTGAGTTCCTTATGTCTTGAAGTCTCGTAAAAATAGAGGTATTGGATGGGTGTGTGAACTTGGAAAAAAAGGGAAAAAGCAAATTTTCATGAAAAATGGAAATTTTCAGATAATTTTTTTGAGATTGCATCAATTTCTGGGATGTAATACACATTTTTCAAATTTTGGATTTTGAAAAAATGATTGGAAATTTTAGAAAAATCAGAAAAGTCCCAGTTTCTTCTCGAAATTTCCCAGTGATTTTTTGAATTTATCAAAAATTTTCAGAATTTTTTAAATGCTCTAAAAATAGTAGAAATCTCTAGAAAATTCTAGAAAAATTTAGAAACGTCTGGAAAAATCTAGAAAAAATGGGGAAAATCCCAAATCCTTCTGGAATTGAAACAATGACATTTTGAATTATTCATAATAATTTTGGAATTTTTTTCAAGTTTCTTGAAATAGTTTTAGACTGGGAAATTCTAGAAATTTCTAGAAAAATCTAGAAAAATTTAGAAACGTCTGGAAAAATCTAGAAAAAATGGGGAAAATCCCAAATCCTTCTGGAATTGAAACAATGACATTTTGAATTATTCAAAATAATTTTGGAATTTTTTTCAAGTTACTTGAAATAGTTTTAGACTGGGAAATTCTAGAAATTTCTAGAAAAATCTAGAAAAATCTAAAAAATTCCATAAAATCGCAATAATCCTTTGGTTTTTGTTGTAAAGTGTGGGAGGAGTGGGAGGATTCAGAAGGCTTCCGATGGAAACAGAAGCATTTCAAGAGCTGATAAAAACGGATTACACTGATAAGGAATGACAATAGGAATTTACTGGAAAAAAAGGCTAAAAAATGGAGAAAAAAAAAGTAATTTTTCAGTTTCAAAAAGAAAATAAAAATTTTTTCGAAAAATCAGAAAATCATTGACAAAGGTGTGAAAAAACTCCAATTTTGCTCCAAAAAAGTGTTCTTTTGAAGGTGTGAAAGTGAAATATCACATTTTACGAGACTTCCTGTCTTGTGGGGTCATTATCAACTGATAACTGATAACAAGATGGGTGGAACACCTTTTTGAGAAACGTCATGGTGACGCGGGAAAACCACAAAAAATGGGTGGAAAAAGGAGGGAAAAAAGGGAAATGTGGGTGGTATGTGTTGAGATTAGCAAATTTTGAAAAAAAAAAGAAATTTGAAAAATAATTTTTGAAACTGAAAATGTTTTTTTCAAAAAATCAATTTATTTTCTAAATAATAGATTCTTCAGGATTTTATGAAAAATAGGTTTAAAAAATCAGAAAAAAATTTGAAAATCAAAAAAAAAAAGAAAAAAAAATTTCTCTGAAAATTTGAATGTTTTTCAAAAAAATTCTTTTTTTTTATTATTTATTCATTTTTTTAAAAAATTTTTTCCATTCTAGAAAATGTTGGAAATTCTGTAAAAATTCCTCAAAAAATGAAAAAAAAATGAAAAAAAATCCTAAAAATCGGAAAAAAAATTCTGAAAATTTGAATTTTTCCAAAAAAAAAATCCAGGATTTTTATTTTATCTTCCACAAGTTTGTTTTATCTTTTTCTGAATTTTTCATTCTAAAAATAATGAGAATTTATAAGGAAAATTTTGAAAAAATTTTTTTTCTGAAAATTTGAAATTCTCTCAAAACATTCAGAATTTCAGAGGATTTTTCGAAAATTTTTCAAAAATCAGGAAAAAATCAGCTTTTCTCAATTTTTCTCCATCTAATAATATCCAAATCTTCATCTCAACTGACCACTTCCTCGGAACACCTATCAATTTTTATTTATTTACCCAGCCTCAATATCGTTTTTTTTCGGGGCTCTAAATGGGTAAATAAATGGGAAAAATCAGCTGAGAAAAAGAAATTGTATACTTTTTGAGGTCGGAAACGAGGCAATTGTTATCTTCTTATCAGTTATCGCAATCTCATTATTATCGCAAGACCTCTTGTTAGTGGGTATAACAGAGTGAAAACGGAAGGGAAAATATCAAATATAATTATCAATTAGGGAGAAAATTCAACAAAAATAGAGGAAAAAGCTCAAAAATTACATCGAATTGTGTTGAATCAACACAAAAGAACAGGAATATGACGGCAAAAAATGAGAAAAATTTGCATATTGCATAATAGACCTCATAAAACATGTGGAATGGTCAGATATTGAGAGGGAGGAGGGAGGAAAATTGGAAAAATGAGTTTCTGGGTCAACTGAAAAATTTCGGGTCACGTGAAAATGTTTGGGCTACGTGAAAAATTTTTTGAGATACGTGAAAAATCTTTTCGGACACTAGGAAATTTTTTAGGTCACGAGAAAAAAATCTAGATCACGTGGAAAATGTTTGGGCCTTTTTTTTAAACACTTGGTTTTTTTTTCGGTTGCGTTAAAAATTACTAGGTCAATTTTGGATTTTACAGAATTACGTGAAAAAATTTTTGACCACATGAGAATTTTTCAGGACACGTGAAAATGATCTAGGTTACGTGAAAAAATTATAGGTCACGTGAGAAATTTTTTGGGCTACGTGAAAAATTTTTTGGGGCACTTGGAAATTTTTTAGGTTACGTGAAAAAAATCTAGCTCCACTTCCAGAACACCTGGAACTTCTAGGTCACGTAGAACCTTTAGGTCACGTGAAAAAAAATTCTTGGGACACGTGGAACTCCTAGGACACGTGAGCCCTCAAGAACATTGTAAAGCCATTGGAATGGGTGGAAATGTGGTAAATGTGCCCATGTAAAGGACACACAAAGACAGCTGGCGCCGCGAGAAAATGAGTGAATCGTTGAAACGGACACATTCTCTCATCGGAAATTCGGGACACCTGCCAATGGGTTAACTGTCACAACGAATTGGTAATGACTAGTTACGAGGAAGAAATTTAGGAAATTCATGGAAATTTGGGTAGGGAAGCTCGGATTCTGGTAACCGGGGTGGTAGGTAGGGAATGATTTTTTTGTGAGCTTTCAGAATTTTTTTCCACATTTTATAGAATTTTCCACGTGACCTAAAAATTTTCTAAATGACCCAACATATTTTTCACGTAATCACCTAATTTTCCAGATAACCTGGATTTTTTTTCACACGTGAAAAATTATTTTTACATGACCGAAATTTTTTTAACTTAATTTCAAAATTTTAGAATTGATCTAGAATTTTTTGACGGGACCTAAAATTTTTTTAAATGATCTAAAAAATTTTTCACGTGATTACCTATTTTTCCAGATGACCTGGATTTTTTTCACGTGTGGAAAATGTTTTTTGGAACCTAAAAAATATTCACGGGACCTAGAATTTGTTCCACGTGGTACTAGAATTTTTCAAATGACCTAGATTTTTTCTACGTGACCTCTAACATTTTTCACGCCACCTAAAACCCTAAAAATCCATCAAAAAAGCTTCCCCAAAAGTCAGTCCTAAGCCCCGCCCCTTCTCCGAAATCGGAACAAGTAATAAATATGGCTATCACTTCTCTCGCTATACACACACAAATAAACATGTCAGTTGAACACAGTATTTGCGCGGAAAATAAGTGAAAGTGAGACGAAAAGTGCAACATTTTGGGGGGAAGGATCAGTGAGGCAGAAGAGAACCTCGGAAATTGATGAGAAAATGAACATGTGTGGAAGAGGTTGAAATAACACGGAAAGATTTATTAGTTGGAATGGGGATGGAAAGCCATGGCAAAGTTCAGATGAGCAGGAGCAACTTTGAAAAAAATTTAAAAATTAAAAAAAATTTGCGGCTCAAAAATTGGAAATAGAGTAGATTTTTGATAATTTCAATTGAGAAATTGGAAAAAAATGGGAATCAAATTTTTTAAAATTAAAATTAGGCCAATTTTGAAAAATTTGAAATATTCCCAAAAAATTGGGATTTTCGGCAAAAATTAAGAACAAAAATTTTTTTTTCAGTTCCAAAAATTTTTTTTTGAAAATATTGTTATTTTTCGGTATTCAAAATGAAATTTATAGTATGTGAAACTTTTCATTGAAAAATTTGAAATTTCTACTAAAAATGAGATTTTTAGACAAATTTAGTACTAATTATTCAAACGAAATTTTGAAACTTTTTTTTCTGTTCCAAATTTTTTTTTGAAAATATTTTTTTTTGATATTCGAGATGAATTAGATTTTTGAAAATTTCGTCAAAAAAATAGGAAAATAAATAGAAAATTTAGGAAAAATTTTTTTTGAAAAAAATACGAAAAAATTTATAACCTGGAATTTGAATTTTTTGGAAAAATTTTTGAAAATTTTTATTAGAAAAGGGGATTTTTATACAAATTTAGGACTGATTATTCAAATAAAAATTTCAAATTTTTATTTAGAAAAATTTCTGTTTCAAAGAAAACATTTTTTTTTTGAAATTATAATTTTTTGCTGCTTAGAACTTGGCAAAGCTAGGTTTTTGATATTTTTCACTGAAAAATTGGAAATTTAAAGTTTTTAAAAATAAGGCCATTTAGAGTTTTTATCAATTTCATTTGGTGGCCTAGAAAACCAAACTTTGCAAAACTTCGGCCACAATCTCAAATTTTTGAAATTCCGCAAAAAAAAACAAGATTTTCAGAACAATTTTACAGAAGCAACACTACACAATCATCTATTTTTACATTCCTCCCCATTCTATTCATCCCTTCAAAAAAAATTGATAAAAAAACAATCAGTAGCTTGCCTACAGTAGTCAGGTGATAAGAGATAAGAGACACAGATAAAGGAAATGTTAAATTGAACGAGAGAGTGTGTGGGAGG
Source organism: Caenorhabditis becei (assembly GCA_900536315.3). NCBI lineage: Eukaryota > Metazoa > Nematoda > Chromadorea > Rhabditida > Rhabditidae > Caenorhabditis > Caenorhabditis becei. Next base: position 451,936 of record LR538650.1, read on the forward strand.
GAGAGACGCAGAGATATATGCATTGTACGGATTGGAAAAAAGGGAAAAGTCCTATTGTTTCTTTACACACATTATTGTGTGTGTACCTGGGTGACTACTGGTGACAAAATGAGAAAAACGGTGGGGAAAGGGGAAGAATAATTGGATTTGTTTGGGGGCAAGATTATTGAAGAAATAGAAGGGGAGGGTTACTGTAGGGGTTGGAATTTTTTTGTAATTCAAAATTTTTTTGATTTTTTTTTGAAAATTTCCTAATTTTCAGACCTATTTTTGTAAAATTTAAAAAATTTTCAAGCTTTAAAAAAATTCAAATTTTCAAAATGTACATAAATTAAATTTTTTTTTTCACGTTTCAAAAATAACTTTTTTTCTCAAAATTTTTCGAAAATTCCAATGTTCCGTATGCTTCAACATGTTTTACACATACTGTAATCCGAAAAATTTGAGAAAAAATTTTTCAAAATTTTTGCAGAAATGAATTTTTCCTATTCATCTACAGTAACCCAAAACAATTTTATGAAAATTTTTTCGAAATTTTTTTGTTGAAAATGACCTGATTTTTTAGTCCTATTTTTTTTTTGAAATTTCCAGTTTTTTTTTAAATTTTATTATTTTTGGTACACTTGTGTTAAATATGCAAATTCAAGAATTACAGTAATCCACAAAATTTTATAAATATTTAGAAAAAATAAAAAATCAAAATTTAATTTTTTTTTCAGTTTCAAAAAAAAAAATTTTTCTCCATATTTTCAAAATTTTCAATTTGGCTTTCAATTCTTGATCCAAAAAAATTCAAAAAAAAACTTCAAAACGATTTTCAAACTTTTCCGGTAGTACTCTCGCTCACTGAAAACGGCGGCGCCTGCCGTTTTCACTGATAACTTTTTTTTTCTTCTGATAATATAATTTTTACGAGAAAAGTGGAAGAGTGAGGTGATAATGAGGGGGTGGAATTTGTAATTCGAGTGCGAAAAAATTCTAGAAAAATCAAAAAATTCAGAAAAATTGTCTATTTTTCCAGAAACTGAGCAATAACTTTCAGAAAAAAAATTTGAAAAAAAATTCCTGTTCCACCTAGCCATTATCTTATTTCTAGGAGCTTTCCTATAATTCTCCACATTTTCTTTCACCGAAAAAAAATTTATTTCAAAAAAATTTTGGCGCCAACTTCAAAAAGATCAAAGCACACGAACGTAGGTTATGAAATAATGACTCCTGGGCCTAAAAACGACCCTAAGAATCGGCGAGAAAATTCGTGATAAAAACGGGAGGCGCCGATGTTCTTATCACTGTTTCACTTTTTGAAAAAGAGACGCAGATAGCCAAAAATTATTTGAATTTCTTCTAATTTTACTTCTCGAAACTGCATTTTTTATTCAAAATTTCCAAAAATTTCAAATTGGCGCGCAAGATATCTCGTAGCGAAAACTACAGTAAGATGCGCATTTTTTTTACAAAAAAAAGTGCAAAAAATTCAAATCTTACTGTAGTTTTCGCTACGAGATATCCTGGGCGCTAATTTGAAATTTCGAATGCAAACTTTTTTTTGTCATTTTTTCGGTTTCTAATTTTTTTTTTAAATTTTCAAAATAAATTTTTCAGACATTCTCTTGTATTATTTTTTCCAAAAAATCAATAAAACCCACTAAAACCCACCGGAAACGTCCAGAAAAATGTCAAAACTCTTCTCAAACTAATCCCAAAATGTGAACTGAACATGGATTATTTTTTCCTTTTTTCCAACCCCAAAAAATGCAAAAATAGACCCATCCACCCACTTTTTGACCACCAAAAAATTCCAAAAAATTTCTATTTTTTCTAGTGGTCCCGGGGTCCATTAGGGTCCCCTTGGGGGTCCCTAATGAAAGAATTTGATCAAAATTAGTGAAACATTGGGGAAAGGGAAACCGGAAAACAAAATGATAAGAAAGGGGATTTTTTTGGGGGAAAGGGTGTTAGGAAGGTTTAGGTGCAAGAGTTCGGAGAGGCGGGGCTTAGGTGATAAGGGGTGATAAGGATGAAAAAATGGAAGGTCATCAAGTGTGAATTGTAGGTCAATTTTTTAACCGGTAGCCTAAAATTTGGAAATTTTGGGACTCTAGACCATGAAAAAAGAGCGCTTGGGTTTCTAGGCCACCAAGTAAAAATTCTAGGCCATGAAATATTGAAAAATTGTCTAGAAAATGGAAAAAATGGTCAAATAGTGATTTTTAGGCCAGGAAAAAAAATGTTTTAATTAAAATTTGGTTTCAAGTGAAGATGAAATAAATTTTTGAAAAAATTACTGTAATTTGACGCGATTTGAAAATAGGAAAAAAATTAAATGATGGCCTAGAAATTCGAAAAATTTGGGATCCTAGGCCATGAAAAAAATATCGAAAATTTTACTTGAAAATTTGAATTTTTTGGATTTCTAGGCCACCAAGTGGAAATTCTAGGCCATGGAAAAAAAATTTGAAAATGGCCTAGAATAGTCAGAACCTTATTTTCTAGGCTATTAACACTATTTTTCAAAAAAAAATATATAATTTTGGTTTCAATTGGAGCTGAAATAAATTTTTGAAAAAATTACTGTAATTTGAAATAATTTCGAAATGAAAAATTTTAATGATGGCCTAGAAATTCGAAAAATTTGGGATCCTAGGCCATGAAAAAATTTTGAAAATTTTACTTGAAAATTTGATTTTTTTGGAGCAATGGGTTATTTGGGTTTCTAGGCCACGAAATAAAAATTCTAGGCCATGGAAAAAATTTTGAAAATGGCCTAGAATAGTCAGAAATAACATTTCTAGGTCATAAACGTTATTTTTCAAAAATCAAGAATTTTTAAAAAATTTTTAATTTAAAAAAAAGTTGGTTTCAAGTGAGGTCAAAATAAATGTTTGAAAAAAAAAATGCAATTTGAAGATTTTCCCATTAAATTTTTCAAAACTTGGAAAAAAAAATTTTGAAAAATTTGGTGTCAAAAAATCTTTGACCTACCCCTCTGCAAGCTCCCAGAAAAAAAAAGTTCGGAAAAATAAATCAGTTTAGAGAGATATGGGTCACCACCATAAAGAAACCCATAATAGGGTCCGTTGGGGGTCCCTTAAGGGGTCCTGACCACTCTAAGTCTCTTCGGGGGCTCCTTGTACGGTTCGGGTTTGTGTGTGTGTTTAGGTGTTGTTTGAACAAATAAGTTTGCTTCTTCTTCTTCTTTCTCTCGGTCAGACAACACGGCGACACTCTTGATTTCTGTGCGCGAGTGTGTGTGTGCTTCTGCCCACATGAGGGGCGGAAAAGCATTCGGAAAAGAGGGGGGATTATGTGGGACGAATGGGTGGGTTGCAAGGGAATTTTGAAAATTGAAATTGAATTTTTTTTCATATTTTTAAGAAAAATTGCTCAAATTTATGGATTTGGAATTTGTTTGGAATTTTTGAAAAATCCTGTTTTTTTTTTGAAAATTGGAGGTGAAATTTCGACAAAATTATTTTTTTCCTAATTAAAAAAAATCTAGACCAATTATTGAAAATTTCAGGTAGATGTTATTTTGAAATTTGAAAAAAAAATTCAAATTTGACAATTAGGACTGATTTTTTAGATATTCCAAGTGAAATTTTAAAAAAATTCTAGACCAATTTTTGAAAATTGCAAGTAAATTTGAGGCGAAAAAATATAATCCTAAATTTTATCTTGAATTTTTAGAAAATTCAAATTCCACAATTTGGACTGATTTTTTGGACATTGGAGGTGGAATTTATTTTTGAATATTTTTAAATTTTTAATTGATTATTGCCGCCCCGCGGCGAGTCACCTGTTGGGTCTCGCCACGAATATGGTTTCTGGATGAGATACGGATCTGGACAAGGTTTTGTAACTTTTCCTCATGAAAATGGGTAAATTGACATGAATTCACTCATTTCCAGCCAAATTTCAGCAGTTTCCATCGATTTTCAGTGAAAATAAGGTGTTTTTGACAAAAAGCGGCAAAATACCCAAAAATGCATGTTTTTGTACTGAAAATCGGTGAAAACTGCTGGAATTTGTGTGGAAATGTTTGAATTCACCTAATTTTACTTATTTTCATGAGAATAAGTGTCAAAACCTTGTCCATAAGCCGTATATCAGCGAGGAACCATTTTCGTGGCGAGACCCATCGGGTGACTCGCCGCGAAAGTTGATTTTTTTTGTTCAAACTTTCTAGGAAATAAGCCGATTTCAAATGTAAATTAGTTTTTTTGAAACTGAAAAAATTTTGAAAAATTGGAAATTTAAAAAATTTAGAATTGAGAAAAAAAATGGAAAAGAGAAAAATCTAGAATTTTTCTAATTTTTTTTCAAATTAAAAAAAATTGGAAAATCTGAAAATTCAGTGAAAAATGCTAAATTTTCTTCATTTTCAAAAAAATATTCTGTTTTTTTTTCAATTTTTTTCCTAATCAGCTTATCATTATCAATGGCTATTATCAGACCCCCAGTCATGTAAACCGCTAAAAAATTGAAAAGGGCAAATGTTCTGGGTGGGAATTTTCGGGCTAAATAATGGGAAAAAGTACAAATAAATGAATCATCTGGAAGTGCAAAAGTATCAATTTCTTCCGGTTTTCAGGGGTAAACTGACAATTTACACGTCATGGAAAAAATCAGAAAAAATCATAAAAAGCTAGAAAAAATTCTAGAAGGATCTAGAACTTTCTGAAAAAATTTTAGATTTTTTTAAAAAATATTTTCAAAAAAAATGTTTTTTTTCTAAAATTTCGCAATTCTCCTCCCATTTCTGTGCATTTTCTTGCAAAAAACCCTAAAAAATGCTAATGAAATTACTTTGAAACTCTCTTCTTTTTTCGTCTTTTTTCCATCGGCCAAGTTTACTTTTTCAATTGGTTTCTCTCAAAACAAACATGTAAACAATGGGAAAATCAAAGGGAGCAACAGGGGAAAAAAAAGAAAAATAGGGAATAAAGGTCAGAAGAAATTTGAAAAATAAGGGACTTTGGAAAAAAAAAAGGAAATTTTGAGAAAAAATTGAAAAATTCAACAACAAAAAAAAATTTTTTTCTTGTTTCAAATTTGTTTTTTCAAAAAAATGAATTGATTTTCAAACTATTCAGCTGATATGGCGTTAGGTTGCATTCAAAATTTCAAATTGGCGCCCAGGATATCTCGCAGCGAAAACTACAGTAAGACAAGCATTTTTCAGTGATTTTTTTACAATTTTTAATCAAAAAATTGCTAAAAAATGCACGTCTTACTGTAGTTTTCGCTGCGAGATATCCTGGGCGCCAATTTGAAATTTTGAATGGAAGATGCAATTTTGAGGTGCAAAAACAATACGAATTGTTCTTTTTTTGAAAATAAACCTTTCAGACATTGCTTTGGATTCCTTATATTTTGTATAATTCGAATTTCAAAGAGAATTTTTAATTTTATCAAAATTTAGTCTTTTTCAGTTTCAAAAAATGTTTTTGTAAACAATTTATTTTTTAGTTTACTGACAAGCATGAAATTATTGATTTTTCAAAAAAAGATATAAAATCTAAAAATTTTCGAAAAAATTTTTTTTTCAAAAAAATAAAAATAAAATTTTTTTCCTGTTTCAAAAATTTCCCAAATCGAAAAATTTTCAATTTTCAACTAATGAATTGGAAAGTTTTGTCAGAATTGACAATGAATCCCGAAAATACAGTCTATTGGCTCCTAACGGATCATAGACCCTCCTCTTTCTTTCTGAAATCCGATCCGAAACCCTTACCGGACTGCCCAGCCTCTTTTCTTGACTCATCATTTTTATTTGTTCGGATCAGAGAGAAAGCGAGAGAGTGTGGGATATGGAGAGACGCAGATGGATTGGTGGGTGGAAAGCAGGAATTTTGGGAATTTTTACAAAAATTTGGGAAAAAACTTAGATTTCATGGCAATTTTGTATTTTTTTCCTGAAAATTGAGCATTTTTCGGGTTACTGTAGCTTCCATTTCGAAACGAAAAAAATATTTTTTTTCAAATTCAAAAATTGGATGTATACAGTATTCTTTGAATTTTTCTTATTTTTTGAGATAATTCCAAATTCTAAAAAAATTTTAAAAAATTATTATTGATTCTCTAAAATTCCAAAATCTTCTGGGATTACTGTAGCTTTGATTTTCAATTTTTTAAAATTTTTTTCAAAAATAGGATGAATACAGTAATCCTTGAATTTTCTAGTAATTCCTAATTTTAGAAAAATTTGAATTTTTCTAAAAATTCCAATTTTTTAGGATTACTGTATAATCCAATTTTTCCAATTTTTTGTTTCAAAAACTATTTTTAAAAATCAAAAATGGGATGAATACAGTTGTTTTCGCTATAAACCATTGTAAAGCCTAAAATCCCGATGTTTGAATTTTAAAAAAATTTGAATTTGAAAATTTTGAAAAAAAAACCCACATTTTCCCTGAAAATGACCCCAAAAAATTCAAAAAAAAAGTTCCAATCTTTGACCAGTAAATTCAAACCTGCGAGACAGGTGAAAAAACCGGAAATTGGGAGATGAACGGAAATTTGAAGAAAATGAGACAGAAAAGGTCATTTGGAACAAGCGGAAAGACAATAAAGAAGGGGGACTAGCGCGCGAAGATTGACATGAAAAAGTTGGAAATTTCAAAAAATTAGACAATTTTGGGGAAAAAACGGGTTCTTTTTAATCTGCAAATTTCTAAAATTTTTAAAAAAAATAAAATTTTTACATAACTTTTTACTAGAAAAGGCACATTTTCTGAGATTTCACAACCGTAAAAAGCAATTCGAAAAAAAAAGCAAATCTATGATAATTACACATTACACTCGGAGAAAAAGCTCTGAAATGACCAGATTTAAATTTTAAAAATTAGGGGAAAAAATTAGAAAAAAAATCTATGGAATCTATGAATTTGGGGCTATAAAATCTGGGAAAATCGTAAAAATTTCAGAAAAATTCCTGGAAATTTTTGGGAATTCTGGAAAATTCCAGAAATTCCTAGATTACGATGCTTCAGCGAATTGAACGAGCACCGCGTTCTTCGGCACATTCTTTCCCGCCTGACACTTGATCGATTCGATTTTCGAGTCTTCTGGAGCACGGATGATGTATTCCATTTTCATGGCAGTCATCACAATCAGCGCCTGGCCAGTTGTTACCTGGAAATTTTGGATTTAAAAGTTTCCTAGATGGCAATTGGATCAGATTGATAAATTTCGAAAAATTTGAATTTTTTGAAAACTTTGAAACAGTAGGAAAAAGTTTTTGAAAAAAATCATTTTTTTAAATTGAAAAAGAACTGACTAATAAGAAAAAAATGAAACTGATTAGAATTTGAAAATGTTTTTACTAAAAAATTTTTTAAAGCAGTCAAAAAATGTATTTTTTTCTATTTTAGAGTTTGAAATATTTTTTGAAGAATAAATTCAATTTTTTTACATTTTAAAAAAATGTAAATAATTTTCTGAAAAAGTAGGAATTTTTCTGTAATTTAAAAACATTTTCCAGCTAAGTAAAGATATTATGCGTTCCCGAGAGTGTGTCACCTGGCCCTCGGGTTACGGTTTGGGTCCCGCCGCGATTTCACGGCGGCAGGCCTGATTTTCCAAATTTTTCGCTTTTGACTCGAGAGTCAATTTCACTTATTTTCGATGTTTTTAGCAGCTAAAACAAACAAATCAGCAAGAAAAATACATTTTTGAACGTTTTTGCTGTATTTTTTCATTTTTTCACCACAAATTTACTTTTTACAGCAGTTATCGTCAATTTCGAGCAGCTAAATTGCGGAAACTGCTTGCGACAGCCAGAAAACTGTCGGAAACTGCATGATTATTATCGAACATACTAAAAATCATGTCAACCTGTCATTTTCTGTTGGGAATAGCCGATAACTGCTGTAAAAAGTGAATTTGTGGAAAAAAAATGAAAAAATACAGCAAAAACGTTCAAAAATGTATTTTTCTTGCTGATTTGTTTGCTGAAAAAAACATCAAAAATAAGTGAAATTGACTTTCGAGCCAAAAGCGAAAAATTCGGAAAATCAGGCCTGCCGCCGTGAAATCGCGGCGGGACCCAAACCGTAACCCGAGGGCCAGGTGACACACTCTCGGGAACGTATAATAGATTTATGAAAATTTAAAAAAAAAACCTCGTTTGAAAGAACTATTGACGAAATTTGAAAATTTTTTATAAAATTTTTTTTTGAAACAGTCGAAAATTAATTTTTTTATTATTTTTTTCTAGAGATTCGTTTTTTTTTTTTGAATAAATTTAAAATAATAAAATTAGCAATTTTTTTTTGATAAAAACTTTTTTTGTCTAGAGAAAAAATCCGGACCGTATTTAACAGATTTTCTCAAAAACAACGTTTTCTTGGAATTACAATTTTTTTGAAAATTTTGAACCAAATTGGAAGATCGTATTGGCAACATTTCAAATTTTCGGAATTTTTTTTTGAAACAGTGATTTTTCTATGGTAAACCATCAAGGAATTGAATATTTTGGACAGAGCTTTTCATTTTAAAAATTTTTTTGAAAATAAAAAAAATCAAATCTGTATTTTATTAAACAATTATTTATCATAGATGTATCGAATTTTCCAAAAATTTCCAGAATATACACATTTTTTGAAACACTAAAAAAATAACTATAAATTTTTCTTTCTTTCTGTTCCCATCTCAACATTTTTCTAATATTTTTCGGAAAATAAATCATTTTTGAAACAGAAAAAATTCAGAAATTTCCTAAAAATCAAAAAATCAAAGCCATACCTGGTCTCCCGGCTGAACGAGTACTTTTTCAATGATTCCGGGCATCGGAGCGATGGCGGAATGGCTGGCAGAGGCACCCGAATAGGCATCAATGTTGCCAGCGTTCTGGGGAGTCTCGTACTCGTTTTGACCAACTCCATTGACCTGGAAATAGGGGGCAATTGGTGGAAAATTGAAGAAAAATAGGGGAAAAAAAAAGGGAAAATGCCTGAAAAATTGGGAAAAAAGGGGGAAAATGGGAGAAAAAGGAAAAATTCCAGAATTTTAGAAAAAAAAAAACATTTTTAAATTCTTACAAAAAACCTCGCAAATTTACAAAATTCCTGGAAAACGTGCGTATTGAAAAAAGGAGAAATTTTCATATTTGAAACTAAAAAAGTTCGAATAAGATTTTTCAAAATTTATTTTAGAAATTCTGAATTTTTTTCTTGGGTTTCGTTTTTTGTTTCAGAATTCTTATTTTTCAAAAATTGAAATTTTTGTTGAAAATCGTGAATTTTTGAAAAATAATAATTCTGATATTTCAAAAATTCAATTTTCATTTGAAAATCTGATTTTTCTAGGATTCCAATTTTTCCATTATTCTGATTTTTAGGGAGTTGAATTTTCCGTTTTTTCTGAAATTTCTCTTTCAGTCTTTTTTTTTGGAATTTTCGATTCTTGTAAAATTCTGATTTTTCAAATTTTCATTTCTTTTCATTTGTTTTCAAAAATTCAGATTTTTTCCCAGAATTATGTTTTTTTTTAGTTTTAAAAGCTGTTTTTTCCCCCAATTTTTTTAAAAAGCTGTTCCCCCCCCCCCCGATGTCTGNNNCCCCCCCGATTCTCCCAGAGTTCTGAAAAATCTGTCTTTTTTTTTCAAAAATCTAGAATCCAGATCTCTCTCACCATGAGTGTCTCCTGAAGTCTCTTTGCCACCGTACTCCATCTCCTTCCGTTCGCTTCCAACGTGAACTTCAGTTCGTTGTGTCCGACGGATTCAATGTCATTCAGAAGTGCTTCGTAGCTGTTTCCGTCGTAAGAGACCGTAACACGGGTCTGGCTGTCGAAACGGACACGTACTTCTTTGCCGTCTGCAAAATAAATGAATAAGTTGGATTTTTAGAATTAAAAATTATGAAGATTTTTATTTCTTCTTTCAATTGGATTTTTTGGAATTAAAAATTTAAAAGTATATTTTCAAAAGGTGCCATCAATTTTTTGAGAAAAATAACTTTTTAAGAAAAAAAATTTGAAACCGGAAATTTTTTTTTGCAAAATTAAATATAAATTTCAGTTTCAAAATTTCAAAAATGGAGCTAAAATGAATAGCAGACACTGCAATTTATGAATTTTAGAGGAAAAAAATCACAAACATCATTTAGTCTACATTTTTGAAGTTTCGAGAAAAAAAAATAATTTACCGTTTCTAAAAATTTCAAATAAATTCAAAACTTGTTTTCCAATAATCTTGGTTGAATAAACGAGAAACAATTAGGAGAAAAATTTGAAAATCAATTTTTTGAAAATCAAACTGAAAATTAACAAAAAAAAACATTTTTCAAAATTTTAGAACAAATTCTGCAATTTTTTCAAGGCAAAAGTGAAACTTTTGGAAAACTTTTTTTCAGTCTCAATAATTTCACATCAAATTTAGTCGATTTGTTTTGAAAATAAGAGTGCAAAACACATTTTTTCAAATTTCAAGAAAAAAAATTCGTTTTTTTTTTGTTTTTCAAAAATTTCAATTTTCAAAAAATAAATCCCGTTCCCAAATGTTTTGATATCAATTCTGATTGAATGTTGGGACAATGATCACTGGGATTTGAATTTGAAAATCTGAATTTCAAAAAAAAAAAACTATTCTAGATTGCAGATTCGGAATGTTTAAATTAAATCTAGCCTAATTTCGTTAGACGATGCCCAAATGTGTAGGGTGATTTTCGTGAAAATTAGAAAAAAATCAGGGAAAAAATTTTAAATTTCAGTTTCACAATTTTCACATCAAATTTGGTCTAGATTTTTTGACATTGATGGAAAATGCATCGAGTTTTTTTTTTAATTTTTAAGAAAAATTAATAGTTTTTTTTGTTGCAATTTTTGGATTTTTCTAAAAATAAAACAAGTTTCAATATTTTTATATCAAATTTGGTCTAAATTTTTTTGACAATGACAGAAAATCAGCTATATTAATTTTTTTCAATTTCCAGGAAAAATATCTCGTTTTTTGTTAGACTTTTAATTTTTTAATGTAGAAAAAATCCAGTTTCACATTTTTTACAAAAAATGTAGTCTATATTTTTTGACAATTTTCGAATTATCGAAGGGGGAATTTTTCTAGGAAAAAAAAATTTAATTTTTTTCAATTTTAGTCTAGAACATTTTATTTTTAGAAAAAATATCTTGTTTTTTTGTTAGATTTTCAATTTTTTTAAATTAAAAAAAGTCCAGTTTCAATTTTTTCACAAAAATTTAGTCTAGATTTTCTGACAATTCTCCAGAAACCAACTCATAGAAAATATGGAAAAAAAATAAAATTTTCGGCTCTGGTCTAACTTAGCGGACCTTTGGAAAAAAAGAGGTCCTTTGTAAATAAAAAGGTCCTTTGTAAATAAAAAGGTCCTTTAAAAAATAAAGGTCCTTTGAAAATAAATTTGAAATTTGCAAAATAAAAAGGTCCTTTCAAAAATGAAAAGGTCCTTTGACCCAAAAAAAGGTCCTTAGAAAAATAAAAAGGTCCTTTGGAAAATAAAAAGGTCCTTACAGGAAATAACACCTTTTAGGTATGAAAAACAGTCTACAAAGTCATTTTCTCAGTTTTTCTACGGTTTCTCATGCTTTTTGTTGATCAAGTAGCATTGAAATATTCTCAAAATGACGCTAGAGCGCCAAAAAAGCACTTCAGTAATCAGATATCCAGAAACACTAACTTCTGTTTCGAGCAGTTTTTATGAAGTAATCTGACAAGGGGGCTCCGGGACGTTTCGAAACCAGACATTTCGAAACAAGACATTTCGAAAGTGGTGAAAATCGAGGTGTTTTTTCGAGTTTTTCAAGGCTAAATTCACTTGAAATTTGCCAGTACGTGCTGTAAACCTAAAAAAAAAGATAATCTTCCTTAAAATAGGCATGAATTTACAGAATTGACAAATTCGATAAAAATCCGAAATCTTTTTTTGAACTCATTTATCTTTATACAAAAAGCATGAGAAACCGTAGAAAAACTGAGAAAATGACTTTGTAGACTGTTTTTCATACCTAAAAGGTGTTATTTCCGGTAAGGACCTTTTTATTTTCCAAAGGACCTTTTTATTTTTCTAAGGACCTTTTTTTGGGTCAAAGGACCTTTTTATTTTTGAAACGACCTTTTTATTTTGCAAATTTCAAATTTATTTTCAAAGGACCTTTATTTTTTTAAAGGACCTTTTTATTTACAAAGGACCTTTTTATTTACAAAGGACCTTTTTATTTACAAAGGACCTCTTTTTTTCCAAAGGTCCGCTAAGTTAGACCAGAGCCAAATTTTCCGTTTCACAATTTTTGCATGAATTTTAGATTAGAACTTGCGTCACTGATGGATACTTCAAAATTTTCAAAATAAAATAAAGAAAAATAAATAAAAACCCACCAATTTTATAGCTATACTGCGGTGCAATGTTGACTCTGAAGAATGACAGATGCTGGAACACTCCCTCATCAGACTTCTGAAGGTCCGTCAACGCGTGGGCCACCGCAGACTCAACGTAAATCTCGGGGGCGATTTGCGTGTCGGCGAACAGTTCGTCGTGGTGATCGGGAATGAAGTCGGTGTAGACGTTGCCGGCGATGAATTCGGGGTGATCGAGCACTTTTCGGACGAATTCAATGTTGGTCGGAAGGCCGGAAATACGGGTACGGGCCAAGGCACTGTTGAGTTTGGCGGCGGCGGAGGCACGGTCACGACCCCACACGACTACCTGGAAAATGGAAAGGAATTAGGGAAGATTCGAAGAAAACGAAAAAGAAATTTTTCGAGAATTTTTTGGAATTAAAAAAAATTTGGAACTTTGAAAATTGAAAATTTAGAAAATTGAAATTGTTGAAAAATCGGAAAAAAAACACAGGGAACTTCGAAAATTTACCAACTTTTTTTCGGGGATTACAAAAAAATATGATTTTTGCCGAAAAGTTGGAAAAATTTTTTCCGAAAGATTTTGAAAATTCCCGGTTTTTTTTTCAGAAAAAACATTGGAAAATTCGGATAATTAAAAAAAATAGATTTTTAGAAAAATTCTGAAAAAAAACAGTATTTTTTAGCACTACGTCAAAAAAAATTTACTTTTGGAAACTTCAAAAAACTTTTTTACTGTTTTCGAAAAATTTTGAAAATTTTTTTTGAGAAGTATCTGCAATAGGAATCCATACGGTACTTTTACATTTTTTTTTAATTACAATCGATGAAAAACCTCAATAATATTGAAATTCAGAAAGAAATCTTTTTTTTTAATCATCTGATGAATTTTTAGAAATTTCCCGAATTATCAAAGAAATTTCCCGAATTATCAAAGAAATTTCGGAAACGTCGAACCAATTTTTTTCAGTTTCAAACATTTTTCAAAAATTTCAATTTTAGAAAATTGAGTGATTACAAGAATGAATTATTACCAAAAATAGTAATATTTTCAATTGAAAAAAAACAAAAAAAATTAATTTTTTTTCAATTCAGAAAACTGATACAAATTTAGAAGAATTCAGTTTCTAAAAAATTTCAAGAAAATTGGTCAATTTAGAATTTTTTTTAATGTTTCAAATATTTTTTGAATAATGGAATTATGAAAAATGTGCATTGCCTCTGGACATTTGTAAGCTTGATTTTAAAAAAATCCTTAGAATTTTTGAAAATTTTCCAAAAAAAATCAGAAAAAAATTCTGAAATTTTCAATTGAGTTTTTCCAGTTTCAAACATTTCTAAAAAATTTCAATTTCAAAAAATCGAGTAGTTTTTAAAATTCGAAAATTGAAAAAAAAGATGAATTCAATTTCTGGTGAATTTTCAAAAAAAAATTTGATAAATTCAGAAAAAAAAATTGTTTCCGTGTTTCAACAATTCTTTGAATAATAAAATTTGGAGAAGTGTGTATTGAGTCTAGTTCATTCCCCATGTTTGAAACAAGCAGACTAAAAATAGTAAAGCTCACCTTTGCAATCATAGGATCATAATGAATGGACACCTCATCTCCAGAAACGACTCCAGTGTCAATTCTGGCATCTTCGGGGAAATCGACGTAATCAAGTCTTCCGGCAGTCGGCATGAACGCGCCTTTCCGCGTGTCTTCCGCGTAGACACGGCATTCGAACGCGTGTCCGTTCAGTGGAATTTCCGATTGTTTTAGTGGGAGGGGCTCGCCTTGAGCAACACGGAGCTGCCATTCGACCAAGTCGGTGCCTGGGGGAAATATTGATTTAAAAAATTGTTTTTTCTTCAGTTTCAGAAAATTTTTCAATAAAAATTCAAATAAATTCTCTGTTACTTCCACGTCTGACTTCTAATCTATTCTAGATAATTATTGATCAAAATTTTTTTCCGTAAAAAATTGTATTTTTTAAAAACTTTTTTTGCTGAAGATTGAATTTTAATTTTTTTCAATTTTAAATGAGGCAATTGATTAAATTTTTTTCAGTTTCAAAAATATTTGTTTGAAATTTCAACAAAATTTTTTTTAGTTTATCAACGGTACAGAGGAGCGAAAAAATCTCAATTTTTGCAGAAATTGAAAATTTTTTGTGAAAATAAATTGTATTTATATTTTTGTTAATTTTTTTACAGTTTCTAAATTAATTTTAAATTTCAGAAAAAAAATTAAATAATAATTTTACTAGCCGGAATTCTAATTTTTACAGTTCTAAATGCATGTTAGAAAAAAATTGAAAAAAAAATTAAAATTAATATGCGATCGTTCGTCTAATTCCAAGCAAAAACTAATTTTCACAAAAAAATGAAATTAAAAAAATATTTTTTTCAGTTTCAAAAAACAGAAATTTCAAACTTAATTTTACAGACAGTTGATTTTCATCACAACTATTTTCACCAATTTTCCGGTTTCAAAATGATAAAAATTATCAAAAATTGTTTGAAAACCATTATTTTCAGTCTTGAAACATTTTTCAAATTCTAGGATTTTTTCAGGATCTCTTTCTGGACTTTTATTATCGTTGTATTTCAAACTGAGAGTGCGGCGCACTTTTTTCCGAACGACACTCCGCGATATCTCGCCACGAACGAAAGCGCCTCTCGGGCGGGGTACTGTAATTTTTTATTGCGAATTTTCACTTTTTCATTGATTTTCTACCGATTTCTCGCGTTTTTCCGCATTTCTTTGCAGAAAAATCATAAAATATGATTATTCCGGTCTATATCGGTAGAAAATCAATGAAAAAAGTAAAAATTCGCAATAAAAAATTACAGTACCCCGCCCGAAAAGTGCTTTCGCTCGTGGCGAGATATCGCGGAGTGTCGTTCGGAAAAAAGTGCGCCGCACTCTCAGTTTGAAATACAACGATAATATCATTTTTACACTTTCAAAAATACTTTTTCAAATTTTTCGAAAGTTTAAAAATAATGTTGAATCATTGGCGGATTCCTAAAAAAAGCAACTCACCAGTGATAGCCTCACTAACAGGATGTTCCACCTGAAGTCTCGTGTTCATCTCCATGAAATAGAACTCTCCACGTGGATCCATGATGAATTCGACGGTTCCGGCTCCAACGTATCCGACGGCTGCGGCGGCACGGACTGCGGATTCGCCCAGTTTCAGACGCGTTTCGTGGGCTGAAAAAAATTGAGAAAATTAGAGAACAAGTGTGTTTTTTACAAAAATTCACTGATTCTCTTTTTTTCAAAAAAAAATCAGTTTCAAAAAAATTGAAATTGATGAGAGTTTCGATTACTTCAGTGTTTTTGAGAAATTAAATAACTAAAAATATGAAAAGTTTCTGAAAAAAGAAACTAAAATTAAATTTTAACAAAATAAATATTTTTGTCTTTTTTTTGTGTTTTTCAAAAATCCACTGATTTCATTTTTTAAAGAAAAAAATTCAGTTTCACAAAAAATTGAACTTTTTGAGAGTTTCAATCACTTCAGTAGGTGAATTTTTGTTGAGATATTAAAAATTGAAAAACTAAAAATGCAAAAAATTCTGAAATAAAGAAAAATTACAAAATTAACAAAAATTGATAATTTGAAAAAAAACAGTTTCACTGAATTTTGATAATATTTAAATTTTTTATTTTTTGATAACCAAATAAATTTTAGAAAAAAATTTAAAAATTCGAAAATCAATTTTTTTTTGAATTTTCAAAAAAAAATTCTGTTTCACTGAAAATTCAATTTTTTGAAAAATAAAAATTACCCGTTTGGTAGCTCAAAAACTTATTGATTTTTGAGAATTAAAAAAAAAGACTAAATTGAGTTTTTTCGAAAAAATCTGTTTCAATAAATTTTCAAACATTTTAAAATTCAAGATTTTATCGATACCAACAAATTTTATCCGTTTTAAAAAATTATAAATTTTAAAATTCCTTTTTTTTTGAAAAATGATAAATTGATAAATTTTGGTGAAAATGTCAAAAATGACGTTTTTTTGCAATTTTTATATTTTTAATTTGAAAAAACAAAATAAATGCTTCAACATACCCATATTCGGCGCTGGCGCCTCCTCGATGATTTTCTGATGTCTTCTCTGCACCGAACAGTCTCTTTCCCACAAATGCACATAATTCCCATGATGATCTCCAAACACTTGCACTTCCACATGTCTCGGCTTCTCGACGAACTTCTCGACGAGCATCTCGTCATTTCCGAACGATTTCATGGCTTCCGATCGGGCAGATGCGAGTTTTTCGTCGAATTCGGCTTCGTTCCACGCGATACGCATTCCTTTTCCACCACCACCGTACACAGCTTTCAGCATCACTGGGTAGCCTGGAAAACGGAGGGGTTTATTGATTTTTGAAAAATATTTATTATTATTATTTTTTGAAGAATATAATACTTGATGTAATGATCCTTTTCAGTAACTTCTGTTTTTTTAAGGAAATTTTGAAACAGAGAAAAAATTTTTTACAGATTTTTTAGAAAAAAAATGATTTGATTTTTCATTTTGCACGTTTTTCTTATTTTCTAAAAGCTATCCTAGACAAAACCACGAATGAATGACCGATTTTGAAGCAGAAAAATATGAATTTCTGGAAAATAGAGATTTATTTCTATTTTTTTCTTTTTCTAAGAAGTTATTCTAGACGAAACTTCGGAGAATGATCGTTTTGAAAAAATTGAGATTTTTGGAATTTTTGAAACAGTAATTTTTTGTCATTCTCTGATTTTTGAAATATATATTTTTTTTTTAAATATTTTGCAAAACGAAAATATTAGAATTTTCCAAGAGAAAAAGTGATTTCTTTTTTCAATTTTTCACAATTAAATATAAATTTCCGAATCATAGAGAATCACAAAGTAATCAGTTGGGCAATTGCAAACATTTTTTTCAAAATTTGGAACTGTAAAAAAAATTTTTATGGATTTTTTTGAAAAGTTTTCTTCAGGAAATTTTAAAGTTGATAGAAAAGTGGGAAGTAACTGATTTTTGAAATTAATTTATTTTCAAAATATTTGAAACATTAAAAATTTTTAATTTCTTTCATTTTGTTGGAAGTGATTTTCAGAAAAATGCAATATTTTAAAAAATTTTGTAAACAGTCAAAAAATGTTGAGCTCTTTTTAAGTTGGGAATTTTTTATCTGTAAAAATACAAGTTCTTGTTTGAACTTCTGATGAGATAGAAGAGTGACGAATAACTGATTTTTTGAATTAATTGAATGAAAATAATTTGAAACATAAAAAAGTTGAGATATTTTTTAAAATTTTGTTCCTGCTCATTCGTGAACGAGAATAAATAAGTTTTTTTTTTTGAAAAATTTTTTGAAACAGTAAAAAATGTTGAATTTTTTTTTTTAAGTTGGGAATTTTTATATTTGTAAAAATAAAAATTTTTGTTTGAATTTCCATAGAGAGTGGAAGGTGACCGATTTTTAAAATTGATTTAATTCCAATTTTTTTTTCAAAATAAAAAAAATTGATTCAGTGTTTCGTAACGTACCAATCTGCTGAGACATATTCTTCAAATTAGCATCCG
The DNA here is from genome assembly GCA_900536315.3 of Caenorhabditis becei. NCBI lineage: Eukaryota > Metazoa > Nematoda > Chromadorea > Rhabditida > Rhabditidae > Caenorhabditis > Caenorhabditis becei. Next base: position 469,832 of record LR538650.1, read on the forward strand.
ACTGATCCTCTCCATGGAATCCCTTCACAACTGGCACCTTCGCATCCTCCATGATCTGCTTCGACACGTTCTTCGCTCCCATGTCCCTGATGGCCTGGGCCGGTGGTCCAATGAAAACAAGTCCGTTTTGAGCGCATTTCTCCGCGAATCCAGCATTTTCCGAGAGAAATCCGTAACCGGGGTGGATAGCTTGGGCACCGGATTTCAAGGCAGTGTTGATGATTTTGTCCATGTTCAGGTAGGATTCAGAAGCGAGGGGTGGGCCAATGTGATAGGCCTGGAAATTGGGGGTTTTTGAGAAAAATCTAAAATGCAAGTACACATTATTTCAAGTGTATCAGATTTTTAAAAATATTTTTTTTTGGAACAGAAATTTTTTTAATTTTAGAGAAAAATTGAGGAATTTGGGATTTTGAAAAAATTCAATAAATGTTTGTTTTTTTGAGTGCAAGAACTTTTTTGTATTGCAACGAGATCAAGAATTGTCTCAATTTTTTTTGAATTTTTGAGAAATAATTTTTGAAACCGGAAAAAATTATTTTTTTTTGTTCAATTTTTACAGACAATGCACATTTTTTGTGAATTTTTATATATTTTTTTCTAGATTTTTCCAAATAAAATAATATTTGGATACGTTAGACGACACTGAGTGTCTAGAATTTTTCTCTAATTTTGAAAATAAATTTTTGAAACATTAAAAAAAATGAATGATTTGAAAGAAAGAGAAATCAGTGTTTTTTTTAGAAAACTAAAAAAATTATTTTTTTTAGTGGAAGAATTTTCAAATTCGAGACGATGCCGAAGATTGACTGACTTTTTTTTCAATTTTTAAAAATTATTTTTGAAACAGAAAAATTATTTATTTATTTTTTGTAAATTTTACAGAAAATACATATTTTCAATTTTTGAAGTATTTTTCCAGATTTTGTTTTTTTTTACATGAAAAACAATATTTTATATTGGAATATGCAACAAAAATTGAATTAAAAGTTTTTTTAAACGTTAAAAATAAATTTTGAAACATAAAAAAAATTGAATTCGTTTTTTTGAAAGGCAAAAATATTTGAAAATGTTTTTTTTTTATTTAAAAATTCCAGTGCTACTCAGATTATTTAAAAATTACACCAAAATTATATAAAAAAATTTTTGAAACTGTAAAAAAAATCAAATTTTCCGCAATTTTCCCCAATTTCCTTCCCCACCAACCTTATCAGCCTTCTTCACAAACAACGCATTCCTATCCGCATCAGAAAACACCGAAACCGTCTCAATTCCCATTTTCCGAGCGGTATTCTGGACTCGAATCGCAATTTCTCCACGATTAGCGACCAGGACCCGAGAAATGGGTCGGATCAGTGGAGCAGTGGACGCACAGCGTTTTTGGATCACCCGCAGCATCTGGAACATTTAAAAATTAATAAATTGAAGGAAAAAATGAAGGAAAATGGTGAAATTTGGCTGAAAATCGAGGGAAAAGCCGTAAAAAATGAGCAAAAATCAAGAAAAATAAAAATTTTCTTAAAATTGCAATGGAGCGCGCTTGCATTGTGTCTGCGTCTCTCGCCGTCGCGCACTCTCTCGTCTCTTTTCGTTTTTCGAATTTATCTCATTTTTCTCCAATTTCCACCGTTTTTCCTCGTTTTTCCTTGTTTTTCCCCTTTTTCTACTGAAAATTGTCAATTTTCCAGCAAAATCATGGATTTCAAAGTCAAACTACTCGCCGAAATGTCAAAAAAGCGAAAAGCCGTCGCTTCTCTCGAGGTAAAAGACGGAAATGCGAAATTTGTGAAAGGAGCCGATTTGGAGGCGCGCAGGAATCAGGAATATGAGGCTAAACAGCAGGAAAAAATGGCGAAAAAACAGGTAAGAATATAAATATGAAAAAATTATAAAAATAAAAAAAAATGGAAAATTTTGAAATTTTCCAAAAAAAAATTTTTTTTTTCGATTTTCAATTTTTAAAAAATCGGAAATTGTTTTAAAAATTGCGAAAATTAATCAATGGTTATCAAAAAATTCAAAAAATGTGAAATTAATTTTTTTGGGCCTGAAATAATTTTTTCCAGAAACTCGACGACGAGATACTTCAAGAATCGTCTTCCCGTGCCAAAAAACCAGTGGAAAATCCCACGGAAATTGATGAAAAAACAGCGATTACGGAGATTTATGGGAAATTGAGACAACGCGGACAGCCGATTATTCTGTTTGGTGAGTTGAAATTAAATTTTAAAAATAAATAAATTTTTCAAAAATGAAAAAAAAAGATTTTAAAAAAATCAACTAATTCCGATATTGATTTTCAAATAAATTTTGAAAAATTTAATTTTTTTTGAAAAAGTAAAAAAATTAAAAAAAAAATTAAAATTAAATTTACAAAAATTTCTTTTTAAAAAAATTTATGTAAAACATTTTAAAAATAAAGAATATTATTGAAAAACATAATTAATTTTTCAAAAATAAAAAAAAATTCAATTTTGTCTGAAAAAGTAAAAAAATTAATTTAAAATATTCAAAAATCTAATTTTTTAAATCAATTTTTTTTTATTTTTTGGATTTCTAGTTTTTTTTTTATTCCCAGCAAATACACGTTACATTATTTTTGAATAAATAAAAATTCAATTTTAAAAATTTTGCAACTGAAAAAATTTTTTTTTCCAGTTTCAAAAGTTTCCTAAATGTTAGAAAATAATTTTATTTCCAATTCTTCGACAATATAGTATTTATTCAATTTTTCCAGGAGAATGCGATCTAGACGTTCGAAAACGTCTCCACCAGCTAGAATTGACTCAACCGGATTTGAACGAAGGATGGGAGAATGAGTTGCAGACGGCGATGAAGGATATTGGAAAGGAGATGGATAAGGTAAGTGAATTTATGTTTTTAATGTAAAAAAGAAAAAACTAATTGGAAAATCACAATTTCCAAAAATGAGAAATTTGAAACAGAAAAAAATTCCAATTTGCGGAAAGATTGATTTTAAACAATTTTTTAAAAAATCATAAAATTCGTTACCACGAACACAGTTTAAAAAAATAATTTTTAAATTTTATTGAAAATACCGTAAAACCTCTATTAGAAGGGCGCCTCTAATAGAAGGGCCCTTGGAGAAGCCTCACGGAAAATAGAAGGGCAGCCTCTAATAGAAGGGCACTTCTATGGTGAGGGGCCTATTTTCACCCGTTTTTAGCCATTTTTAGCCGTTTTTCGTGCATTTTTGCTCGATTTTGGCCTAATTTTCTCCCACAAAAAGTGTTTGAAAAATAGAAGGGCAGCCTCTAATAGAAGGGCGCCTCCAATAGAAGGGCGTCCGGGAGAGGCTGTTCAAAAATAGAAGGGCATGCCCTTCTAATAGAGGTTTTACGGTATTCAGAAATTAAAATTTTTAAAATTCAAATTTTTTTAAAAACGAAAAAATCAATTCTTGGAAAAATTGGTAAAAAATCTAAATAAAACTATAAGATGGAAAAAAACGGTTTTATTGAAAGCGTAGTCAACAGAAACTAAAATAAAACATTCTAGTTTACAAAAACATACTTTTTGAAACAGTAAAAAAAATTTGAAAATTATTCAGAAAAAAATTTCCCAATTTGTGGAAAGTTTGATTTTTTGGCAAAATTCATCATATGTTTTTGTTTACGGCCAAAAAAAAACACATAATTTTTCAATTTATTTGAAAAATTTCAGAATCAGAAAATAACTGCAATTCAGATTTTTTGTAAATTTTTTAAAAATTGATAGAATCGGAAAACAAGATTTTTTTTTCCTAATTAAAAAAAAATAGAAAAATAATTTTCGAGCATTTTTAAAAAATTTATTAAAATTCAACAATATCAGGAATTTTGGATCTATACTGATTTTTCAACAAAAAAAAATAGTTTTCTATGAAAATAAGTTGAAACAGCAAAATAAACATTTCATTGTGAAAAATGCAATTTTCTCAAAAATACATGAATTTTCAATTTTTTAATCAAAAAACATCAATTTTGAGTCAAATTCAATCATTCTCTATTTTTCCCCCCTAAAAATCTAATATTCCCTCCTTTTTTCCAGGCGGTAGTCGAAGGAACAGCCGACAGTGCAACCCGACACGACATTGCCCTTCCGAAAGGATACGAAGAGGACAATTGGAAGAGCATTGAGCACACTTCGACCCTCTTGGGAGTTGGAGACGATATGAAGAGGGACTGTGACATTATACTGTCCATACTGAAGTATCTTTTGGCAAGATGGGCCAAGGATCTCAATGAACGGCCGTTGGAGGTGAAGAAGACGCCCAGAGGTGAGGAATTTGAAGAAAATTGAGTTTGGAAAGTGGGTCTCGCCACGAAAATGGTCTAGACAAGGGTTTGACATTTTTCTTGATAAATATTGGTGAAAACCAGAAGTTTCTACCTGATTTTTAGAGAAAAATGAGGGAGTTTTAGGTAAAAGCGCTGAAAAATCCAGCAAGAAATGATTTTTCCCAGAAAATTGGTGAGAACTGCGAGAATTTGACTGGTAATGGCTGAATTTACCTGATTTTACCCATTTTCATCAGAAAAAGTGTCAAAATCATGTCCAGAAGCCGTATTTGAGCTAGAAACCATTTTCGTGGCGAGACCCATCAGGCTGTGAATCTTGAAAAGTTTTTTTCAATTTACCAATTTTGACAAATTGATTATTTTTCAAAAAGCCATTGTTTCAGAATTTTTTTAAAACTGCAATTTTTTTTTTAATTTTCAAAAAATTGATTTTAAAAAAACGTTCATTTTTCGAAAAATGTTCGAAATCCAATAGAGCACTAGTTTTAAAAATCATTTTCATTTAAAGAAATAATGTGAAACTAAATTTTTTTTTGAAATTAGAAACTAGAAAGATAATTATTTATTTTTGAAAAATCTGAAATTACTTTTACCAAATTTTCAATTAAAACCAATTTATTATCTATTTTCATAATGTCAAGCCCATCAGGAATAAACAAATTTCATATTCGAAATTTTCAAAAAAAAAATTTGAAACTGTGAAAAAATGCCAAAAAATTGAATTTTTTGTAAAAATGCGGCTCCACCTGATAAAATTGATAAAACTGATAAAATTGTATTACTCACTAAAAATGTTGCAGGAATGCACGAAGCGGCGCATCACAAGCAGACAATGATGCACTTGAAGAGTCTGATGACTTCAATGGAGAAGTACAATGTGAACAATGATATCCGGCATCATTTGGCCAAGATTTGCAGGTAAGATTACTATCCAACAAAAAAAACATGTTTTGTTTGTTTGTCATGTTCTCCCAGAATTATTACAGTTTCTATCCAGGTAAAATCCACTCTCAATCTGAGAAAATGAAAAAGAAATGATGAATTTGAGCTTCTGAAACAGTAAAATTTATAAAAAACAGAGCAAAAAATTGTTTTTTTTATTTTTTTATTTTTTCAAGAATCAAAAAATTTGCAATTTTGATATACGCACACAATAAAATTCAATTTTTTGAAAAAATTTAATTCGAATTTCTGAAACTGCAAAAATTAGAAAAATCAGTTGTTTTTGTGAAAAAAAACTGTTTCAAAAAATCAGAAATTTGATTAACACTAAAAGTTAATTAATATCAACAGATATCGTATATCGTATTTGCAGTCCGTATATAGCTGTCCCAAAGCGTGGGCCCTTCAGAAAATTTCTGGTAAGGGTACTGCCGGTCGAAAAAAAAATTTCAAAAAAAAAATTTTTTTTTTAATTTTTTCAGCTTTTTTGGTAAAGACAGCTATGAGTCCGTAAATCCGAAAATTCAGTTTTCATTATTTTTTCTGCTCATTTCAATTATTTTTCCCCAAAAATAATCATAAATCACGAATTCTAAACGAAAGGTAAACTATTTGCCTGAAATAAATACAAGAAATAATTGAGCTTCTGAAACAGTAAAATTTATAAAATTGTGAGCAAAAAATTGTTTTTTCATTTTTTTATTTTTTCAAAAAACAAAAATTATTGGAATTTGCAATTTCGAAAAACCACAGTTGATCTTCACAATCAATATTCAATTTTTTGAAAAAAATTAATTTGAATTTCTGAAACTGCAAAAATTAGACAAATCTTTTTTTTTGTCAAAAAATTGTTTCAAAAAAATCAGAAATTCGGTAGAAGCTAAAATCAATCAATTACAACGAAAGTGGTAAAATTTCAAAAATCAGCTCTCAAAATGTTCATTTTTTTTGTAATTTATTGAATTTTTAAATAAATTTGATTTTATCAATTATCATTCCAGACTGCTGGTAATCGACCGTAACTACCTGGAAGCGAACAACGCCTACATGGAAATGGCAATTGGCAATGCCCCGTGGCCCGTCGGAGTCACCAGATCCGGAATCCATCAGCGTCCCGGCTCCGCGAAGGCTTACGTGAGCAATATTGCTCATGTGCTCAATGATGAGACACAAAGAAAGTATATTCAGGTAAGAGATTTTATAAAAAATTCAAAAATTCAAAAAAAAAAATAGATGAATTCAAAAAAAAAATTTTTGAAAAAATTAAAATTTAAAATAAAAAAAAAATGATTGAAAAAATTTAGGAAAATCACAAAATTGCTCTAAAATTGATAAAAACAATTAATTTCACAAATGTTTTAAAAAATTCTTATCAGTTCAATATCATCTTATCAATTTTCAAAAAAAAAACGAAAATTCAGACAATCAGAAAATGAAAAAAATTTTTAATAAAAAAATTCAACAAAGAACATAATTTTTTTCTATCACAAAAATAATTCCCAAATTTTCTTATCAGTTCCTTATCATTTTTATGATCAATTGAAATAATAGAATATTTTTTTACAATGATAAAAATTCAAAAAAAAATTTTCTAAAGCAATTTGATTTTTTTAATTAAAAAAAACACTCCTAAATTTTTAAAAATCAATTTCTTATCATTTTTCACAAATGATAAGAAGTATAAGTTATCAAAAATATTTTTTTCTATTTCAAATAATATTTCAGTAATTTTACAAACAGACCATCATTTTTTAAATTAATTCAAAAAATTATTTAAAAAATTTGAATCAGTAAAAAATTCACTGAAAATGCATTTTACTATTTTTCCTTATTTTCTTATCAGTTTCTTATCAATTTCTTATCATTTTATCATTTTCCAGGCCTTCAAACGCCTAATGACCAAAATGCAAGAGTACTTCCCAACGGATCCATCGAAAAGTGTCGAATTTGTCAAGAAATCATAATTTTCCATCGCTTATCAGTCTTATCACTTGTCTTATCAATTATCAATCTCTTCAAATTTTTGAATATTTATCTTTGAAATTTTCATTATTATTCACAACACATTTTTACATTCTTATTATTATTTTCAAGAGGTATTTGACAATAGGTACAGGTAACGAGAAGAAAAATCAATAATTGTTATCACAGTGTTATCAGTAACTTTTAGAATTATCAATGATATGAGCCTGAGATCCTAGAGGTAGATTTAGGAGGCGAATTTTAGAAATTTTGGCGGATTTCTAGGCCACCGTGTCAAGAAAAAGGCAAACAATTGATAATTATTCAGATTTTGGATTTTCTTTTTTTTCTAGGTCACCGGGTCAATGATAAGGTGGGGAAGGCGGGGTGATAAGGATTTGATAAGAATTAAAATTTTAAAAAAATTTTTAAAAAATCAATAATTGTTCACGGGTGTGGCGGAGAGTGTTGCGGAGGTGTAGTTTTGTGTGTAGCTTGTATCAACTGATCAAATTCGATGATATTGAACAGGGAAGTCACGTGGATGCTTTCGTTCATCAAATGGGTCAAACTCTGCAAAAATTTGGGTTTTTAGAGATTTTTTGGGTTACGGTAGCTTGAAAAATACGCAAACACTTGAAGTTTTGAGTTTTGCATTTTTTACTGGGTTACTGTAGCTTCGAAACTCCGTAAACACGAAATTTGACCAAATTCGAATTTTCAAAGTTAGAACGTATAAGTCGATCTAGCAAAAATAAAATTTTTCAAACATTTTTTCTAAAATTTTTGAAACTGAAAAAAAAATTTCTTCCAGTTTTTGTGATTTTGCAATTTTTACTGGGTTACTGTAGCTCTAGAAGTCCGTAAACACCAAAATTGGACTGAATTAGATTTTTTGAAGTTAGAACGTATAAGTCGATCTAGCAAAAACTATTTGTTTGAAAATTTTTTTCAACATTTTTTGAAACCGTAAAAAATTATTTTTTTTCGAATTTTTTTGATTTTTTCGAAAAACTTTAATTTTGCAATTTTTACTGGGTTACTGTAGGTTTGGAATCACGTAAACACCGAATTTGAAAAATTTTGATTTTTTGGAGATATTTTGGGTTACGGTAGCTTGAAAAGTACGCAAACACTCGAAATTTTGAATTTTTCAACTTTCACTGGGTTACTGTAAGTTGGAAAGTCCGTAAACACCGAATTTTGGTAATTTTGATTCTTTTTGAAGTTAGAACGTATAAGTCGATCTAGCAAAAATATAATTTTCCAACATTTTTTTCAAAATTTTTTGAAACCGTGAAAAAAAAAAATTTTCCAATTTTTGTGATTTTTTCCAAAAATTAGTTCTAATTCTACAAGAGAGCTAGGATAACCGGAAATTTTTGAAATTTTCGAATTAAGCATGAAAAACTACCTAGAAATGAGGTTTCTAGGGGAAAAACGCCGATTTTTGGGATACTGTAGGTTGGAAAGAACACTCGAAAAATAAATTTTATAATTTTACTGGATTACTGTAGGTTGGGAAGTTCGTGAACACCAAATTAGACTGAATTGGATTTTTTAAAGTTAGAACGTATAAGTCGATCTAGCAAAAATAACATTTTTCGAAATTTTTTTCAAAATTTTTTGAAATCGTGAAAATTTTTGTTTTCCTTTTTTTGTTATTTTTCCCAAAAACTTGAATTTTACAATTTTCACTGGGTTACTGTAGATTCAGAAGTCCGTGAACACCGAATTTTCGTAAAAATTATTTTTTGAAAATTTTTATGAGTTACGGTAGGTTTGGAAGTTACGCAAACACTCGACTTTTTGAGTTTTTCAATTTTTTCTGCTGTAGCTTTGGAATGTCCGTAAACACGAAATTTGACCAAGTTCGATTTTTTAATGTTAGAACGTAAAAGTCGATCTAGCAAAAATAAAATTTTTCGAAATTTTTTTCAAAATTTTTTGAAACCGTGAAAAAAAATTTGTTTCCAATTTCGAAATTTTTTTTCAAAAAGTTGTTCCAATTTTAGGAGAGGGCTATTGTAACCGGAAATTGATAAAATTTTCAAATTCAGCATGAAAAAATACCCGGAATCGGGGTTTCTAGGGGGAAAAATGCCGATTTTTCGGTTACGGTAGGTTGGAAAGTGCTCGAACACTCGAAATTTTGAATTGCTGTTTTTTCTGGGTTACTGTAAGTTGGAAAGTCCGTAAACACGAAATTCGACCGAATATGAATTTTTGAAGTTAGAACGTATAAGTCGATCTAGCAAAAACTATTTTTAGCAAACATTTTTTCAAAATTTTTTGAAACCGTGAAAAACAATTTTCTCCCTAATTTTTGCGATTTTCTTTAAAAACTTGAATTTCACAATTTTTCCTAGGTTACTGTAGTTTAGAAAGTCCGTAAACACCTAATTTCTAAAAATTATGATTTTTTTGAAATTTATTGGGTTACGGTAGGTTGAAAAATACGCAAACACTGAAACATTGAAGGTACAGTAATCCCAAAAACTTCAAAAAACTCTTTTTTTTTTTGAAAAATCTGATTACTGTAGCTTGCTTTTTTTACCTACAGTAACCGCCATTTCCCAAATTTTCTTTTCAATTTTCTACCTACCGTAATCGCCGACAACATGATCATAAACTTGGCAATTCTGAGTGTCGCCTGGGCCGAAGTCGTGCATTTATTGGATCTACCGTAGTTGTACAAAGCTGATAGGTATTTCTCACGAGCAGCTGATACGATGGCCTTTCCGGCTGGTGATAAGCCAGATTCTGGAAGAGATTGATAAGAATTGATAAGATTTTTGAAATCAGCATGGAAAACTGGTCTACAAAGTGCAAAATAGGGTTTTTAGAGTGAAAATTGAAGATTTTCGGGTTACTGTACCTCCAAAAGTCCGCAAACACCATGAAAACAGGCTTTTGAAGGTACAGTAACCCAAAAAAACATGAAAAATTGCATTTTTCACCCTCGAAACACCAAATCTAGGTAGTTTTTCACGCTGATTTCAAAAATCTCACTCACCATTCGAAAAGAACATGATACACTTGACTAGTACCATTTCCGCATCGTCCATTTGGAAATTGTGCATTGGATAGATAACATAATTCAAATAACGCGGCATGCATTCCTTGTAGAACTCGGTTATGCTGAAAAAATTATTTTTACACTTAAAAATTCAAAAAAATGAGTTTTCGGGTTACTGTAGCTTGAAATTGTGCATTTTTGCGTGCGGTGAATGCACAAAATTGGTGGTTTTAGAGCTAGAGGGCTAGAAAATTGGGAAAAGGAGTAGAAAAACATGGGGAATTTTAATATAAACTTGGAACTATGAAATTTGGAAAAACATTTTTTTGAAAATTTTTGAAAATTTTTTTTTCGTTTTGAGACCCAAAAAATCAATTTTTTCAAACTCCAATTTTATTTTCATGTTCTCTATGTCAAGAAACCTCAAAAATACCATTTGAACCTTAAAAATCCCGAAAATAGGTTACTGTACCCTAAAAGTCCGCAATTTGTCGTGCGGTGTATGCACAAAAACACAAATTTAGCCCTATGACTCTAAAAAAAATTTGCTCTAGCTCTAAAAAATGCGCTGAACACGAAAATCAATACTAGAAATCTCCAAAAAAATTTTGAAGCGCAAAAAAAATCAAAATCCCACCTTGGATGACCTCCTTCCGGTAAATGAGCAGCTCCATTCGCAAAACAAATGCCATTACAGCCGGATTTATAGGAATAATAGGCATGGACCAACCATCCGTGAAGGATAATCTTCTTCTTCGCCAACACAATCTGATCTTCTGGAGTCAGCGCACGGAACTCTTCCATAGCATGGCACCAGTCGGAAAAGTAGGTGAAGTGGCGACGCCATCCGTCGATTAGGTCTTCTGGAGTCAGAACACGGGTGTTGGAGAAACGCATAGGGTAGCGGTTGCAGACAAGGTGCGGTTGACGGAATACCACCTGGAAGTGATGAGAATTGATAAGGAATTTGAAATCAGCGGGAAAAACCACTTGGAAATGAGGTTTCCAGTGTGAAAATGTGATTTTTTACGTTTTTTTGGTTACTGTACCTCCAAAAGTGTGTCTTCATGGTGTTTGCGGACTTTTGAAGGTACAGTAACCCAAAAATCGTCAATTTTCACCCTAGAAACACTATTTTTACTGTCAAAACTATTCTGATTCCGAAAATGTTATCAGTTGGGTTTCTAGGGTTCAAAATTGGCTAGTAATGGGATTTCGAGTTGGTATTGATAAAAACTGATAAGATTTCTGAAATCAGCCTGAAAACCTGGTCTAGAAAGTGAAATCTGGGGTTTCTAGGGTGAAAATTACGATTTTTGGGTTACTGTACCTCCAAAAGTCCGCAAACACCATGAAAACACACTTTTGAAGGTACAGTAACCCAGAAAACATGGAAAATCACAATTTCCACAGGAATCCCTGTTCTTCTGGTTACTGTAGCTCTAAATTTCTGTTTTCGTGGTGTTTTCGGACTTTTGGAGGTACAGTAACCCGAAAACTGTCAATTTTGAGCCTGGAAACATGTTTCTGGGTGGTTTTTCGAGCTAAATTCGAAAATTTCACTAATTCGCGGTTATCATAGCTCATCTTGTAGAATTGGAACAAATTTTTGAAAAAAATCACAAAATTGGGAAAAAGTTTTTTTTTCGGTTTCAAAAAATTTTGAAAAAAATTTCGAAAAATTTTATTTTTGCTAGATCGACTTATACGTTCTAATTTTGAAATTCGAAATAAAATGATTAAAATGAATATTGATTTTTTTGAAAATTTTTTAGAATTTTTTTCGAGAAAATAAATGAATTTTCAAAAAAAAAATTTTTTTTTCTAATTGCGAATTTTTAAAAATTCTCTGATTTTTTAGAATTTCAAAATAAAATTTAAAAATCAGAAACAAATTTTTCCTAATTAAAGAAAAGTTAATTTTTTTGTTGATATTTTTGATATTTTTTTCAAAATTCCCATTTCCCGCTCACCTCAAAAGGCAAAGTAAAAGGTGTCTTTGTCGCATTAATCGAACTATCCACAGCAACTGGACAATTATAAAAAACCTTCTGCTCGATTTCCAAAACAGTCTGCGGAATCAAAAAGTCCATTGGAACCGGCAAATCAGACGGCGGAGTCGAGATTCTTTCGATTTTCAGAGGTGCCAGCGATGGAGGCGTCATGTGTTTGTAGGCCATCGCTTCGTATTCATAATCATCGTTAATCTCCATTTTTCCATCGGTCTGAGAGAAAAAAATGGTGGAAATTGGTCAAATTTGGTGAAAAAACTATGAAAATCGATCGGAATTGGGATTTCCAGTTGGTATTGATAAGAACTGATAAGATTTTTGAAATCAGCGAGAAAAACTAGCCTAGGAAGTGGGAAGTAGGGTTTCTAGGGTCGAAAATGCCGATTTTCGGGTTACTGTACCTTCAAAAGTCTGCAAACACCATGAAAACACACTTTTGAAGGTACAGTAACCCAAAAATTGGCATTTTTTACCCTAGAAACCCTATTTCTTTCCGTCTAGACCAGTTTTTCACGCTGATTTCAAAAATCTTATCAGTTCCATCAGAAAACTCCAAAATCCACTCACCTGTGTCATTTTATCCACACATTCTGCCCTTGGCCTCTTCCTTTTTATTTGCCCATTCAAAATTGTCAATTCCTTGATTGAATTCTGAGTTGGTGACGTCATTGGAGCCATTCCATTTCCGTTTTTGGCATTTCTGTCTCGCTCATTTTGGACGGCTGAAATTTTGTTGATTTTGGTTGATTTTTCTGAATTCCCCATTGTTCCCGGTCATTTTCATGTAAAAAATTGAATTTTGACAATTTTTGGGTTACTGTACCTCCAAAAGTGTGTTTTCAAGGTGTTTGCGGACTTTTAGAGATACAGTAACCCGAAAATCTTCAAATTTGACCCTAGAAACCCTATTTCCCACCTTCTAGACCAGTTTTTCATGCTGATTTTAAAAATGTTATCAGTTCTTATCAATCCCCTCAAAAACTCACAATCCGGATTCATTCCAACTTCAAAACACTTTTTCAATCGACACGATCTGCATACATTTCGATGTTCTTTCACAACTGGACAATCTCCGCCAAATCTACATGAATATTGACGTCGGGACCATACACTGAAAAGGAAAAAACTCATAAAATTCGAAAAACTTTAAAAATTTCATGAATTTTCTACATTTTGAACTTCGATTTTAACTTTTTTGACTTCCTCATAAAATTTCAGCCCGGAATACACTTCTAAACCACCAGAAACCGCTAAAAATGATTTTTCGGGTTACTGTATCTCGAAAATGTGCATTTGCGCGTCAAATATGGCGCAAATGCACAGAATCTTCATTTTCAACCCTAGAAACCCAGAAAAAACCTCCAAGGCTAAAAAATCACGCTGAATTCAAATTTCCCACTGAAAACCTTCAAAAGAGCCTACCTTCTTCGAAAAAATCCTTTGCAACCATTACAAGCATTGATACCGTAATGCTTCCCAAATGCCACGTCACCACAAACATCACAAATCAGGCGGCCGCCCATGGAATTGTCAGGAATGCCTCCAGAAGTTGAAGGAGAAATGTCGGCTAGAAAAATGGGTTACTGTAGGTAAAAAATAGTGGAAAAAGTTGAAAAATAAGTGTTTTCCCGTTTTCTATACGTTTTTATGTGAAATTTGAGCCGAAATTGATCAAAATAGATCAAAAATCATTCAATTTGAATTATTCGGGTTACTGTAGCTTGAAAGTCTGCAAACACTCTCCGCAATGCAGACTTTCAACCTACCGTAACCCGGAATTTTCAAAAATTCCCAAAATCACCCATTTTTTGGCTTCTAGGGTGATTTTTCATGCTCTTCTCGAATTTTCAACTAATTTCCCTTCAAATTGACTCACCATCATATTTATAATCATCAATTTGTTCCATTTTGAAAAACGCGTCGAATCTCGGATCGACCATCATCTCTCGATCACTCATTTACTGAAAATTTTGAACTTTAAAAAAGGGATTTGTGGGGAGGAAGGGGATAATAGATGGATCAGAAGATTAAAGGATGATTCATAAGGAGGGATAGAAATAGGGCAGAAAGGGGGAGAAGAGGAAGTTTTGAGAGGGGAAAAATTTGGAAAATTATTTTTTTTTAATTAAAAAATTTTCTAGGATTTAAAAAAATATTTTAATCACATTTGATTGCGGAAAAAAATTTCAAACTTGTAGAACCAAAAAAAAATTTTATTAGAAAATTTTTTTTTTCGATTTTTCAAAATTTTTCGAAAAAAAATTTTTTTTTAATTTTTTCCAATTCAAAAAATTTTCTAGTATTTTTTAGATATATTTTATTCATTTCTGATTGCAGAAAAATATTTTCAAAATTTTTTAAATTTTTTAAATTGAAGGAAAAAAAATTTATTTCGATTTTTCAAAAAATGTTCAAAAATTTTTTTTTCAAATTTTTCCTGAATTTTCAAAATGTTTAATGTTTTTTTTTCAATCTTTCATTCATATCTGGTTGCAAAAAAACATTTTTGGAAATTTTTAAAATGTTTTAAAAATTAAAAAAAAAATATTGATTTTTGAAAATTTTTCGAAAAAAAAAAATTTTTTTCCCATTTTTTCCCATTTTTTTACTATTTTTTTCTTATCAATCTTATCACTTTATCACTTCCTTATCACTACAAACCCCCCCCTATACTAGACCAAAAAACCAAAAAAAAAGTGTGTCACCCAAAAAAATGACGCACTGGTTACCATGGGAATGTGCTTGTTTTCAGTCGGGTTTGACGTCTTTTCCAGTGGGAAAATAACAAAATTTCGGCGCGGATTACGTGCCAATTACGGCTCTTTTCGTGGCGGCAGAGACGCTGACAAATAATAATAATAATTTTTTTTTTGACGGGGCGGAAACTTTGGGTATTTTGATCTTTTGTTTTTTTGCTCGCGGAGCCCGTATAAGCTATTTTCGAGCTTAAATTCGGGTTTCTCATGATTTTCTGATTTTTCTAGATTTTTTCTGGGTGTCTGGGGTGAAAATTGAAGTTTTTAAAAAATTTGAAAATTTTGAGCTTTGGGTCTCGCCACGAAAATTTTTTATTTTCTCAAATTTTGGGTTTTTTGAATTTTTGACTTCAAATTCGGATTCCCCATAATTTTCTGGTCTTCCTAGATTTTTTCTAGGTGTCTGGAGCTAAATTTTGAAAAACTGAAATTCGGGTATCGACACGAAAATTTTTATCTCCCCAATTTTTTGATTTTTCGAATTTCTGACTTCAAATTAAAATTCTCCATATTTTTCTACCCTTTCCCGATTTTTTCTAGACTTCCAGGCCTGAATCTGAATTTTCTGTGCAAACACCGCAAGGCTTCACGCAAAAATGCACAGTTTTGAAGCTACAGTAACCCAAAAAAAAATTGTATTGATTTTTTCGGATTTTTAGGTGGATTTCTATGTTTTGAAAGATGGGGATTTCAAAAAATTGAATGAAAAAAATATAAAAAATTGTTTAGGCTGGATTACTGTAGAAATGACACCAAAATTGACCAAAATTCAAATTTTTTGGGAAAAAAATCAAAAAATCAATAAAAAGCAAGGCGTAAAACCGTGAAACCCAACGTTTCGAAACAAAGTGAAGTCGGCGACGGGGTGAACTGAACAAACATGTCACACACATTTCACCCACCACCTGTGTCTCTCTCTAAACGGATAGTTTGATAAAACGTGATAAGGGAAGTGATAAAAAGATTTGATCACTATCCATCAATTTGTTACGGTTTCCTTGTATTGGGTGCAAAGATTTGCGAGAAAAAAAAAATAATTTTTCAAAAAAATTTTTATTTTATTTTTTTTGATTTTTAAAATTTTAAAATTTTTGAATTTTTGAATTCAGCACCTTTCAAAACCCTAAAAATTATATTTAAAAATCATAAAATTCAATTTTCAATTTTTCGGGTTACTGTATGTCCGCATTTTCGCGTGAAGCCCTTCGGTGTGTGCACAGAAAATTCAAATTTAGGCCTAGACGCCCAGAAAAAATTCGGCTAGACCAGAAAAATGAGAGGAATTCAAATATAATCTTTGTTTTCATCCAAAAAATTTTTGGATGCCTAGAAAAATGTGTTCATTGGTTTATATCACCATGGATCATACGACTACACTATCACCTAAGCCGTCAAATTTATAGGCCTTATCAGAGCGCGAAAAGTGTCGTATTTGGTCTTTATTTTGGTCATTTTCACGGTAAAAATAACGCTGGCTCCGCCCACTTTTTCTTGGGAAAATAAAAAAATCATGAGAAATCCACGTGTTGTCAACGAAAAATAGCAAAAGTTAGGCTCCGCCCCTTTTTCTGTGATTGGTGTTTTTTTGGTCAGACGAAAATAACTAAAAAGCTGATAAGAAGGGCTGAAAAACAACTGATAAGATAACAAGATGGGATAATGATTTTTTGGAGGTTTTTGCAAGGCTACAGTAATCCAAAAAAAAAATTTTTTTTGGGTTACTGTAGGTCCGTAATTTTGCGTAAGGTGTGGTGTAAGTGCGGGAAATTGAAATTTAACGATAAATATTTTTTTATTTTTGAAATTTTTCGAGTTTTTTTGGGTTACTGTAGGTCCGTAATTGTGCGTAAGGTCTAGAAAAATTGAAAATTAGTGCAAAAAATTCGGAAAAAATTAGAAAATTGAAGAAATAAGAATCTTAAAAAATTAAAATTCCAAAAAAATTCAGTTTCAAACATTTTCCGAAATTTCGGATTTTTCCGATTTTCCAATTATACACTAAGACTCGGCAACGTAGATTTCAAAGAAAAACATGAATTTGTTAGGGGTTACTGTAGGTCTGTAATTGCGCGTAAGGTCTGGTGTAAGGGTAGAAAAATTGAAAATTTGGTGAGAAAATTTTTTTTTCCTGATTTTTTTGAAATTGGGAAAGCTAAAAAATGGCTAGAAGAAGTCTAGGAAAATTTTTAAAAATTTGAAAAATTCAAAAAAAAAATTTTTTTCCAGTTTTAAAATTTTTTATAAAATGTTAATTTTATAAATTTTCTATTTTTCCAAATGCTATCGAAAAACAAATTTCTCTCATTTCAAAAAACTATCGTTTTAAGACCCATCACATCTAAAAATTTCAGACTAAAAAACACTCAAAACAGCCTGTTTTTCGATGCGAAAAAGTGCAAAATGAGCGGAAAAACAGGCAAGTGCAAGAAAATAAAAGAGGGAATAAACAAAAAGTGCCGATGGACGAGAGACGATCGGAAATCAAGGGTCTCGCCACGAAAATGGGAATTTTCGATTTTTGTAAAAAATTCATCTTTTTTTTTGAAATTTTTTGCAACACAAAAAGTCATACAAAGTGGTCAATTCCATCACTGATAAGATCACTGATAAACCAAAAACCATGTGATTTTTTGATTCGAGAAAAAAAAGAGAAAAAACGGGGGAAGAATAGGGCCGCGTGTTTTCCATATGAACACGTTTTCGGTGCGAGAAGAAGAGAGGCGAGAGAGTGAGAGACGCAGTGATAAGGGAGTGATAAAAGGGGCGGGGCTTGGGGAACTTTTTATCAGTGATATGGTATATCAGATATTGAAGCATTGGTAGATTTTTGCTGGAATTTGGAAAATCGAATTTCCAATTTTTTTTCGAAAATTGTTTTCTTATCATTTATAGATTCCCCACCCTTCAAAACATAGAAAAAACTCAAAAAATCATGGAAAATCCATTTTTTATTTTTTACGGGTTACTGTACCTCCAAAACTGTGCATTTTTGCGTGAAGTCTTGCGGTGTTTGCACAGAAAATTCAAATTTAGGCCTGGAAGTCTAGAAAAAATTGGGAAAGGGTAGAAAAATGTGGGAAATTTGAATTTGAAGTCGGAAATTTGAAATTCCGAAAAATGGGGGTAATAAAAATTTTCCCAAAAATCAAAAATTTTGAAAATTGAGTTTAGGCATCCAGAAAAAAATGGCAGAGGGCAGAAAAATATGAGGAATTTGAATTTGAAGTCAGAAATTCACAAAATTGGAAATTGGAGGAAATAAAAAATTTTGAATTCAAAAAAAATCCAAAAATCAAATTTTCGTCGTGGGACCCAAAAATTAAAATTGTTCAAAAAATTTTTTTTTTGATTCTTAGAAAAATATCTTTCAGATGTGGATGATTAAAAATGCTGAAAAAAATCAAATTTCTAAAAATAATTTGAAACTGAAAAAAAAATTGAAATTTTCCAAAAATAACCTCTTCACATGTGCTCATGACACATTCATCTGAAAAGAAAATTATTTCTAATTTTAGAAAAAATGAGAATTTTTTCTTTTTTTTTCTCACACTTTTTACGTTTGCGCATGCTCAGACATAATTAAAATTTTGAATTTTTTTTTTGAAATAAAAAAAAAATTAATTGGGTTGGGTCTCACCACGAAAATCCCCCGGAAAAACAGGAAAATTTCCCGTTTTTTCAAGGAAATTCAAAAGAAAACGCGGCTTTTTCTGCGTTTTCAGTCGGCTTTTTCATCATAACAAAATGAGGAAAAAAATGAGAAAAAGGAGGCGGTGACACACCCCATTTTCTATTAGCATTGTTACAAGAGAGACCCTTTTTTTTGTTTTTACATTTTTTTTGAAAAAAAAATATATATACATATTTGTTTCAGATTTTCATAGAAAATTTTGGAAAAACTTTTAGAAAATTAAATTTAAAAAATTAAAAATTAAAAAAAAATTTTCGAAACAATTTTTTTTTCGGTTTCAAAATGTTTTCAATTTTTTGAAAATTCTCAATTCACTATTCATTTCCACTGATTATTCCATGTCTAAAGTACCCAAAAAATCATTTGAAAAAATCAAAAAAAAATTTTTATTGGGTTACTGTACCCCCAAAAGTCCGCAATTTGTCGTGAATGCTTGCGGTGATTGCACAGAAAATTCAAATTTAGGCCTGGAAGTCTAGAAAAAATTGGGAAAGGGTAGAAAAATGTGGGGAATTTGAATTTGAAGTCAGAAATTCAAAAAACCAAAAAATGTGGGCTAAAAAATTTATTTTTCGTGCCGAGACCCAAAATTCACAATTTTTGAAATTTGAACCTAGACACCTAGAAAAAATTTAAAAAGAGCAGAAAAATATGGGGAATTTGAATTTGAAGTCAAAAAATCAAAACTTTGAAAAATTGGGGAGATAAAAAATTTTTCGTGGCGAGACCCAAAAATCACAACTTTTGAAATTCTGAAATTGTGAAAATTTGAGCTAGAATTTCAGAAAAATTAGGAAAGGGTAGAAAAATATGGGGTATTCGGGAAAAATATTTATTTTAAACGAAAATAAAATCTGAAAATTTAGAAAAAAAATTGTTCAATTTTGTTCAGAGAAAAAAAGTTTTTAAAATTTTTAAAAAAAAAATTTATTTATTCAAGATAAATTCAATTGTATTCACATTTTGATATCACTATCATAATCCTTATCAGTGTTCGGATGAAAAGATCAAAAAGATGTGTTTGACATGTCCATAAACTACATTCAACACCAACTAGACCGTTGTGTGGGCCCTCTCCGGTGAAATAGTGAAATACGAGCGGAAAAGAGACGGAAAAGAAACACGTTTTAGGCAGAGAGAGACGAGAGAGTGTGCGGAAGAGAGAGACACAGAGAGGCAGACGGAAGAGATGACGGGGAGACGGGCGAGAGAGTGTGTGGAAGGGAGAGGGTGGGTAGAGAAAGAGAGAGAGAGTGGGTGGAAGGGGAGGGAGCAGAGAATGGAATTACTCGAGTATTCATTTGATTTTTATTATGAAAAGAGAGACAAATTGCAGAGAAGTAGTGAAGGGGGGGGGGGATTTGGGGAAAATAAGGAGAAGCTTGGAAAATTGAAAAAAAAAATTTTATCAGTTCATTTTTTTGGGATTTTTGAAATTTTTCTAGAAAAATATTTTACAGTCTTTAACAATTTTTTTTGGTGATTCTGAAAAATTTTTGCCAAATTTCAAAGTTTCTAATATTTTTTTGAATTGTGGCATTTTTTTTGGAAAATTTTTTGAGACTGTAAAAAATTATTTTTTAATTTCAGCAATGGAACAATTTTTATCAGTTTTTTATCAATTGATTTTTTAAATTTTTAAAATTTTTTGAATTTTTGAAAATTGGGATTTTTTATGAAAAATTAAAATAATAATGATTTACGAATTTTTCAAAATTTCAAATATATTTTTTTGAAAATTTAAAAAATATTCATATTCACCGAAACGAGAGATTATTCACTAACTTTTCGAAATTTCAAAAAAATTTGTGAAAAATTTTTGAAACTGTAAAATTTTTTTTTAATTTTTCAGAATATTCTATTTTCTTACAAAAATGGAAAAATACAAATCGATTGTTTTCAATGATCAGAAAAATTTTGAAAAAATTTTGAAACTGTAAAAAAAATTTTTTTTGGATTTTTTTTTCACCAACTAGACACTCTTTATCATCAATATCATATCACCATTTATCACTCCTTATCATTTTTAATCAAAGGGTTTCCCACCAGCCTAATCCCAATGTAATCCGTCTTGAAGCCGACACTATGTGTGGGATTTTCTCACGTGATGATGTCATTTTTTCGTGCTAGATTATTCATCAATGGGAATAGTGATAAAGTTATCAGTGATAAGCTCAAAAAATCAAAATAATTTTTTCACATCAATTTTCAGATTCACCACCTTCAAAAACATGGAAAAAGTTCAAAAAATTTGTAAAAAATCGAAATTTCAATTTTTTGGGTTACTGTAGCTTCAAAAGTCCGCAATTTGTCGTGCGATGTTTGCACAGAAAATTCAAATTTAGGCCTAGAGATCCAGAAAAAATTGGGGAAGGTCAGAAAAATATGGGGAATTTGAATTTGAAGTCAGAAATTAAAAATTTCAAAAAATAGGGGTAAAACAAATTTTCGTGGCGAGACCCAAAATTCACAACTTTTCAAATTTAGGTTTAGCACCCCAGAAAAAATTTGGTAAGGGCAGAAAAATATGAGGAATTCGAATTTGAAGTTGGAAATGTGAAATATGTTTTTAAAAAATTTTCGTGGCGAGACCCAAAACCAAAATTTTGGAAAATAGAAAAATAACAAGTCTGCAAAAAAATTAAGTACAGTAACCTTGTCCTTTTCCCCCTCAAAAACATGTTCTTTGGAGCCAAAAGTTCTCTTGTCCCTCCCCCTCTTTCTCTAACACTCTCTCACTTTCCCATACTCTCTCGCCGTCCCCCGGATCTACAAAAAGGACACATTCTTGCCCGTTTTTCAAGAAAGAAAAGAATGGCAAAATAACAAAAAGTGCAAGAGGCGAGAGAGTGTGTGGGAGGTGGAGGGTGTGAGAGAAACGAGACGAAATGGTCAAAGATTGGGCTGGAACTGGGAAGGGAGAGGGGTTGTTTTTATGAGGAAGAGGGAACGGACAGAGAACGAGCAATTGGGGAAGGGGAAGTAAAAAATTATGAAAATTGACAGTCATGTGGTTATCTTATTATTATCATGAAGATTTAAAAAATTGGAAAAAAAATTTTTTTTAACTGAAAAAAAAAAATTTTTTTTTGAATTGTTTCAGCCAATTTTCTGGAAATTGATATTTACACAATTGATATATTTTTCAGGTTTAGAAAAATTAACGGCGGATATGGAATTCGTATTATCAGTATGAAGATTAGAATTTTTTAAAATAGTTTTTGAAAGTGAAAAAAAAATTTTTTTTTGAATATTTTAGTCGAATTTTCTGGAAAATTGATTTTTTTTTGATATTTTTTTTAATTCAATTTTTGGAGAATATTGTTGGTCAGTACTATGATTTTTGGAATTCAGATTTTTTTTTTTGAAAATTTTGGAACCGGAAATTAATTTTTCAGAGCTCTTTTGAGCTGTGAATTTCTGGAAAAATGCTAACTTTCGAATTTTTCAAAATTTGCAAACATTATTCACACGACTAACTAAAAATACAGGCTCTACCCAATTTTTCAAAAAAAAATTGAAACAGTAAAATTTTTTTTTTTCAATTTTTACAATTTTATTTTTTTTCTTTTTTTTTCCTATTTTTTATTCTTATTGTTTTTGTTACAATGAAGCTTTCTCACTCATTATTTTATATATATATTTATTTTAAATTTGTCAATTTTTTTTAGGCCACTTCAAAAAAATAAAAAAGTTCCAGTCAAAAAAAAACGTTTTCTCGAACAGATGTGTGTGTGTGTGACTAGTTCTTGTCTGTGTGGGTGACGAGTGGCCCTGGAGGGGAAAAGAAATTTGTGTGCAGACAGGGAAAAACATGTAGGTCAGAAAAAGTGCAACATTCTTTACTCTCCACTATTTTTCCCTCTTTTTTCGCCTTTTTCTGATGGGGAAAAGGAGGGAAAAGGGGATTGAATTTCAGAGGAAAAGGTTGGAAATTTGGAAAATTACTTATTTTTTATTTTCATTATTATTTTTATTTTGCACTAAAAATTACTGTGCATTTGAATTTTTTTTTTCTTTTTTAATTAAAAAATAATTGGAGAAACACAGTACGAATTGAAATTGTCAAAAAAGTAGAAAAATTTCAGAAAAATTTGAAACTGAAAAATTAGGGAAAAATATGAAAATTTGGAAAAAAATTATGTTTGAATTCAAAATTTCGAATTGGCGCGCAGGATATCTCGCAGCGAAAACTACAGTAAGATTTGCAATTTTTAGTGATTTTTTACTGCTTTTCAATCAATTTTTGGAAAAAAAACATGAAAAATGCAAAAATTGATTGGAAATAACCGGAAATCACTGAAAAATGCACGTCTTACTGTAGTTTTCGCTGCGAGATATCATGCGCGCCAATTTGAATTTTTGAATACGAGATGAAGGTTTGGAATGCAACGATAATATTATTTGGCTTCGAAACTTATTTTTCTTCTTAAATAAAATGATTATGCAATAAAAAAATTTCCAACACCACTACATGCACCAATGAAAAATGTTGAAAAATTGGGAAATTTCGAAAAAATTGAAACTGAAAAATTGAACAAAAATTACGAAATTTTTAAAGAAAATCAATTTCATTTTGAATTTATAAGTTTTGTAAATCATTTTTTTTCGCTTTTTTATTAAAAAAAAATAACATTTAAAAATTTAGAAATTTTTTTAAAAAGAAAATTAAAAAATTTCAACAAAAAATAATTTATGTTTTTATCAATCAGTTTTTTTCGAAAATTTTCTGGATTTCATATTTTCACCCCAAAAATCTGATATTTCAAATTTAATATTTACTCAACTAATCGTCATAGCAACTGTTAAAAAATTGAAATTTTTTTTTCAAAAAAAAATTTTGAAACAAAAAAAAATTTTCATTTTTTTCAAATTCAAACTTTTTTTTTATTTTTTCAAACAAATCATGTTCTGGAACTTTTCCAAATGAACAAAAATCCGAAAATCCAAGAATTCCTTCCCAGATCAACCGATGAAAAGATGGGGATCGTCTATTGAATCTTTAGATATGAATCAGGGGATACTGTACCCAGACGGCCTTCTTAGATACATTTCGGGAGTACGAAGATTTTATTTTCAGATTAAATTGGGCTTGATCTTTGACTACGAAGTGGAAATTGTGAAAAGAAAATTTCGAAAAAAAAATTTTTTTCTGAAAAATTCTAATTTTTAATTTTTAATTTTTTGTCACTGAAATCTATCCTTATCACCTCTCACTGATATAAAAATCACCAAGAAATCCCTATTTTTCCTTCAAAAATTTGAAAATCGGTGATTGCGGACTTTACTCCTGATCTTACGACAAATTACGTATTTCTTCAAAACCCATCAATATTGGTGTCAATCGATAGGGAAATTATCACTGATAACGAAAATGGGAAAAATCAGTACGATTTAATACCAAAAATTTGAAAACTTTGAGTTCAAAAATTTTTGAAACTTAAAAAAAATTTCAAAAATTTTTTTTTTTAATTTCAAATTTTTAAATTTTTATTTTTTATCACTAAAATCTATGCTTAACACCTCTTACTGATTTGAAAAACACCCAAAAACCCTATTTTTTCATTCAAAAATTCAAAAATTGGTGATTGCGGACTTTACACCTGATCTTACGACAATTTGCGTATTTCTCCAAAACCCATCAATATTGGTATCAATCGATAGGGAATTTATCACTGATAACGAAAATTGTTAAAATCTTGACGACGTAATACCAAAAATCTAAAAAATTTTGAGTAAAAATTTTTTTGAAACTGAAAAAAAATTTTTAAAAAAAAAGTTTTTTTTCGAAATTTCTGTGAATTTTTCAAATTTTTTGTTGCAAAACTGATAATTCACTCGAAAAATGTTCGTAAACCCAGGAAATGTAAGACTGATAAACCCCAGATTATTCTCTTATCAAACACTAGAAAATTGCGAGTTCACTGCAAACTTTTGGTCAAAAATCAAAAAATTGCGTAATTTATTGATTACGCACAAAATTTATCAATTTCCGTGCGAAATGATCTCAATATTTGTCGAAGATCAGTTTTTCTCGATCCCGGAGCCGCCAAATCAGCTTCTGTCTTCTTGCACGCCACTTTATAGACAAATACGGAGAAATTGAGAATGAGAAACGGCGCGAAAAGTCAATAGAATCATTGAAACGGGTCAAATGGGTCAATAAATGAATGAAGGGGAAGTGCAAAAAAGAAAATATCCCATTGGGATTCGAACCTGTGGGTGCAATAGATTGGTGGTGGTGCGTGCTATCCACTACACCACCAGCGCGCACCCAACTTTGTGGCGGAGGGCGTTGAAAAGCGCGCGGATTTTGGCGCCGGCGCCCTTTTTTCAAAACCCAAAAGGTGCGAAAAACGCGGAATACTATACTCTCCTCGAGCAAACATTGACCCAAACTGTTTCTTTCTTTTCTTCTAACTATTTTGTTGTTTGAGATGATGATTGAATGAATGAAGAGACGGGCAATCGGAAGAATGGACTCCGTGGAGGGTTATGGTAGCCGGAAAGGACAAATAGGGGTCAATTGGTTCAAAATTGAGGTTTTAGAGTGGAAATAAGCTGATTGTGAGGAAAAACACGGAAAAATGGGGAAAATGAAAAAAAATGGGACAAAAAACCAAAATTGATGAGAAAATTTGAAAAAATTTGGAAAAAACTGATCCAACTTTTTTAAAAATCGATTTTTAGGTCTTATCACTGATTATCAAACTTTGAAACTATGAAATTCGAATTCAGCACTCTAAATTACCCTAGAATCCTCTAGAATAACAAATAAATTGAAAAAAAAAGTTTTTTTCAAAAGTGGTCTCTTATGGCCCATAGTGGCCCCGGGGTCCCAATTCAGAATTTTGAAAAAATGAATTTTAAAGTCTTTGCCAGCTTCAGAAATTGCTAAAAATCAAAAAAAAAATCAAAAAAATCAAAATTTTGAAAATTCGACCTAAAAAGTGGTCAGTTAGGGACCCAAGGAATTTTTGAAAAAAATTTCAAAAAATTTTTTTTAATTTTTTCAGAGGTTCTCATGTTAAAATTCAGATTTATAACCCTTGAAAACCCCAGAATGCGCTAGAAAAATCTAGAAAAAAAATTTTTTTCAAAAAAAGTGGTCCCGGGGTCACAAATTGGACCATAGGGGTCCCTGGTTATTTTTAAAAAATTTTTAAAAAATTTTAAGATTTTCTAGAAGCTTCTAAAAGCTTTCAGGAGCCTTCCAGAAGCTTCCTGAAAATTTTCGTGAATTTTTAAAAAATTCAAAATCCGGAAAAAAATTCCAAAAAAAGGTGGTATTTTTTAAAAAATTAAAAAAAAATTTTTAAAAATTTTCCAAAATTTTTTGAAAATTTCTAGAAATTTTTGAAATTTTCTAGAAGCCTTCAGAATTTTTCTAGAAGCTTCCTGAATTTTTTTCTAAATTCAAAAAAAAAATTAAAAATCCGGAAAAAAATTCCAAAAAAGTGGTATTTTTTGAAAAATTAAAAAAAAATTTTTTTTTAATTTTTCAAAATTTTTTGAAAATTTCTAGAAGCTTCTGAAGTACCCCAGAAGTCTCCAAAATTTTTCTAGAAGCCTTCTGAATTTTTCCCGATTTTTCTAAAAATTGTCACACATCTCCATCACTTTGTTTCTGTGTTCTTTGATTTTGTATCCTCTAGTAGATCTTCTCTTCTGCAACATTATCGTCTTCTCTATTATCACATGACACTGATAACACACTGATAAACAGTTTATCACAATTCCATTCGGACCCACAGATCGATTAACGTGTCGGCCGCATGGGCCACATGATCCAAGTTTGTGATAAAACGGTTCGAGAGAAAAGGATCGATGCGGTGACCTCGTCGAAGGAAACGTGTTTCCAATGTGTGTGTGCACTGCGGACATGTTATCAGTTGAGGTGATCAGAGAATGACCGTGGAAGACCCCGTAGAGATGGGCAACTGATATGGTTTGGAGGGGGACCATTGGAAAATGATAACTTTTGGTTTTTCGATTTTTTACGGGGTTACTGTAGGTTCTAGTGATTAGTGATCAACTGATAAAATGATCAGAAGATAATTTCCTATCATCTTAATTTTTTTCAGAATTTATGGAAAATTCTGGAATTTTTTAGAAATTTTTGAAAAAAAATTACAAAAAAAACCTTTTTTTTTTTTATTTTTCTTGCTTTTTTTTGATTTTTCACGGGGTCACTGTAGGTCCTGGTGATTTGTGATCAACTGATAAAATAATCAGGAGATAATTTTCTATCACCCTCATTTTTTTCAAAACTTTTGGAAAATTCTGGAATTTTTTAGAAATTTTTGAAAAAAATGCAAAAAAATGAACTTTTCAATTTTTTTTTTGAAATTCTGATTTTCCTGGAGTTACTGTAGGTTGTGGTGATTAGTGATCAGTTGATAAAATGATAAGCAATTAATTTCCTAACACCCTGATTTTTTTCAAAATTTTCAAAAAATTCTGAAATTTTTTAGAAATTTTTTAAAATTGAAAAAATGAAAAAAAATATTTTTTTGGATTACTGTAGTTTTTATCATTAACTGATTAGCTGATAAAACAATCTTGATATAATAGTTATCAATTAATTCAACAAATGCTTCCAATATCAAAAATGTGAAAATCACATTGTTCCAAGACCACCTACAAACTATACCCCCTTCCTTATCACTCTAATCACCAACTCCACTACATATTCCTTATCACCAACTACAAATCAATGACGTGGCAAAAGATCAAAAGATCAGTTACAAACTAGAGTGTTTTTTCATTGAGAAAACGGAGAAAACACATGTTTGAACAGTTGCAAACTGACCGCCCGTGTGATCCGATGCGCCGCGAAAAAGTTCAATGGGTGTGGACAGAAAACGGCCGAAAAAACACACAAAACACCAGAAAATTGGGAAAAAATGAGCAAAAACGGCGAAAAATGATCAAAAATCGGGAAAAATCGATAGTTTTTTGGTTATCAGTGCTTATCAGAGGTCTTATCAGTGATTTTCATCTTTTCAGATAGTTTTTGTGTTGTTTATCACCTAATTATCACTATGAACCATCAAAAGCTGGAAAAATAGCAAATTTTGATTTTTGGGTTACTGTAGCTTCAAAAGTCCGCAATTTGGCGTGAAGGGTTGTGGTGTTTGCACAGAAATTTCAAATTTAGGCCTGGAAGTCTAGAAAAAATTGAGGTAAATCAGAAAAATGTGGGGAAAAAATTTGAATTTTTCTTTTTTTTTTCAAATTCTGATTTTTGCCCTAAATTTTGCCCTAAAAACCATCAAAACAAGTTCAAACAAATTGCAAAAAGACCTTGAAAAAGTACTCGAACTATATTATAAAATAAATGGAAAAAGGGGGAATTAGCGGGGTTCAAGTGGGCGATCAGTGGTGGGAAAATAAAGGAAATTTTTTTTTGAAAATAAAAATTTTTTGACTGTCAGAAATATATTTTTAAAATTTTTGAATATTCTGGATTTTTAAAAAAATTTTCTGACATTTTCAAAAATTTTTTATAATTATAATAAAAATTTGAAAATTTTGAAAAAATGTTTGTTTTTGATTTTATAAATTTTTCCAGATTTTAAAATAATCAGAAACATGCTTTAAAATTTTTTTGAATTCTCTAAGTACTCACTAAAATTTTTTAAAGATAAAAAATTTTTTTTTTTATTTTAAAAATCAGAAAAAATCCAATTTTTTCCAATTAAATTTTTTTTTCATTTTTTAAAAAATTTCTATAAATTTCTTTAAATTTTCAAAAAATTCCAAACATGTTCTGAGTATTTCTAAATTCTCTGGAATATTTAAAAAATCAAAAAATGATAAGAAAATTGATAAAATCCAAAGATTCATACTTTGCACCTACCCACTAACAATAAAATTAACTTTTTCGCGATCTCAAACCTTTTTCCGTAAATAAATATTTATTCAATAGAGTAGGCGGTGATAAACTGTGATAAGAGGTCACAAACTAGAGAGTTGATCAGCAAAATCAAATTGTGATAACAAAAATTATATAAAAAATGAGGAAGAGCTGAAAAAAATTTTTTTTTGAAAAATTTGGGAAGCAGAAAATTTTTTTTAAAGTGTCATCAAACGTGCACAAGTCCTGACAAGTTAATTCGCAGCCAATTCTCATCAGTACTGATAATGTGATATTTAGCTGTGATATCGTTATCATCATTTCTCCGGAAGAACATTCCATTTGGAGGTGTCAAATCGGGAAATCGATTCTTCCAAACTACAAAATGAATCACGCCCGGTCTCCAAAGAACAGTTGCGAGGGTTCCATCGTGACTTTCGAAGTCGATTCCTTTTTTGCAATCGAGCAGGTTTTTAGCGTCAATTCTGAGAAAAGGAATTGTTTTCAATGGATAGAAAAGATTATTAGGAACCTTTTCGTTTTTTACAAGCTTATTTGGTCAAAAATTGACGGAGATATGATTTTCTGAAGTTTTCGAGTTTCCAAACGACACTCCAAAATCCCGTTTTGGAAAACTGACTATAACTCGAGAACCATGAGATATGGAAAAAAGTTGTCAATTACAAAAATGATCCTTATCAAATTTCCAACAACTTTGCAGTTGATCACTTTTTTCTAGCTCCGCCCACTTTTTTACTACAACACTCCGAAATCCCATTACCTGAAATATCGAGATCTCCGCTGCGGCGACCATTCCATTCTCTCAATTCCCTCTAAAATCTGATCAATAATGAGTTTTCTTTGCTCATTTTTTCGTTTTTCCAAATTTCTCAGCTCCTTGAACGCTCCGTAAATGACCCAGTTCTCGATTATCGATTTTTCACTTTCAGCCTGCCAATTTTTGAGAATCGCGTTGAACTCCGGTGGATTCAGTTTCGAAGCGTGATCAATTGATAACTGAGCACTTTTTAGTTTTAAGTACATTTCAGAAGTTTCGAATCCATTTTCCAGATGCAGATTTTTGACTTTGAAAATCTGAAAAAAATTTTTAAAATTTTATTGATTTTTTTTCAAAGTTTTTCAAATTTTTTACCTTATCAGTGTGTTCCGGATACAGAAAACCATTCAAATAAAGTGTTTCCACCCCAGTTTCAATCAATACTTCTACATCTTGTTTCTTCCATTCCATCATCCCATTTACCGTGATTTTTTCAAAATTTTGAAAAGCGGGAATTTGAAAAAACTTTGGAATTGACTGGATTGTATGGGATGCGATTGTAAGATTCTGGTTTTTGGCTCCTGGGAAAATCGATAAGAGGTGCTGCGAAACTGCTGAAATTCCCGTTTCAAATGGGATAAAAGCGGTGTATATGAGCGATTTTCTCGGGATTTTTAGGCTGAAAAAAAATTGATTAAAAAAAATTTTTTTTTGAAATTTTTTTTTCTTTTTTTTCAAAAAATTTTCAAAAATCAATTTCCATTCAAAACATTGAAGTAAACAAAACAAACAATAGGAAATTCGCTCCTCTACAACTTTTCAGTTGACTACTTTTTTCTATCTTCACTCCTTATCAAGTAATCATCAAAATCCTAAAGACCACCAAGAAGCATAGGGTTTTTGATGATAACTTGATAAGGAGTTGAGATAGCGAAAAATGATGAACTACAAAGTTGTAGAGGAGATAATTTTCTATCGATTGATTTTTTTACATTAATTTTTAAATTTTTTTGGAATTTTTTATGATTTTTTGAAACATTTAAAAAATTTTTTTTTTGCATTTACCATGACTCCATTTCCAGATTTCCTAAAATTCGTTTCACTCTTGTTGCGCCGCGTCTTATCCAGATAACACTATTATAATAATGCTCAAAAATCCACTTGAAACACTCCCCATTATTGAGAAAAATCAAAAAAGTCGCATTTTTCTCGGAAATCACAATATCACAAGTGGAAGACATGATTCGAAGGGAATTGATGAGTTGAGCGGTCTTTTTTGAGCATAACGAAAGCTCTAATCTGAAAAAAATCAATAAAATGAGGAAACTTTTAAAAAAGGCCTCACATATCCATTGCACTCAAAAAATCCATAATTCTTCTGGTTACAACATGTGAAAATTTGAGAATTTTTACCATTTTTTGGTCTAAAATTAGATTAGTTTTTTCAAATTCTAATTTTTGATAAAAATGAACAAAAAATCTCTCGTTCCGTACAGAATAACTTTTTCTACGGGGTTCCTGCAAAAACTAACGGTAGAGCCCCTTTTGGGTTAATCGATTGGTTGTCTTGCCAATTTTTGAATGTGTCGGATTCTAGGCCACCATTTTATTTGAAGAATTTGTGAAGAGAATAAGAAAATTGAATACAATTCAACACTTTTTGAATATTGGATTCGTATTTTCCGAAAACCCAACGATTACTGTATTTTAACAAAGACTCTGACTGAGTGCCATGTTGAAGTTAGCAAAAACAGTGATAAAATATTTTTTGTAAGGCCGTTTGTATTTTTTCTATGTTGATGATTTCATAAGCAACAACTTTGTAGTTGATTACTTTTTTCCTGGAATTTTCCTTATCGAGATAAAATTTATGACGCAAACTGTAGCTTTTGGCGACTTTTTGAAAGGGATTTTCAGTTTTTTAAGAATATCTTGTCAGGAAAAAATTTTATCAAAAAGTTGTCAACTAAAAAGTTGTTCAGGAGACGATTTCCCATCGATTGCTATTTTAACCTGACTGCTGAAAAAATCATTGAAGACTTTTATGAGTGATTTTGTCAAATCGCGCATCACCTGGGACACAAAATCCGTGTGCGATTTGCTCGCATCGGGGCGCACCATTATAATTCCACGGGAATTCTTATTCTTGTGAACATGGCACATTGAACCGTAACCCGTTGGGTAATTGGAACGCCCTACTTTTATCGTGCCAGGGGGAACTCTGAAGGTGTATTCACATCCAATCCGTCACATTTGCACCAGCCCCGGAGAAGCAGAAGAAATTCATCGATTGGCATCTTCAGACTGCCCGTGGAACCGCGTGCTTCATTCGATGCTTGGAGTTGATCAGCCTAGAGCCGATTCCCGAACGCGATGCTCCCCGGATTCTGCGAACCCTGCTCACCATCTACCAGACTCACACTGACCACCCGGATCTTTGTGATCAGAGACGCCATCTCGGGTGCCGAGCATCATGTCGTCGTAAGGCTCCAACAGTATTCTATCCCAGAAAATTATTGTTTCCAGCAAACCTGCTTCAAAGAGGCGAGCAGGATTTCCGATGGGGGCGCGAGGAAGCGGTAAGGCACCGGAGAGGGTCGTCGAGCGCAGAGCTCTCTTTCGAAGTGCCTGATCCATTGCCGTACCAGAGTCGGACCCAGAGAACCCAGTTCCGAAACCGGGTGGGAAGACGACGTAACCGGAGGCTGAGGCGCGACGCGTTCCGTCAAGCTCTTCGGCGGCAACAGCGGCGTCAACAGGACCGAATGGATCAGCAGGATGAGGTCGAGAACACATCCGAAGACGAGGACCTCTACGACGGCGATGAAGACTGAGACCTCACCTTCGATCCACCCATCACTACTCAAATGCACTTTTTTTTTAAATGTATAGTAATAAATTGATGTGCGATGAATCTCGAAAACGTCTTCTTCTAATTTTTCCGAACAAACAAAATAAGCAAGCCAACAGTTCTATGGTTCTTTTCATTTGAAATGCGTTTCGGCAAAAAACTACGGTGGCCACCCACGAAGTTTACTTGATAAGCATGAAATACAGTAGTATTTTTGAAGCACGATTTTTCCAGTTTTCGCTGCGAGACCCGCTCTCAACTATCGTCTCGCATTCAACAATTCAAAACAATTGAAAATGTTCAGGAGGATATCTCGCAGCGAAAATTACAGTAAGACGTGCAATTTTAGTTCATTTTTGAGCTGTTTTCGAGTAAATTGTTGTCAAAAAATGATAAAAATGCAAAGATTACTGTAGTTTTCGCTGTGAGATATCGTGCGCGCGCCACTTTGAATTTTTGCATGCGATAATAATAGGTATTTCACATTTTCGTTGCAAAACCCAAAAAAAAAAATTTTTTTTACAATTTCAAAAATAATTTTTTAAAAATTGGAAGTTGCAATGAACACTGAACAATTTCTAGAATTTAAAAATTTTTTTTAATAAATAAATAAAAATAAATAAATTTAAAATAAATAAATTTAAAATAAATAAATTTGAAAAAATAAAAAAAAAAAATTTTTAATTCAAAATTTTTTTAAAAATATGAAACTGGGGAAAATTTGAATTTTTTTTCAAATTCTACCTACAGTAACCCCTGGCAAACCTGCACATCAAACTCCATTTTCCCCATTTTTCCCTGAAAAACTCCATTTTTACACCCCATTAACGACCATTTCTCCAAATACTTTCTAGCCTCTTCGTTCATGATCATTCTCTTATCACTTCTTATCACTTTGTCATTAAAATTCTCTATAAAATTCCCGAATTCCACGTGCCTCTTATCACTAGTGATTTCTGGCGTTTTTCCCGGATTTTACAAAATTTTTTTGATTTTTAGGTAGTTTTCCTTTGAAAAATGCTGAAATTTTGGATTTTTGCCATTTTTTTGGCAACTTGCCAAGCTCTTCAAACTTGCGAACAATGCCTAAATTCGGGAAATCAGTGAGGAATTTAAATTAATTTTTTTTGAAGTTTATTGATTCTTTTCCAGTTACTGTGCTGATACAAAATTGTGTAATAGTCCAGTTTGTTTGAATTCGATTACGGTAGGTTTTGAATTTTTTTTCAAATTTTTTTGAATTTTTTTGGGTTACTGTACTTGAAAAAGACTGAAAAAAGA
Organism: Caenorhabditis becei; assembly: GCA_900536315.3. NCBI lineage: Eukaryota > Metazoa > Nematoda > Chromadorea > Rhabditida > Rhabditidae > Caenorhabditis > Caenorhabditis becei. The sequence continues at coordinate 503,284 of LR538650.1, forward strand.
GGTCCAGTAACCCAGAAATTTTTTAAATTTTTTTTCTCATCAATTTTTGATTTATCTATATCAAATAACCTTGAAAAACCTTGGAAAAATTCAAAAAATTCCGAAAAAAAATTTTTGGGTTACTGTAGCTCCAAAAGTCTGCAATTTGTCGTGAAGCTCTTCGGTGTTTGCACAGAAAATTCAAATTTAGCCCTAGAACCCTAGAAAAAATACAGAAAAGTCAGAAAAATGTGGGGAATCTGAATTTGAAGTTAGAATTGCAAAATTAGCAAATTTTGAAAAAAAAATATTTTCGTGTCGAGACCCAAAATCTTGAAATTTCAAATTTAGCTCTAAAAATCCAGAAAAAATTGTATAATGTCAGAAAAATGCGCTGATTTCAAATTTGATATCCTTATCACTGAAAAATCACATTCCAGCACATTATCAACTGCCCACGTGCTCCAAACGTGACTTATGACGACAATGAGGCCAGGACCAAGTGGTTGCCGCTTTTTGGAGCAAGTGCCACGAATGTTCAAATGGCTCAGAAGTGTTTTGAGTTAGTTTGGGGATTTTTGGAATTTTAGGGAATTTTTGTAAAAAGGAAAAAAAAGTTTTTTAATTTTTTAATTTTTTTTTCATAAAAAATTATTTTTCAAATTTTAGAAATTTTTTAAAAAATAGTGCAATGCTCCAAAATCCCGCAAAAAATATAAAACTTCAAGAAAAAAATTTCTGAAGTTGAAAAAAAAATTTTTGAAAAAAAAATTTAAAAAAAATTGTTTTTTTAATTTTTTTTAATTTTTTAATTTTTTTCTCAACTTTCAAATTTTTTTAAAAATATTACGAGGCTTCCAAATCCCGCAAAAAATATGAAAATTCAAGAAAAAAATTATAAAATTGAAAAAAAAATTTCAAAAAAAAAATTTTTTTTTTTCTTAAATTTTTTTTCAACTCGAAATTATTTTTGAAAAATAGTACAATGCTCCAAAATTCCGCAAAAATCCCAAAAATTTCAAAAAAAAAACCATTTTTCGAAAATTTATTTTTCTAGCAATAACTGGCCAACTATGAAGCTTTCCAAGCGGATTCTTGTCAATTGCTCTGATCCATCGCCTATTCTTCCATGTAAGCCATCATCCTTATCAATCCCATCACTTATCACCTTATCACCTTATCAGTAACCCAATGCGCAATGATAACCGCCGTCGACACCTCCAAGAAGATCCTTGTCATGTCATTCCGGGCAACCAACTCAGGAACCCAATTGGACGAAGAGATTCTGAATTATTTCGTGGCAAAGAAGGCTTTCTTCGATTCCGGATACATTTTCGAGTTCTTCTATGATGCATACGTGGCACTTTGGAAAGGTGGATTGGAGGCCGAGATGAGGAATTTGAAGTACAAGTATCCGGATTATGAGTTGTGGGTTAGTGATAAAGTGATAAGAAAATTTTTTCTTATCAATTTTTGAATTCCCCGCATCAAATAACCTTAGAAAGTCTAAAAAATGAAAAGAATCAATTAAAAAAAATTTCGGGTTACTGTAGCTCAAAAAGTCTGCAATTTGTCGTGAAGCCCTTCGGTGTTTGCACCGAAAATTTAAATTTAGGCCTAGAACCCTAGAAAAAATTGGGGAAGATCAGAAAAATGTGGGGAATTTGAATTTGAAGTCAGAAAATCAAAATACCGGAAAATTGAGGAATAAAAAAAATTTTCGTGTCGAGACCCAAAATCCTGGAATTTCAAATTTAGTGCTAAATTTCCAGAAAAAATGAGGAAATACTAGAAAGATGTGGGGAATTCGAATTTGAATTCAGAAAATTTTTTGAAAATCGAGGAATTCGGGAAAATACAAAAATTCAAATATTTCGTGTCGAGACCCAAAACCAAATTGTTTCAAATTTTGAATTTTTCAAATTTCAGCTTATCCACCTGAAAAAAATCATTTCCAGACCAGGAAAACGTGCTGATTTCAAATCTGATAACCTTATCACTTCAGGTCACCGGCCATTCCCTCGGAGCCGCCCTGGCCTCTGTGGGTGCCTCTTGGGTCGTGAAAGCGGGACTTTTCAAGCCGGATATTGTCAAAGTTCTTACTGTAGGCCAGCCGAGAACCGGAGATTATGATTATGCGTTGTGGCATCAGAATACGGTAGGGGTTACTGTAGCTTAGAAAATATTTCATATTTTGAATAATTTCAGTTCGCTTATTCGTTCCGTGTCGTCCATAAACACGATATTGTTCCACATGTGCCATTCCAATACGAATTGGTTGATAAGGATAAGATGTATCATCACAGAACTGAGATTTGGTGAGTACAGTAATCCTGGAGGTTTAGAGGTTTTTTTTGGAATTTTTAGGAAATGAAAAAATCATGAAATAGATGAGGCTCAAAAATTGAAAAAAAATTTTTTTTCAAAAATTCAATTTTTTTCACATCATTTTGTTTTCTACCAGTAATCTTAAGAATTTAGGAATTTTGAAAAAAATTTAAAAATTAAAAAAAAAAATTTTAACTGAAAAAAAATGAGAAAAATTTCAGGAAAAAGGCCAAACATTTTTTTAAAATTCGTTTTTTATTTTTATAATTTACAGTACTCCAAAATTGTTTTTTCAATTTTTCGAATTTTTTTTTTTGAAATTTTCATTTGAAAAGAAATTGAAAAATTCTTGAAAATCACTGAAAAATTGGATTTAGATTTTTTTTTCCAAAAATAAAAATTTTTGAGCAACTTTTTCACACGAGGAATAATTTTTAAAAAATTTCCAGATAATTACGAAAATTTTGAGACTGAAAAAATTTTATTGAAAAAAAAAGTTTTTTTATTACAAATCCTCATAATTTACAGAAAGTTGATTTTTTTCAAATGTTTAACTTTTTTTAAAATGAATTTTAATAAATTGCTTACAATGCATGCAATATTGAATTTCAAATTTGTTCTCATTTTTTAAAAAATTTTCCAAAAAAATTTTTTTTGAGTTTTCCCAGATTCCTCAATTTTTCTCATTTTCTTCATTCATTTCATTTTTTTGATAATTCTTATCACCTTATCAAATACGAAATTCAAAAAAAAATTAAAATTCCTAAAATTCCTAATACAGAGATGAGATGTGATTTTTTCTTTAAATTCAAATTTTTTAAATGAGATTTTAAAAAATTGTGTACAATGCATGCAACATTGAATTACGAATTTTTTTATTTTTTACAAAATTTTTGAAAATGTAAAAAATTTTTTAATTTTTTCTAAAAGATACTGTTTTTGAATTCCCCGGAATTTCTCAAAATTATCTCATTTTTTTCTATTTTTCTGCATCACTTTTTTTGATCATTCTTTTCACCTCCTTATCAAGTACAAAATTCAAAATTCCTATAATTGCTAATACAGAGATGAGATGTGTTTTGGTTTCTTTTAATTCAAATTTTTTCAAATGAAGTCAAAAAAAGTTCTATGCAATCCGATGCAATATTGAATTTTCAATTTTTTTTTTCATTTTTTGTAAAATTTTTGAAAATGCAAAAAAAAAAATTTTCAAATTTTTTTTTCAATTTTTTTTTCAGATTTAGCTCATTCTTCCCCAAATTCCTCCCCTAATAGTCCTTATCATCTAATCTTATCAGGTACAACAACGACATGACCACTGGCTCCACGTACCATGTCTGCCAAGAAGCCGACGGTTTCTATTGCTCCAATCAAAATGCGGATTTGAGTTGGAATGACCACACACATTATTTCGACACTGATTTGGATGGATATGGTGATAAGGGATGCCCGAAGAAGTGATAAGGAAAATTTTAATTTAAAAAAAATTTATTACGTTTCAACATCAAAATAAACATGCATGTCGTCAGAAACATTATTATTTTAATTTATTATTATTAATTTTTCTTATCACTGATCCTTATCACTGCTTCAAAATCTCATTTGTCTGATGACGAACCAAAACACCATTTTCATTCTGAAGTCCCTCATCTCCACGACCGAAGGTGGCATCGATTATCTGGAAATCAGTGATAAAGTGATAAGAAATTTTTTTCTTGTCAGTTTTTGAACTTTCCGCCTTAAATAACTCTGAAGTACCCAAAAAAATGAGAAAAAACAATAAAAAAATTTTCGGGTTACTGTAGCCCCAAAAGTCCGCAATTTGTCGTGTGGTGTTTGCACAGAAAATTCAAATTTAGGCCTAGAAGCCTAGAAAAAATTGGCCAAGGTCAGAAAAATGTGGGGAATTTGAATTTGAAGTCAGAAATTCAAAAAAACAAAAATTGAATGAATAAAAAATATTTTCGTGTCGAGACCCGAAATTCGAAAAATTCAAATTTAACCCTGGAAGCCTAGAAAAAATTGGACAGAGTCAGAAAAATGTGGGGAATTTGAATTTGAAGACAGAATTTCGAAAAATCAAAAATTAAATGAATAAAAAACATTTTTGTGTCAAGACGCAAAATCCGGAAAGTTCAAATTTAGTGCTAAATTTTCAGAAAAAATTGGAAAAAGTCAGAAAAATGTGGGGATTTTGAATTTGAAGTCAAGAATTGAAATAAAAACATATTTTTTTAACTCACATCATCCTCAATTCCATCTTTGAAGAAGAAGCTCTTCAACGCGAATGGATTCTGCGGGAAGCTGTTATGAATGACTACAGTAACCTGATGATAATCGGGACATTGCTGTTCAGTTGTGTCAAGGCAACAGTAGTAGTCCACTTGGTTATGGTAGCAGCACACTGTGTCCGCGTTGGGCTGGAAATAGGGGAAAATAAGGTGAATTTCAGAAATTTCAGATTTTTTTTGTGAAAAATAATGATAACTTCACGGAAAATCAGGAAAATCAACATGAATTTTTTTTTGATTGTTTAAAAATTCAGGATTACTGTAGCTCTGAAAATCTGCAAGTTACCGTATGGTGTGCGCACAAGAAAAATCCTAAACTGTTTTTTAAAAAAATTTTTTTTGAATTGCGTATTAAGAGAGGTTATTTGTAAATGGTCGACAAGCCAATGCACAGGAGCCGAAAGTATTTTTGATTCGTCTGATATTTTGCATAGGGATACTGTGGGGGACCCTAAGTTCAAAAATACAACTTTTGGATTTTTTGCTCACCGGCTCGCGGAGCCCCGGAGCAAAAACGGGCTCACAAAAAAGTTGTCCAATAAATCTGAAACTTTTTTCCCGGGGGTTTTTTGGGCCGTAGAGTACGAAAACAACAATGAAAAGTTCTGAAAAAAATTCTAAAAAATAGTCATAGTGCAAAAAAGTCGAATTTTTGTAGTTTTTTTGACCTCCTGAAAATTTTAGTACTCAGCACATTTGATATTTTTTCATTTTTGAGTAACAAGACCATAGATACATATTATTTCAAAAAAATATCAAAAAATGAGGGGGACCATCTTTGAGAAATTGGACCATTTATGATTTTTTAGTACTGGAGCTGACCTAATTTCGGCCGTACTGAAAAATTTTCAACTGAACTCACAAAAACAGACATTTTTTTCGTAATCTACGTCCCAAAATACGTCGATTTGGTTTATAAAATCTAAATTCTAGGGGGACCATCTTGGCCAAAAATCGAGGTCAAAGTTGAAAAAAGTGGTCATTACGTATTGATTTTTTTCGGGAAAAGTCACAACTGGACCAATATGTGTTTGTATTTTTATTTTGTACCTGGGAGACATACCCATTTATTAAATTTAACTCCTAGGCTCAGAAAAAATATTTCGAGTTTTAAGAATTTTTTGAATGTTTTTCGACCTTTTCGAAAAATGGCTTCATGTATTCGAAAAATAGGCGAAAAATCGAAATTTCAGAAAAATTCTAAATATTGTTTTTTGAACTTATTTGACCCAAATATAGTATTTGGACACACTTCGGAACAATTCTGAATTTTTTCATAATTTTCATTTTTTCACAACGTACCCCTATACGTTGTGTCGAGTGAAAACTCGAAAATTCCAAATATTTTTGAAAAATGTCAGAACATGTTTTTTGTACTTTATAGGTTCCAAAGTAACTAAAAAACCTCAACTCCGATTTTTCCGATCTCAAAAATTTTCAAAAATTTTGTGACCACGTATCCCTATACGCTGACCCACTGAAAAGTGAGGTGAAAAAAGTTGAAAATATCGAAAAAATTCGGAAAATTTTTTCAGAGACTAGTGATTAGGGGGAACTAATAGGTACATGTCCCAGTTACAAATTCACAATAAGACCTGAAAATAGTTCAGTTGAGACAGTACCCGAAAATGACAAAAATGTAAAGACAACTTTTATGAAAATTTTTCGGTGAAATTTTTGCATTTTAAAAATTAGACAATAGTGCATTCCGACGTGTTTTTGATCGTAGATTACGAATAAAATATTTGTTGAAAAAAGTTCAGTTGAAAATTTTTCACTACGACCGAAATTAGGTCAGCTCTAGTACTGAAAATTCATAAATGGTTCAATTTCTCAAAGATGGTCCTTCTCATTTTTTGATATTTTTTTGAAATAATATGTATCTATGGTCCTGTTACTCAAAAATAAAAAAATATCAAATGTGCTGAGTACTAAAATTTTCAGGAGGTCAAAAAAACTGAAAAATTTCGACTTTTTTGCACTATGACTATTTTTCAAAATTTTTTTCAGAACTTTTCGTTGTTATTTTCGTACTCTACGGCCCGAAAAACCCCCGGGAAAAAAGTTTCAGATTTATTGGACAACTTTTTTGTGAGCCCGTTTTTGCTCCGGGGCTCCGCGAGCCGGTGAGCAAAAAATCCAAAAGTTGTATTTTTGGACTTAGGGTCCCCCATAGTATCCCTGTGCAAAATATCAGACGAATCAAAAATACTTTCGGCTCCTGTGCATTGGCCTAGTGGCCATTGTTGAGTAATTACAAATAGTCTCTCTTAATACTTCGCAGATTCATCAAATTACAGTAATCATTTCAAAATTATTGATTTTTTGATACAGTAATCCCAACTTTTTTTTCAAATTTTTCGAAAATCAATAAGAAAGTACGGTAGTAGCACTCAAATTTTTTTAAATTTTGAAACAGAGAAAAAACCGTATTTTTTGACTTCAGGTCCCACCACGAAAATTACAGTTTTTTTTGAATGGAAAGAATTAATGAAGAAAATTTTTACTTGTGATTAATACATGTAAAGATTCAGACTTTACAAAAAAATGTGTTGGAACCGTATTTTTTTGGTTTCCAACTTCAGGTCCCACGAAAATTACAGTAACCCCATGGATTTTTTAAAATTTCCTAGAAATTGTTTAGAATTGAAAAAATGAAAAAAAAGATGGAAAATCATGAAAAATTGAATAAATTCCAAGAATTTGGGCCAGAAAAAATTTTTTAAATTCATTTTCGATTCAGGTCCCACCACGAAAACTACTGTAATCTTGGAATTTTTGTAAAGTTCGCACAAAATCGAAAGGAATTCGGAGAATCATAGAACTGGCACCAGAATTTATAAACACAATATTTTGAAACTGAAATTTTTTTTTCAAATTTCAGGTCCCACCTAGTGTACAGGTTCGATTCCGAATAATCGACTAAAAGTCGAT
>LR538657.1:13124-98933 GCA_900536315.3 Caenorhabditis becei
CTACCCATGCCTGACCTTGTCTGTGCCTTCTTAGCTACGACACTCACAAAACTCAGATCATCCGTTTGACCTGTTCCACTGCTCTTCCCATTTGCGTTCGTTGTTGCTGCAATCCAATGTTTCTCTATCAGTCGACGTTGCTGTTTGACGGTGGTCTACATTGTGCATCGTACTTTCCCTTCACTTTCCCGTTAACTTACAAAGAAGACGAATCCTGGAGATGAGCTTCCGATCGTTGTAACTTCAAGTACTGATTCCAAAAGTCTTATCAGATGCGAGGTTGACCTCAGGATGCCACGTGGTTTGATCTTATCTACTGATCTTTATCTCTGATAGGGTAACACGTTTAGAAATGACGAAAGGTTCAGAATCTTTTACGAGAACGCTGATATGTTTTGAAAGCCTTATCATTTTTAACGTGTTACCCTATCAGAGATAAAGATCAGTAGATAAGATCAAACCACGTGGCATCCTGAGGTCAACCTCGCATCTGATAAGACTTTTGGAATCAGTACTTGAAGTTACAACGATCGGAAGCTCATCTCCAGGATTCGTCTTCTTTGTGAGTTAACGGGAAAGTGAAGGGAAAGTACGATGCACAATGTAGACCACCGTCAAACAGCAACGTCGACTGATAGAGAAACATTGGATTGCAGCAACAACGAACGCAAATGGGACAAAGCAGTGGAACAGGTCAAACGGATGATCTGAGTTTTGTGAGTGTCGTAGCTAAGAAGGCACAGACAAGGTCAGGCATGGGTAGATTTTCGTTGTTGAAACAGTGTTAGGAGTGAGGCTCTAGAACAGATTATGCATCTTGGTTGCGAACAGGGGTTAAATTGAGTCTTTTTTCTGGTTCCCTCTTTGACTTTCAGTACTGTAGCTCTTCAGCAGTGATCATGATCAGACTGTCTCCAATCATTTTCTTCTCGTTCTGACGATTGCATTTTTGACTGGTCACGAACGGTAGTTTTGGCTGGAATGAGTTGTACGAGTTCGGAACGAGTACATCTTCAATGAGATCGTCTAGTTGTGATCAACTGTTCACTAGATTGCGCCACATTTCGGTTTTATTGACAATTTCCCCAGTTTCGCCGCTTTCTTTGTTGCGTCTTTGACTTTCAGTACTGTAGCTCTTCAGCAGTGATCATGATCAGACTGTCTCCAATCATTTTCTTCTCGTTCTGACGATTGCATTTTTGACTGGTCACGAACGGTAGTTTTGGCTGGGATGAGTTGTACGAGTTCGGAACGAGTACATCTTCAATGAGATCGTCTAGTTGTGATCAACTGGTCAAGCTGTGATCAGTTCATCTTCGCATTCACCACCACTTCGGCCATCCACCAGAAACGCCAGTACTCAGACATCGTGCCAGGACATAATGACGGAATCGGAACTACGAGCGAAAAAAGACAATAAATTGGTAATTTTTATTCTGAAAATCACGAAAAAAACAACAACAAAATTGAAAAGATGTAGGCAAATGCTCGACGAAGCTATCCTGAAAACAATAAATATGTATGAAAAATAGTTTAAAATTTAATTTTCAATTTTTAGAGTTTTTGTAAGCTGTGCAGCAGGTGGAATTCAAATGGAAATTTTTGTTCATTTTATTGCTTCATCCCAACAGTTCTCTTTAGGGCTACTTCCAGTTTAGACTCAAATCCGGTTCAATCCTGTAATTTTTGTTGAATAAAGATATTTGTACTTCATTCTGAACTTTCGAAACTAATGAATAAATAAAAATTGAATCTTACTTGTTCATTCTGGAACATTCCGCTCAAGATTTGGAAAGTTCGGCACAATTCCCGCCCCAACAGCACATAATCGATAGTGGAAATCAGCTGATATTGACACTTTCCTGCATGCCTAACATATTCAGAACGAACTTCGCTGGAAAGAGATCGGAAGACGTGTGTGTCAGCTGAAACTTGCGGATTTTTGTGGAACTATCGAAGAGTACTCTCTCTCATTATCACATCGCAACACGAGGAGAAGCGATTCTGAGCGCAGTCAAGACCAATTTGTCAGCGTTATCAGTTGGTTTGGGATCATTCGCGCGTGAAACCGTTTTCAGCCACACCAGAAGGTCAACAATGTCGGCTTCGCCGCCATTTTCCTTCTGGCATAGCTTGCCTAGTTGCATCAGAATAGTGACGGGGACATGTTCTGTGTGTCCGCCAGTTGTTCGTTTTGCAGCGTTTTTCCAGCATATTGACTATCGTTCTCTCACAAAGAAGCTAGCAAGTCACACAGTGTTCTTTCTCCGCTTTTTCACCTCTTGAGAAAGTACATGAAATTTTGTGCTCGGAACGTTCGAAGACACTCTTTCTGCCGAGTTTCTGGAGACCTGTTCTTCAAAAGACACCACGCGTTTCTTGCGTGTTCCAGCAGTTTTCATTGGCTGTTCCTCATTCTCTCACACTGCAGCTGCTGAACTTCGGTACCAAAGCGCGCCCGTCGCGAAAACGAACTAGAACCGTTTTCCTCACTTGAATTTGTCAATTAGTAATAGTAAAGATAGTAAAGATGACTCTGTTCATCTCCACAATCACGAATGTCTCTGTGAAGGTCCTATGGAAAGAGATCGGAATACGGACGTGGAACCATTGAAACGGAAGAAACAGATGGGGAAAAGGGCGAGACAAAATAAAGCTACTTGAAGAGTCGAAGAAGATCACAAGGAAGCACTGCAGGAGCATATTCAAATTCTCTTGTGAATTGAAAAAAAAAACAGAATTCGACCTTGTTTCGATTGGAAGGAGAAAAGTGTTCTCAGAAGCAGTTCAGACGTGACCCAAGGCGTGACAAGTTTCTAAGAATCACAATCGGGATAAACTGAAATGAGTTATTGAATTTTTCTGTTACTACCAACTTTGTTGATCATTTTGTCTCGGAAAATGCAGCCATCAAGCGAAGCCAAGTCTGTTGATGTTTTAATGATGACACCTGCCAACATTCCCGCAATCTCCAGCAGCCCAGACATGCAAAAGTCCCTGGAAACGTCACTCAAGCGACAAATCAAACATGCTGAAACACAGAAGGACCTTTGGAGCAAACGTCTCAAGGATCTGAATGGGCAGATGGAGCGCAATGCACTGAATGGGCAGATGGAGCGCAATGCAGGATCAGCCTCCTTCGGTCGATGGAGAGATGGGCAAGTTGGAGGAGATTACGACGATGAGCCCGGAAAATGAGAGCTGCCCTGTGTTCTTCAAGATTCCTGCCTCAATTGATGAGAGGATTGCCTTGAGGTTGATCAAGAACATCGGATCAATTGCCTTTTTTGCAATTGTCAAGACAACTGGAGGGGAAAAGGTTCGAATGATTGTCTTGTTCAACGAGTAAGTGACTTTTCGAATATTTCTAGATCAGGTTTACTTCAGACGTAGACATATGGACTGGGCTCTGAATCGTGGTATGATGCTTGCCTACAATCAATACAAAGCCATACTTTTCCCCGGAGGAATGTCAAACCTTCTCAAGTTCTGCGCCGATCATTCCGCCGGCTCCAAAGAGACCGCCCAATCGGAGGTGTTGGTTAGAAAATTGACAATTGTATTAGCATAATTTCAGAATCCTTCGACATCGGATACGAGTTCGAACGGGAAGGAATGAACTTTCGTGGTCGTGCCATCAAACTACGGCTCCTAAAGATTACTCGATATTCTGTTTTTTAGCGCTTGTAGCGTCGTATTTATATAAAAACTGGCCAATGATCTTTGACTCGATCATCTTTGACTTTTTTTGATCATTGACTCGGATCGTTCATTGACTCTGACTATATTCATTGACTCGATCATCTTTGACTCATTTTGATCATTGACTCTATCAGTGTTATTTGAGTCAAAATCAGTTATGATGCGTTTCACAGTAGCTTAACAGTGACCAAAAAGTAAGGTTGATCGATAACATCAGAAAAATATGAATGTAGCATGTATGAGTAAAACTAAGAAGATATGCGAAAAAACTAGGAAGGTGCACCTTTGGGTACCCTGATGAGGAAATTATATCTTGGGTGATATAGGAACTCCACTCACAATCAGAATCCTAAAATACACGGTCCCAAATGGACCAATAGCAAGAAAAGTGCGAAAAATTAAACATTTCCTAACTTTAGTTCTGAAAACTAGGTTTTTTGTTAAAAACAAATATTCAAATGTTGTTCTCTGAAAATGTAACCCGAAACTTTTATGGAGATAAGTCTTTTTTAGTGGAGTTTCTACATCACAGTGTCTTCCCAGGACATAGTTTTCTCATAGGGGTACCAAAAGGTGCACCTTCCTAGTTTTTTTCGTATATCTTCTTAATTTTACTCATACATGCTACATTCATATTTTTTCTGATGTTATCGATCAACCTTACTTTTTGGTCACTGTTAAGCTACTGTGAAACTCATCATAACTGATTTTGACTCAAATAACACTGATAGAGTCAATGATCAAAATGAGTCAAAGATGATCGAGTCAATGAACGATCCGAGTCAATGATCAAAAAAAGTCAAAGATGATCGAGTCAAAGATCATTGGCCATAAAAACTTTATTTTGATACGACAACACAACAAAGCTCGAATAGCATCTTTACAAAACAAACAACCAGAAACCTACAGCGACCAAAGGGTTATTTAAATATAATTGTAAGCAATGTCCTCTTCTGATTCCACGAATGCCAGCTCCAATTTGACCGGCTGTTTTAGAAGAATTGAGAGGAACTCTTCTGTGAATCCGAACATCCAGTAAATCCGACGGATGTCCAATCGTTTTGAGTATTGTAAGAATCCGGCGACGATCAGCACGTTTCCACGACGTTTGATTACAATCTAAATGTTTTTATTAATTGAACAGTTGAATACGTTTGGAGAACCTACCTCGTTTCCACTGACAACCAGGTTTTGTGGGAAGAATCCTCTGATAAACCGTCGAATAACTTCGTCTTGAGCAACAACGAGAGGTTGGGATTGACGGAATTCTAAAATTGATGTATTCAAAATGTATTCAAATTTTAAAGAAGAATCTGATAAAATGCTCACCTTCGAGATTCTGAGAGTGCCAAGTGAGCCACGACTTTCTCACTCCGATATGATGTGGTTTCTGAGCCATTTCGTATGTCAGCAGCTGGGTTCTGTTTGTGGTAGACTAAAAATTCAATTAGAACATCCACAATTAATACTTAAAACGTTACTTTTGTTTTTGCTGCTCTGTTCTTGAGAAGAGTACTTGTAGTCGAAACTTGACGACAGCTTTGGCTCAGCTGGTGTTCCACGTGTTGGAGATTTCGAAGCATCTGAAATTTTCTGTTGGAAAGTTATCAAATAAATGGTTGGTTTGGAAGAAAGAACTTAGTTTTGAAGCACGAAAACGAGTAAAAATCTCGCTGTGCTTTGTTCTGCAATTGCGCTCTGCCGCAGTGCACCGTCACGTCAGATTGCACACTTTCTTTTACTTTGGACCTTTACTGATTCTCAACACAATTTTAGCTTTATTCAATATTCCGCTTCTCATTAGATGAATTCTTTCAACGAAGTGTTGAACTAACTGCATAACACAATCTTTTAGCATTCAACTATTGATTTTTGCAGTGAAAATGAGCGATTCATCGGGCAAAACATCCAAGACGGACAAGAAGAACGACGAGTGCTACAAGTGAGTGCTATATAGCATGCAATTCCATTGTGGAATTGAATCCGACACTATTTTCAGCACTGTGGCTATCACCAACAACGTAGAGGCTCTGGAGTTTGGAAGAACATGTCAATCGTGTGCTGCCGGCATCGCTGCAGGTGAGCTTTTTTTTATTTAACTGTTCTGAAAGAACATTCTCCAGGAATCCTCGGACTGACCGGCTTCCAAGGCTTCATCTTATACTTCATCACCGTCGGAATCCAGGCCCTCATATGGAATGTGAAAGCGCAAGGAAACTGGCTCAGCTACTTCCCGGAGCGAAACTCTTTCACGTGGTCGCACGGCAACGGACTACTCACATTCGTTTTGCTCTGGGTATTCTTTTACGGAATGGTTCATGTGTACTGAACAAAACAATACAAATTGTTGCGACAAACATTCCTTTCCTGTAATATTTTATTGCTTCCCCAACCTAAATTGTGACTTCCACTAGACATACAAAGATTTCTTTATCTATTTCGAATAATAAAAACATGGAGCTTTACTTGGTATACTATGATTCACGACTGAAACCTGTTAAAAACCAGGACCATTATTTTTTTCTCGGGTTATGCTTGAACGAGAAACGAAAATCCAGTTTCAGAATGTTGTCTTTTGTCCGGCAATCGATATCGTCAACTGGGATGCTTCGGCCCGCTGTCGCCGAAGTTGCTCAAACCAGAGGAAGAAAACGAGCTTTGAAGCAGACGATCACTCGACAGCAAAAGCTGGAGAGGAGAATGAAGAGAGAGGAGAAGGAAGCTGCGAGAAAGCAGTATTCGTTCATGGAGAAGATCAACATTCGCCGAATGAAGAATCTGCTCTCGCCATCTCAGCAGTTCCCGGGCCGTCTCAACATTGACGAAGAAGCCAACCTTCCAGAAACACCAACTCTTGACGTTTTCCTAAAGTGAGTATACTTTCCCCTTCTAGTTTTTAGGTTACGTTTTCCAGGACCCACTTCAAAACTCAGTATTACACAGTCGCGGAAGCCTTGGAAATGCATCGTGAGCTCCAAAGTCCTGCAATTTACAACAACCCAAATGCGCCAATCCGGTTGCGACTCGAACTGAACATGACCACCGAGAGGCAGACGAAGATGGTGACGGGCAGTGACGAGATCGTGCCTGTTCCGTTCCCGTTCAAGCACAACGAGAAGAGAACTATTCTGGCATTTGCCAACGACGTGAAACTTCAAGAGCTTGCTGTGGAATTCGGAGCCGAGTTGGCACTGGGTCAGGACGCGATCAAGAAGATTATCAAAGGACAGTTCCGCACTGACGATTACGATTTCTGTGTCTCTCATTCCGACATGGGTTCTTCGATTCTGCCACTTCGCGGAATTCTAAAAACCCGATTCCCAACAAGAGCAAACGGAGGACTCGGCGAGAACCTTCCAGAGCTGATCGAGAAGTTCAAAAACGGAGTCAAGCTGAACATCAAAGGAGACCCAGTGTACCCGATCTGGGGTCTGAGTGACTGTGTCGTCGGAAGATTGTCGATGCCGAACGATCAGATTGAAGAGAACATCGCGACAGTCATCGGAGCTGCTTGCTCTCACAGGAACCCAGCTCTCGGCCCGTTCATCAACCGAGCGCTTTTAATGACAATTCCAGGAGAGGAGAACTATGCGATCGACGTGAAACCGTGGCTGCCGGTGCCGACTGAAGAGGAGATTGAAAAGGTTTGTGTGAATATCTCGAAAATAAGTGCACTCTCTGGGCTGCAAAAAAGCACAATTATTTTCAAAAAGGTCTCCATAGTTCTTCTTTTAATAATTCACCATAGAAGACATCTCCGTCAAAACGTTCCATTATTTGTTTGCAGATTGAAAAGAGGAAGAACAAAAAGAAGAAGAAGGACGAGAAGAAGACGGAAGAAAGCGACGAGACGGCACAGCTCGCCTCCGCTGCTCTTTGAAATTTCTCTTTGTTTATATAACTTTTTTCCTTAGGGTGTCTTTTTTGTGTCTGTTTAGCATTGTAGATGTTTTCTTTGTTTTCCCAACTTTTTTTGTTATCCCATCACTGATAAATATTGATTTTCGAAGCGTTTCCGGCGCTGACTATTCGTAACTCATAATGGTCGCTGTGCACCGCCCAATACTTTTCTTTTTGTCCACGAACTTACGTGAGAAAGGGCGACTGCTCCGGCTCTTATCACTTGGTTAAATGCCGCGCTGGCCTCGCCTTGCCGCGTTTTTTGATTCTCTCGGCATAGTTTAGATTACATTTTATTGGTGCAGTGGCTGAAAGTCGGGAGTTATTACCACTCGACCCAGTTTTCGAAACCACTCGATCCAAAATACGGGCAAAGAAAGGGTGAACACGCGTACGTGAACCAGTGATATCCGCGTGGAGGAGGATGTCTGCGCACTTTCTCCCACTCTCCGCTTTCGCCGTCCTATTTATCCCCCTCCGACATCTCACTAACGTCTTCGTTTTTCTCACCCTTCTTCCCTTCCTACTCGTCCTCTATACATTTTGATCACTGATAAGACAGTCTATCTGATTGGCACTATCACAACTCTCGTAAAGTAGACGTTTCGCGCTTCTTCTCCCGGTTCTCGTCACTGTTTACAACACTTTTCCTCTTTCAGAAATGGGACAGGCTCCTGCGAAAGAAGAGGACTTTTCGTGGGCCTACACAGAGGAGCCGCATGCGACACGCCGGAAGGAGATGCTGGCCAAGTACCCGCAGATCAAGGAGCTCTTCGGACAGGACAAGGCATTCCGGCCGGTCGTCGTGTGCATGGTCCTCGCGCAGATCGTCTTCGCTTACTTGCTGAGAGGTTACTCATAAAAGTATACGAATCTCTGGAAATTGTTATTATTTTCAGATTCGGACTGGCTTCTGATCGTCCTGCAAGCCTACTTTGTCTCTGGGACCATAAACCATTCTCTAACCCTTGCCGTTCACGAAGTCAGCCACAACCAAGCGTTCGGAACTAGCAGACCCCTTGCCAATCGATTGTTCGGGTTCATCGCCAACTTGCCAATGTGCATTCCAATGTCGATCTCATTCAAAAAATATCATCTGGAGCATCATCGCAATCTCGGGGAAGACGTCATCGACACCGACGTGCCGACCGAGTTCGAAGCCAAAGTGTTCCGTACGTGGCTGGGAAAGATCATCTGGATGAGTCTGCAGCCGATCTTCTACGGAATCCGTCCCTTCCTGCTCTATCCAAAGTCCATGACCGATCTCGAGCTGATCAACATTGCTATTGAACTTTCATTCAGTACGTTCATCTACACTCAATTCGGAGCCAAGTCCTTCTTTTATCTTTTCGGAGGGCTCGTCCTCGGAATGGGACTCCATCCGTGCGCCGGCCACTTTGTCTCCGAACATTACGTTTTCAAGAAGGACCAGGAGACCTACAGGTTTGTGTGTAACGACAAAATACAATTACGAAAGAAGAAAGAACAATCAAAAGTTCAACTGAACTCTTTTTCATAGAATACCCACATAAAATATTGTTCTTTGCAAAACGAAGCAGTTCTTTGTTTTCAGCTACTACGGACCCATCAACATGGTCGTCTTCAACGTCGGATACCACGTCGAGCACCACGACTTCCCCTACATCACCGGATCCAATCTCCCGAAGGTCTGTGTTTATTTTTGCCGACGTTTATGGTAATCAACGGCGTGCGTAGTCCTGTTGCGTCAAATGCCAGCGGAAATTTGGAAATGTGTAATCCGATGCGCGGATCGAGTTTCGGAACTAGAAATCAGGAGATTTTCTAATATCACAGATCGAATGAGGTCATCGTGATGAAGTCATCGTTTTTCAGGTCCGTGAGATCGCTCCCGAGTACTACAAGGACTGGCAGACACACGGAAGCTGGGTCGGAATGATGGCCGACTTCGTGTTCAATTCGAAGATGACTTTGAGAAAGAGGATCAAGAGGAAGTACGCCAAGGCGGACCAATTCTCGTTCTACGGAACCGGACCCTACGAGACGAGCCACGTCTACCAGTCGATCGCCAATGTGGGTGAAGGGTTAAATTCGTTTTGTGTGGACTAAAAATAGTGTAGTACTCGACGTGACGTATCGAGAGAGCAGTAGCAATAAATTGGGTTGGATGAGGGGAAATTAGTAAAATTGAGAACGAATTGGGAGAATCCCTTTCTGCGATCCCCTCTCTATTTTTCAAAATGTCAGTGCTTTATGACGTTAGAGACTTGTTTACAAAACGAGAACATAGTCCAACAGATCAGAAGATAGTCCAAGAATACCCGATGACGTAACGAACAACATTCGATTCTTTCAGCTTGTCAACACTTTGACCGGACTCGGAGGACCAAAGTCAGTCGTCAAGTCCGATTGATCCAGCTCCACGACGATCCCGACTTCCGATTGTACAAACTAGGGCTATAACTGTTTTCGTTGCTTCTCATTCTTCTGCTTCTCCTCCCTGACCACTTGTTTTTCTTCTTGTTTTATTTATCTCCCGCTCTTTCCCTCCCTCTTATGAAATTATTTTCCTTTTCCTACGCAGAATTATGCCCCGCCAATGCTGGTACTGACCCGTTCCCACTCCGTCCCCTACCATTTCATGGTCCCTGACTTGCCGCTCTCTGTTCCTCTGACCCATTTATAAATTCCTTCCGTCAGTTTTCCTCAACGGATTTTTACTATGTAGTCGCTTCTCCGAGCACTCGCCGTGCCCATCTTTTAATCTTTTTGCCAATTTTAATAAAGTGTAGTCCACTTTCACCGCTTCGTCCCGGATGGGAAACACTTGAATGCGGGCCCGGGAAGCTGCAGAAACTGCGATGACGTGTCCCGCCACTTCAGAAGAAGCTTCGTCTCCAGGAGACACACCTGAAGACGTAGATAAGGACTCTTGAGGACCTGCCTCTCTTCATATTTCTTTACGTTACGTCAGTTTCCGAAAGGAGCCTCGGAGAGTTCGTAAATAGCTGTGAATAACGGGAAATGTCGCTTCGAGACCCACGTGATCCACTTCTGACGTCTTCTGAACTCAAAACAAAGCTGTCCATCAGACCGTGTCCTCTGATGACTAACCTGTCTCTGAACTCCTTCAAGTTCTCAATTCCAAGATTCCCCGAACGACTTCCCCTTCTATTTCAATTCATTTGTCTTCCTCCTCTTCTTTTCTGTTTTCCCGTTCGTGCTCACCGGAGCGACCCTAACTTCCGCGCTTCTTCCCCCTGACTTTTCAACTTTCTACCGTACTGCTCGTCCCGACTCCGCCCTCGAATGTGCAATTTCCTGAGTCTCTTTATGAAATCGGACACCTTTCAAGTCCTCGAAAAATGCAAATTGTTCTCCTCCTCCAAGCATATTTATTTCAAGCCGTTTCTCGACATTCTCACATCTTCTCATTTTTTCGGCTGCTCGACGGAGCCCAGCTCCAGACTGCTCAACCGTTCGAAAGGTCACTTCGTAACGTCTCTCGGCACGCAAACAATCAGCGAGAAGCGATTCGGAATTGAGCGAATTCAATTGAGAATCGCTTACCGTAATTAGCAAAAACAAGCGCGCCCCGTCGCTCTGATCTGATTTGATTTGTCAGTGGTGGGCGGGCCGTCAACTGCCGCCTATAACCATCTGAATTCTGCCTTCTGCTTCCGGACGGGAAGGTGGGTGGGACGATTGGTTCCTGCAGAAACTCGATCTCCCGCTTTCCGTCTCTCGACTTTCTTTCAGATTTCGTTATGTTGTCCGAATGAGCAACACGTGTGTTTTAGAGTCTCAATCGAGTTATGCCCTAGTTATGATCAATCTCTGACAACGTCTAGGCTAGAGAACCTTCGTCATTGTCCTATGCAGACCAAAAAGTTCGAGGACGTTCCTCGGAATGTGACTCTTCAGCTCTCCCATTCCAGCTGACTTGGCTTTGTCTCAATTACGCACACGCCCTTCTTCATTACCTTCTTTTTGTGCTCTTTCTCTTTCCAAATCTGATCTAGATCTGGTGTAGGCGTCTTTTTGTGCTCAGCACCTTCCTATAAAAACCGTGAAGAGTCTGAAGATGTCCTTTGCTCTCCTGCAGATTCTGCTCCTCCTCGCTGAGTGACCAAGAATTAAATCATCATCTGCCCCGTCGTCAGTCACCTTTCAGAGTTTGCAATTTGACTAGATTAAGAGCTTACGGGCCCTTCCTGTCCCCTCCGCCGCTCCCGCTCGCCCCGACTACTATCATTTGTCACTCAGACACTTTGCAGTCTCAAACTCGGCCCCGTTCCGATTCGATCATGATGACGTCACTGTTGGCCATATTCTCATTGCTCATCGTCGCCATCAATGCCTTCGACTCGTCGGAAATTCGAATGCTTGATGAACAATGTGAGTCTCTGAACATCCCGATAAACTCCCATCTATTCGCTTCAGACGACACGAAGAACCCATTCCTTGCCTTTCTCGACAATGCGAAGCGAAGTGATCGACCGACTCGCTCTCTGGATTCCCTGGATTCTCCTCTGATCCGATTCGGCAAGCGGGCTGCCGACGGAGCTCCACTCATCAGATTCGGACGTGCCCCTGAAGCTTCCCCGTTCATCCGATTCGGAAAGAGAGCTGCTGACGGTGCTCCACTCATCAGGTAAACATTCAAATATTCTCTTGACTTCTCAACGTCATCTCCCAGATTCGGCCGTGCTCCAGAAGCGTCTCCATTCATCCGATTCGGAAAGCGAGCCTCTCCCTCTGCTCCACTCATCCGTTTCGGACGCTCTCCAGCCGCCGTTCCCCTGATCCGCTTCGGTCGTTCCGCTGCCGCCCCACTCATCCGCTTCGGCCGCGCCTCTTCCGCTCCGCTCATCCGTTTCGGAAGAAAATAAGAAGTGCTGCTCTTCCGCTCTCCTCGTGTGTGTGTTTGTAGTCCATTTTGGATGATGTTCCTCCCTTCCCTAGTCGACGATTGTGTGTCTGCGCCCATGTCTGTCCCCTTCTTCTTCTGTCCCTTCCATCCCGCCCCCTTACACTTTTCTTCTTCGAAGTCGTCGCAACTCGAAAATGAATTGTTCTCTCCGGTTGCTCAAAACGATTCATTCACTCTGCTAAACACACAAAATAATCACAAGAAAGTCAAGTAAACACATGTAAGAACGGGGACAAATACCGGTGCTGAAAGGACTAAAAAGGTTGACGAGAAAAGGGGAAAATCACAGAGAAACGGCATGATAAGCTGATAAAAGGCATACAACTAGCGAAAGAAAATATGAGGAAACAACGAAAAACTGATTGATTTGTTTTGTTCATCGCGACTGCAACTGTTCCATGAAGGCGCGGACTTCATCCCACTGACTCTGGTTTTCACGCATCAAGGCCATCATCTAAAAGTGATATCATAACCTCTGCTGATATTCTGATAGTGCACTCACCTGCAGCATCTGATCTTTCATCTGCTTCATCTCTGACTGATCTGTGTCGAGCTCTGAATCTTGAAGAGACAGTGCCTGCATTCTAGGGAACCAGTCGAGGTTCCGATCCTTCACGCACTGAGCCACGTAACTCTCTGGACCCGTGAACTCCGTTTCATCTTTGATTTGCAACATGACGATGTAGTAGAGATAGTGCCAGATGTTGTGCTCTGTCTCTTTGTGCGTTTCGAACGTCACTGATCTATTATCAAATCGAGACCGATCCAAACCACAGATGAAGCAGTTGTTCTTCAGAACTTGTTCCTTCTCGTTCTTCTCTGATCTCAAATCTCCGAATGTGTCGATGATAACTCCGAAAATCAAATTGAGAACGATGACGATGAGCACAACGAAGAAAGTCATATCGTAGGCGACTCTCCACTTGAAACTGTCTTCCCATGGCGCTGGATTCCTCAGAACGTCTCCGATTCCTCCTCCGTTACGAAGACCGAGGTACATTGTCTGAAGGATGCACATCCACAATGACTCGCACGACTTTATCTTTTTTTCTTCATCTTCATCTTCCCGCTTCTGAAGTCCAGGACAGCCTTCCGATGGACACGTGTCTGATGGAAGTCCTTGTGAAATCGTGACACATGGTTCCGCTTCAACGGGATCAACTTCCAAGTAGAAATCTGAACAGAAAGATAGGAAAGTTCTAGTTATCATCACTAACCATGTCTGAAGAATAAGAAACCAAGAATTGAGAAAATGTAGAGAAGAATCAGAGCGAGAAGTCCGGTCCAAACGATAGAAGTGTAGTTCCTTGTTACCGAGGCAATAACGTTCTGAAGGGTCTCTTCGGTAGCTACGATGTCAAAAAGCAGAAGGCAGTAGATCATGGGATGCCAGACGAGACCGGCGAGGCAGATTAGGAAGTAACCGACAAGGTACAGGAGGTTCCGACACGTGAGTATCTCTATCCACGGCCGGTCCTCGAGTCCTTTGTTGCTCACGAATGCGAGAACGTGAATTCCCTTGTTGACTAGCTGCAAAACGAATCATTTGATGCCTTCTGGAACCGTTCCCCCTACTTGTGCTACTCCAAATAAATAAAGCGTAGGTGTGACTCCAATGGTTTCGACGGAAAGGAAGCAGAGACTTGAGAGCATGAGAAGGACTGATTTGGAAAGATAGGATTTGTCATGGCGGAGCCAGAAGGCACCCAGGAAAGTGATGAGCACGGCGAGCCAGCAGTACCAGGAACCGAACGAGATCGAGGCTGAAACAAGGAAAAAGTGAGAAAAACGAGGAGATGCTCACAATTTGAATGCTCAGGGAATGGATAGTAGAGGGCAACGAGGGCATTGACGATGAAGGCGAAGTGAAAAGAGAGCCGGATCCAGAAGGGCAGATGGAATGCACACCAGGAGAGCCACTTGCGGTCCTGCAGCTTCCGCTGCCAGATCATCTCGTGGTACATTGGTTCCCATTGGTCGAAGAATTCGGTGACCTTCGATCCCTGGTTGTCCCGTTCTGTATTGTTGTACACAAAGTCTTTTGTTTCCTTCGTCAGATACGAACAGATTTCGTTGATCGGGAACACGACTCGTTCCAATGTTCTGTCACGACGCACGATCTGCAAATTGTGACTTTTTCTAATTTGATACCGACGCTGACCCGTTTGATCTCTAGACTCATTTGTCCTGATCTTTGCCACTTCCGGGTCTATCCACTCACCTCAATCTGCGCTGTCCTGCTTTTGTAGTAGTTCAGTGCTTCCCTCGTCAGATCGTCCTTCTTCTCATCACTTCCGTCAAGCCAAATTTCCAGTTCTCCATCATGGTTCGACAGCTGATGAGCCAGAATGTAAATGTTGTGACCGACTTCTCGCGGGTCCACACTATCGTACTCTTCGTCGTGGAACTTGTCATCCAGTGAACTCGAAAGGTTCTTCTCGTTCATGATCGACACGGTTCCAGAAGAATCCACCGAGATCTCGGGAAGCGCATTGCTGACAGTGATCTGAGGTCCTGACGACGCTTTCATCTCGTCTTCCGCTCTTCTGATAAACTCCCTGCTCACCGACTTCGTCATGCACTGATTCGTCTTCGCCATCTCATACGCCTGCTTTATCGCGTACACCAACTGCTTCGGCCCCCCGGACATATTCGCCATGTTCCTCAACACTCTGTTTGCGTTTTCGCCGTCGTGTCGAGATTCCATGATAGCCAACAGAAGCTTGGATGCTTGACTCTTGATCTCGAGAGCCAGATCCATGTGATCATCAGCAAGCGGTTTTATCTCGTTCAACACCAGCGAAATAATGATGTTGAGTCCGTTCTCCTGCATTGCCATCGTGTTCTGATTCTCATGGCAAGGCCCCTGACAGAACTCGGTCAAGGTATCGAGAGTTTGAACAATTAGCGAAAAGTTGTGTTCTCCGATCTCTCCGAAAACTCCGAGACTTCCCTTCGTGGATCCACAGACGGTGTCCAAGAAGCTGAGAGTTTCAGAAACAAGATTGTGATTGGTACGATCAGACTGCTTTCTCAGGAAGTTCTGCAGGAGGCTGTTGTGATTCTCGCATAGCAGTTGAAGCACTCGAAGAATCGGTTCGATAAGAGCAACTTCTGGAGACAGAGCTTCGGTGGCCTTGTCTTCATCTTGGTATGGGGTCAGGTCCGGGATGGAATGTGTCAAGTCGTTGCTGAGCTGTGAGATTTCCGAAATAGACGGGTGCCTGACTTGTGGAACTTCGAACAGTGTACCATTGAAGGAGGAGTCACCAGCATCGATGAGTGGTGTGATGACAGTTGAAGCTGGAAGAAGTTACCAGTTAGTGAAGGAAGGGAGAACCCGTTAATAGATTGGAAAAGTAGGATGACCCGGTGGTGAGAGAGGGGTTTAGTGACAGGAGTTGCGAGAGAAAGCCGTCCCGAAACGAGTGAAACGCATGCAAGACGAGGTACTCTTTCTGCTGCGAGCAGTCACTGCGACCGAGTAACGACGATTCTTGTGGTTCTCCTTCTTGACGGAGAACGCCGCGTCCGCCGATCTCTGTCGGCTGAGGAGAGCTCTCGGACGGACGGAACCTGAGCTGATTAGCTGATATATCGGAGACGGACGCGGATGGTTAGGGCAAAGGGTTCACAAGATGGTAGGTAACGGGGATAGGGAATCAGGGGGCACTTACATCGTCTACTCACTGTTGCTGACAACGCTGAAATGTAATTGTTAAGAGGGTGCTGAGAAGTTGAACATGTCAGTGGTTGTTACGATTACTGTACATGGTGAGCATGTTTACAATAAGTTGCATAGTGCAGAACGGAATACTCACAAGGCTTCGGTTTGCTGTCACTGCAACTCATCATGTCACTCTTCAGTCGGTTCTGTGCAGTTTGTATTCTGGTCAGGATGACTTTGAAAAACGGCTCATGGATGTCCTTCTGCTTCAGACGCATGTAGAATGAGTGTTGCACCTGGAACACAAACTTTGCGAAAACTATAAAAAGATCTGTGCAACTTTATCGTTTCCTTCATGAAGAAGAGCCCTTGCCAGATGAATCGCTTTCAGGAAAATCTCTCGACTCGGCTCCATTATGATGATGTCAATGACCAAATCCGATGCTCCAGCTTCATTGAGTTTGCACTGAATTGCGTAGAGATCTCGTTCCTGACTCCAGTTCTCTTCTTTCTTCTCTGAAAGCGAAACAGTTCGCATTGATCATCATCAGTGCTTCCCTCACCTTTCACAGACTCGATGACCTCTCCAATCGTCGATTGCTGTTTTTCCAGTGACGGGTGTTTGTTGTGATATCCGAAGTAGCGTCGGAGGAGCAGTTGTCGGAGGTGTTGACCCTGAATACATAATGTTCCGAGAGATTCGTGAAGAGACGGAAGCAAAGTGCTGACATGGCTAGAAAGCAGTAACCCCGCCACCCGAAAGTAACATTGAAAATGAAAATAAATGTAATGAAATAGCCACTAGAGACAGTTTGAAAACAAAAAATTGTGGGTTGTGGTGTGTCAAACCTTCTCATAGCTACTAGCATGGAGCTGGCGTCCCTGAAGATTACATACAAAATGGCTTCGAACCATTCTCTCATGAACTGTCTTATGGAATACACGTTAAGCTTACCTGCTGAGTCAGTTGTTGTTTCTCGCAATTGCACATTTTGCAGAGGGTCTGAAGCACTCTGGCACACAAGTTATCCTGTTTATTCTGCATCAGTGTCTTGCAGTGCTGGATCAGCTTTGCTACGACACCGCCACGAGCGCATTGATCACGAAGAGAGGATCCTTCCGGGAAGAGGAGCTCAGGGGTGTGAAGAACTTCGACGAGGACACTGCCTTCGGCTGCGTGAAGCGGGTGCAGGTAGAACTTGAACTCTCCGATCATCATCTGAAAAGAGACTTATGAGGAACTGGAGCAGGAGCTTGAGACTGTACATGATAGCAAGTGACGACATTGGCGGATGGGTGATCTGTGGTTGACGTGGAGGTTCCATAGAGTCGGTGGCCGGGGTTCAAAGTGTTCTGTCGGTTCAGCCTCTGGAATTCTCAGATGTTCACTCGTTTTCATGCAGACAGATCAAGGTCATGCTAGATAGATTGGTCCCTCGAATGGAAATGACAGATTCTGTTTGTTTCTGATAAGGAAAGGGCATGAAAGTTATAGGACAGGAGAGAGCGTATTTGGAGACGTGTTAGGCTCGGAAAAGAGAAAGAAAGTCACACTTTTAGAGCTCACCTCAACGACAAGCGTTATAATTGGCTGAAATGATTGTTTGTTTAGAGAGAGTGAAAGACACTAGATAACGGAATGACACTCGAAAGAAAACAAAGCGATCTGCGGATTATCAGAACTATGCTGGCACGCCAACGAACCGGGGACTGATAACACGACTGACTGCAATCTGAATCGTACTCCGACTGGGAATCTTGGCTCATCATCTATGGCAAATTAGCAATTATGAATGAACCCAAAACTTGTGATAACTTATCACTGACAACCTGTTTGCGCACCCTCACAAACCCAAAACAAGCTGTACCGTACTCTTGTTTTCACTACTCACCTTGTTCAAACCGATTAACTTTACGGAAGCCGAAGCGGCATTGAACCACTTCTGCTTCACGGAAACTTGACCAGCCATCTGTTGAGTGGCACAGTTGGCAGGCAACGAGATACTGTGCTCTTCGGCTGAAAATCAAAAAGATCTACATGTTCGGCCGTGTCTTGCTTACCCCATTTCGTCAACCTCTTGATGCATTCGGCAATCCTGTACCAGTTTCTTGTCGACTTTGAACTCTTCAGACGACCTCTTTCCAGATGTGTCAGCTCGAGAAGAACATCCGAGAACGTCTTCTTGTGATGATGCACGTCGACTTTCGCTTGCTGCAGAGCCGAGTACGGTGCTTCGAAGAACTTGATGAGCACTTCAGTTACGGTGTGGCAGATGTACTGCTCCAGAGCCACGTTCTCTGCATCACTGTGGAGACTCTTCGGGTTGCGAAGACAGCGGATGTCTTCCAGGATGTTGTTCAGAATATGATCCACGTATTCCGTTTTGTAAGCGTCTTTCATCTCAGCATCCGTGTCAATGTAGCAATGCAACAGAAGTTGCAGGTAGACTGCCTTCACTTCGACGAGACAGAACTTCGAGGTGACGACTCGGACAATGTGATCCATCGGAATCTGAGAAGCGCACTTCAACTCGGTATTTCCATTCTTTCCACGCGTGCACATTGCAAGTAATCTGACCAGTTCAATGTGATACTTCAAAGTCTTCCTGCTATCCAAATCTCTTCCCCTCGTCTCCTTCTCCTTCTTCATAAGAGCTTCCAACTCTTCGAATGAGGCGTTGTCCACGTACAGTTGTCTGACTTCATCGGAGGCCGCGCAGATCTCATTGGCCACTTTCTCCTGGCAACTCTCAATTTCCTTATCGTACACGCAAACGAGGGCTTGCAACAGCTCGAGGAATATCGGGTTCCTGGAGTTGTGCTCGATAAGTCCGACGATATGAGCGATGAGTTCTTCGGGAACATTCGAAGCGAGTTCCCGATTGTTTCGGAAGATCGAAACGAGAGTTCCGACTTCCTCCACAGTCTCCACTCGCAACATTCCTTCCTTCGCGTCCTTTTCGTACGAAATGAACTTGTACAGTCTGCTCTGATTCTCCTTGTTCGTCTTGCAGAAGCTTCTCAAGAACTCGTGCGACAGCGTGATCAGCTTCATCATCTCGTGATCGTGCTTCTTGTCATGTGGAACACTAATGAACTCCAGAACCACTTCGTAAACTCGCATGTTCTTCAGCAGCTGCTGATTCATCGTGTCCGGCTTCCCGTCTCTATAACACATTCTCGTCAGTCGAACCAACATCTGGCGGATCAGTGGATATGCGATGAGCGGCGCCTTGTCACTAAGCTCTTGCAGAGCCACAGCTGCATCGTTCCGGTCGTCCTTGATGAGCAGCCGGTTCAGAAGTTTCAGACTCTCATTCTTCAGGTTCGGATAGTGCTCATCAATGACTGAAATCAAAGCATCACTCGAATCCTTCGATCCGAAGGCCCTCGATGAGTTGAGTTCCTGGTTCTGCAGGTCCCTCTCAGTGGTCCTTTCCCTTTCATCCAACTCTCTGGTTTCAATAGAGTGATGCCTGTCTCCATGCACCCACAACTCTGATTTCTCCGTCAAGTTCTTCAAAATGAACAAGTCCCGATCGATCTGTCTGTAGTTTTCCACGTCATCGTTCGAAACCAGAAGCTGTACTTGTTTCAGATCTTCTAGAAGTTCTTGATACTGTGTGAAGTGACGGAAAAGAACTTTCAGAGCAATACTTGTCAGCGGTGGATAGTCCGACATTGTCATTTGAAGCAGGATAGCCAACAACAGTTGCCCATCACGACCATCCAAGTGAAGCTCATGACCAGAGCTGTGGTATATCGCATCGTACAGCTCGGAAGCCATTTTCTCGTTAATACTAGCAGAATGCATCAGAGATCCGTCTCTTTCGCATGGGAACACACTTTTGAACCAGGAAAGAGCCATGGTGATGCGATAATCTCTCCTGACATCCATGACGAACTGCAAGATCTCAGCCACGATCAACTTGGTCTTGACGATCAAAGTTCTTCCTTCTTTGCTTCGTCCCGCGTCTTCCGTTGACATCGAAGGCGTCTTCGCAAGATCCTTCGAACTTTCCTTGCTTCCCTTGCTGATCATTGACTTTGACATGTTCCGAATCGCATTCACCATTGCTCTGTGCGACGGGACTTGCTCTGCAGATGGACCTTCGTTTATGATTGCCAGAAGGTTCTGGGTCAGTTGAAGCAGTTCGTTGAACGAGTAGAAGTTGAACTGGGCCAGTGCTTTGGCAAGGTTTACAATCTGAAATAAGAGAACTGAGAAATTGCTGCTTTTCGAAGTCACCTCGTAGGTCAGTTTGCTGGAATTGACACTGTGCCTCTCATCTGTTGATTGATTTCTCAGACTCATCAGATAGCTATCGACAGTGGCCAACACTTTGTGAGCTATTAACTCTCCGATTCGCATTCGACTGCCATCAGAATAAGCTTCGACGGACACGGACTCGTAAGTCGACACGTTCACCTTCTCGGGGATTCCCCACCAAAGTCTCGCATGCCGAATAGCAGACATCGGACTGCCTCGGACAACGTGAAGATGAAGCATGAGTCGAGTGAAAGATCCGCGAAGATCATAAGGAAGGCGTGTGTCTGACATGCACTGAAGGACCAATTCGGCCGGGAGTTGCTGAGAAATGTTCATGAGTCGACGCTCTGGAGGTGGGTCAATGGCAAGATACTGCTGTTCTTGACACATTTGGGAAAGCAGGTCGAGTTGATGCCTAAATAAGACATTGATAAGTAAAACAGACACTTCAAGCTTACCGATAGTATTCCAAATGTTCCGCATCATCGTGATTTGACTTGGCTCCTTCGGCAATCTCTACCAACTTCCGGAAGTTCGGAGCCCATCCAATCTCAATTTCCCCGTCAATAACTTTGGTGTCCATGAAGATATCTCGATGTTTCGAACTCAAAACTGAAGTACAAATGAGCTCCTGAATCTTCTTGTTGGCTTCTCCACGACACACACAAAGATCGGCAAGGTAGTCAAGGAATCTGAAAAATATCCCTATTAGTTGAAAGCAATCAAACTGTCCAACCAGTAAGCATATTTCACAACTACTAAACGACATATCAAACAAACCTTGCAGAAGAGAATTCGCTTTTATAAAATCTGAAAAGGACTGTGACAATCGAAATGAACAAGAGAGCAGATGTTTCTGAGCGCCATCTGCTTCACTATTTCCCTATTCATCAAGGTCGCGACGCCATGAATCCCATCGAAACGACTCACTTTCCCTGGCGATTGTTCCTGACCAGCTCGACGAATCGTTCAACGTGCGGTGTCTTCACGTATTTCTCAAGAAGCTTCGGGTTGTTGTGCAGGACTGCAGTCATCGTGTCTTCTGCCATCAAATCAAATCCGATTTGCTCCTGAAAATGACCGACAATAGCCAGATCAGTTTGCAAAAATGACAACTCACTTGAATCTGTCCGAACTTCTCTGCGAGAAACTCTTGGTTCTTTCTGTAACTGACTTGTGAGTACTTCAGAAGACAGTAGCACAGCTGGAACATTGTCTTGAACACTTCATTCCTGCTGTCACTGAGTTCCGACGGAGAGCTGAGCAGTGGTCCGAGTTCAGTGGTGCCTTGGCGGGGAAGGAACGGAGCCTTGAGGAGCAGGAAGACTTGATCGAGTACTTCCTGCTCACGGAGCAATTTCTGACGATCTCGAGAAGGAGAGAAGTCTGTGATTTTGAGAGGATCCGTGAGATGATCAGAAGTGTTTGTGACGAAGAGAATACACTCGATGAGCAGCTGAGTTGTTACATTCAATGCCTCCTTCGTGATTACTTGCCCGGTCTTGATAAGCTTGATGAAGCTTCGGAGAGCTCTGCACGCATCGTTCGCGAAATCAAGATCACGGACTTCATCAGGAGACACCGGAAGCAAGGCAAAGGTCTCCTTGTCGACTCGATTCGTCTCGCATATCACCTTCACCCATCCCTTCTCGTTCTTGCTACTGAAGTGCAGATTCTGCTTCTCTGTAGCGTTGGTTGCGTGGACCCAGGTGTCAGTGCCTTGGTGGAGCAAACGGACGTATGAACGACGTGGAACATCTTTGTTCGACTGAAACAAGTGGTTGTTTTGGAGTAGCAGCAGCATAGAACATACCTTCATAAATGTGGATGGATCCAGTTGGAACAGAAGATTCGGATCCGCTTCAGGGAAGTCTGACTTTGTGGGAGATAGGAAATGGACGCTAGGGGAATTTCCTTCTTGCTGATCTAGAAATTAAACATCTTCAAGTTGACTCCAATTTTCGCATCTCACCATTCAGAACTCCATTCGGACCCTCAGAATACAAATTTGCATTTGGGTTGCTTGTTCTGAAAGAAGTGAGTTGGGTAAAGTTCTAGAAACTCAAAAGTTTCGAATTCAGCAAAACCAAAAAGTTAGTTTGCAAGAAAGCTGCTGGACATTGGTTAGAAGTGTCATGCACACACTCTTACCGCTCCAGCATCGGCCTCGATTTTTGAGAGATCGCGCTGAGCAAAGGCGCTGAAAAGGAAGAGGATCAGAAGAGCGGAAACGACTAACTTGGAGTAAATCAAACTCGCACGTCTTCCGTTTGCCGCCGGCTTGACCTGCAGCTGTGACGCTTCGACGGTGAGGTACATGTCCGATGCGAGGTGCTTGAAGCGGTACGTCTTGTTCCATTTGGCAGTTCCTCCGCGGTACGCATTCGTTTGGACTACCTGGAAACAAGAGATTGGGGTGGCAGTGGAAGGAGAACACTCACTTGAACCTCCCATAAAGCTCGAGAACTCGTTGCATCTGCTGCCGACGGACGATTCGTCATTCTCAAGAAGACGACGTCTTTCGGCGGATTTTGCTTCGGAATTGTATCTAATGTGAGGAACGTCTGCTGATCTGCATGAAACAATCTGACAACGTCTCCCTGAAATCGGAATACTTCAGCTCCTCTTGGGATTCAGAAACCTACCGATTTCACACTGTTCGGCTGATTTTCATCGAACAACAAGAACATGAACACTTGCCATTCCGTCGGCTCATTCAAACAATTCACTTCTGCTGCTGACGGATGATCGAGAAGATTGAATCCGGACAGATGAAGCTGTGACTTGACATGTCCAGTCTGACTGGTGGACACTGAGTTAGGGATCAGAGAGATCTTGTTGCCAGCAGACACGTTGTCTCCGATGGCGTAGTGCTTGTAAGCCGGCTCGATGATGAACCAACTGCCTTCATTTCCGGCACGATCCAGATACACCTGCAAGAAGATCAGTAAGCAACCAGATGGGTTAGAGGAGGTTATCAGAAGAGTTGTCCCAAGTGTTCGTGCTCTTTTGTGACTGTCAGTTTCAGTTTTCAATCAAATCCATTCTTTACTAAAGATCTATATCCACTCATTAGTGAAACTCACGCGACGATAATGCGAAGACGGTATCTGGTCAAGTAAACAGTTCAGCGGACCCGAGAGAAGGGATCAAACGAGAGTCGCAGACATGAAAACACACCTTCATAGCATTTCGTTCTCGTTTTGCCGGCGAATTCCTCTGCACCGTGATGTACTTGTTCGACTTCACGTGAAGCAGCTGCACCATCGACCCGTACTGCACTACGTTTCCAAGTGTCTTTTGGAACTCGAGTTCGTTCTCCTCTCGTTCCTGAACAAGTACTCTTTGGAGAACAACTCGGAGCGCTCACCTTGTCTGCGGCCACTCTCAACTTGTTCATCAAGTCGTCGTCGAACATAGAATCTCCTGTTTGGAACCTCTTCTGCTCGGTCCATAGGTGTTTTTGTGCTGCGTACCGGTTCACGGGACACACTTTGAATAGGCAATCTCGAAATTTCTTTGGCGGGCTCTCCGGTCTGCCATCTTTCAATTCTACGATACATCTGTCGTCGACCAATCTGAAACACTCGGATAAGCTTCACGCTTTTGACTGTAATAACTCACCCTAAAGTGCTGAGAAATCCTCTATTATCCTGATTAGTCGGGGACTCTGTATAAAGTGAAATAATGTCTCCGATATGCAAATTTCCGTTGTTTCCGTTGTCGATGCTGCCCACGACTGTGAGCTTTCGACTCGGCAGAGCCATGCTGAAACCGAATATGAATTGCGAGTCGGGGAAGGCGCAACGGGCGGCGCTTTTGCCTGTTTTTTCTTGCGGAACGCGCTTTTCTGTGTATTTTATTGGAAAACTAAAACTTTTCTTCTTCTTCTTCTTCTCTTGCTTTTCCTCACCCGATGTTACGTTCCAGAACACGTCTCCTATAGTCATAGTCCATTATGTAGGTGTTGGGGGCATAAGAAGAGAACTAAAAACGGGACGAATATAGACGGGGCCGAGATAAAATCAAAAAGAGAAACGGGTTGGCTGATGAAGATGATGATGACGAAATGAAAAGGAAAGTTGAAACGAAAATTCGAGAGTCGGAAGAGGAGAAGGTGGCAAAAACAATGGGAAAAGAGAAAAAGGGAAGAGGAGGAGGAGGCACATATTGCAAAAAAGCGATTGATTGTTATCAAAGAGCGGAAAAGTGATAATAAATGCAGCAGACACCAATAGGACGGTTCAATTGAAGAAAGCCACGTCACGGTTTAAGCCGGGCGGGAGGAGCAAGACTATAGTGGAGAATGGCTTCCGAGCATCAGAATATGTTTTGTTTTCAAACTACAAAAATTGTTGTTGTGGGAAGAATCGAGAAGTGTTTTCAGTTCTATTTAGAAGGCTTCACAGGAATGCACCGTTTGAGATTATTTACACGAATTCTTCCTGGAGGAAATTCCACATCTTCAGACTTGGATAAAGTGATTTGATAGGAATAACAGAATAATGATAGTTGGGAGAGACGAAAAATGTTTATGATTCGGAATTTTTTAGTATATTGAAAAATAAATGGTTTTGAGTTATAGAGAAATTTCAAAACACTACTGAAGTTCTCGGAGGTTAGGAAGTTTTCGGGACAGTCGAACTGACTGTACGTCTAGAAATATTTTCTAGGACAAATAGAAGTTTCTAGCGAAGCTTCTCATGATTCATCCTTCAGAAATTACGTGGCACCGGATGCAATTCTATTCTTTTCTCTTATTTTCCACTTTACAAAAATGAATCATGCGTTGTGCTGAAACGAAATGAAATAATCCTTTGGCACAACTATTTTAAGATTCCGGCGGCATGCGGGGCTTCCAGTCAAGGCGGAAAACAAGGAGAAGAAAACAAATCAGGGGGTGATAAGAGATGGTTTCGGGAAGAAGGGAAATCTGCAATCACATCTGTATGCAAACATTTACCCGCCGCCGCAGCAGCACAGCACAGCCGTTTTGTACACGTGCACGACACGGAAAGCGAGAGTGAAATGGCGGAGGGCAGACAATCAAACTCTTCGCTGTGCTTACAAATCCATGGGTTTGATTGTGTGTTTGTGATAGAGAGACGGACGGTATCGATCGGGGCAGTGTTCAGACAAGTGTCCTTTTTCCAGGAAGAAGAAGTCGACGTTCGACACGGTTTTTGCGGGGGATGCCGGTGTGACCTGTGCTGCGCCTCTTGTTCGTTTCCACGGCAGAGAGTTTCAGTGTCAATGGCGCAGAGGAAGAGAAAGAGAGGGGAGCGATAAAATATTAATGGTATATTTTGAGTGAAAACGGGTCGAATCGTGGGGAGGGAAGGTCGTCAAAAGCTAATCAGTGACCAGAGAGACACGGTGATATCACCCCGTCTTGTCCGCCTACTCGGCGGATTTGCCCCGACTGTTTCGGGCGGCGAGAGAGATAATGGACAGATTAGCTAGCAGGGCGAACTGTTTTCTAAAAACGAATTGGTGACGTAGGAGCTGCGGAAAATGGGAGGAAAGCGTCATCGGCGAGATTCTTCGGTCAGAAAGTACAAGAAGAAGAGAGAGATCAGGTGACACAGCATGAGAAACGGACGGTTGCGGGGGAGGGACTCTTCTGTCCTTTGCCTCGCTTTCTCGATGATTTCAGTAGAGTAAGTTGGCTAACGAATTGTTCTATTCAGGGTCTCGTAGTCATTGCTTCCTTTCGGATAACTGGCAGGATGACACCACCAGTTGTCCGAAATCGCTGCGAGACCCAGAATTGGCAGTGACAGTTTTCTTTCAAAATATTGAACTCCTGTGCTGACGCAGAACTTCCGAAGAACAAAATACTTTATGAGCATGCCCATTCCATCTTCCGTTTCAAATAAGAAGTGAGTCATGTTTTTGTCAAATGCCTCCAAACAGAAACAAAATGAACCCCCTTCGATACTAACACCCGACACTGGCAACAGTTTATTTCATTTCAGATCAACACTTTCCATCTGATCGTCTCGTTTCCCTCGTCTAGATCAGGTCGGTCATTTCCTCCTCACACTATCTCCTATCACAGTCTGCTCAGTTACACTTGTCAGCCCACTCAACTCGTCAAACAAATCCGCTCACCTGGACTTTCTCATGATCTGCTCCTCGAACTCATCAAAGTCCAACTCGAAGCAAGTGCCCCCTGCTGCTCGTGTCGCTGCGGTTTCGTCTGAAAACTGGAAAGTGTCTGTCCGGTATTCCGTGACTTCTTGCATCCGACCGTCGGATGATGATCAACTGCACGGTGCGGGTAAGCGAAAGGACTATAAAAGTTTAACGATCTGCGTCACGCTCACATACTCGGGCACATACACAAAACAGACACACCATTCATTTTGTTCTTCTCGCTTCTTTCCCATGAACGCGCGGAACAAAAAACAACATGGACGGGGCCGTGTTTCTATGGAAAACGGAGCGTCCGTTGGAGATGGAAAAGCGCAAAAGTGACAACAACTAAAACACGGCGGTTTGGTTTTATTGCCAAAAAACTGACGACGATGATGCGCCGAATCGCAGCTGTGAAGTGCGTTTTATGAGCAGAAGCAGCGGGGAATAATGAACGCGGCGGGACATGTGCCAGATTATAGGCGTTTATATCAAGGAAGTGGAATAGGAATGGGCTCATGAAACAGACACAGCTGATCAAAACTTCTGAAGGCTCGTCTTCAAAAGTTCAGTTTCATGGATCCGTTGGCAAACATGATCTGCAGGGTAAGGAAATAAAAAAGAAGATCGTAATCTATGTCAGAAACAACACAAGTTGGGAGAAAAAGTCGTCAGAAGTTTCAGAAAGTTCAATCGAAGCTTGCAGGTGCACAGTTAGCAAATCTGAACTAGAAATCGGAGATCCGAAAGACCTCGAGACGATTCGATGAACGAAACGCCGACGTCATCGGCGCGGGAACAATTCGTCGAGATGAGGTGAAAAGTGAGAAATACGTTCTCGCTCATCAATCACTGCCGAAAACAGCTGTACATGGAAACTAACGTGTCTGTGACTGTAAGCGAGAGGAGATACGGAGAGAAGGAGAGAGTTATGCAAAATACAATATCATGCGCTAAAACGAGGTGTTTTGTTTGTACAAACATTTCATGAAATGTACGTACGGCGACAAGAAGGCACAGAAGACGGTGTGCGTAAGCGGCTTATGTGTCCCGAAAAGAGGAAATTGGAGGGACGAAGAGAGGCCCGTGTTGTTTTCAGAAGTCATCCGTGGACTTTTCCTGGACAGACAGACGGTATGATCGGATGAGTCACAAAGAGTTTCGTGCCGCCGAAGTGACAGTTCTTTGGGCTCGGATCGATGGAAAGAGAGAGTTTCAGACGAGAAAAGAGGGAAAATGAACAAAAATATTGAATTGAAATGAAATCCTCTGAAAGTCAAAGTCGAACCAAGCGCCTTCCGCAAAACGGAGGAAACAGGTTTGGCAGTGAGACTTCAGGTAATTCTTCCGCGCATAATTCAAGTTGTTTCGACAAGAGAAAAATGGAGAGCCGAGGGAGAGAGGACTCTTGAAACAGGAGAAGAACCTAATTCCAATTACAAGAAATGAGTGCAAAGGATTTCGAGGACCCGTCTCACTTGGAAATATGCACAAATCTCGCAAACTTGTCGAACATTTTCTAATGTTGAAGGTTCAGCATTCGCTCAAGTTTTCAACAAACCTTCACAATTTTCAAGTATTCAGGTCACAAAACCAACTCACCGTCGTCATCTGGAGCAAATTCTGGAATTGAGATGATCGAGACCTTCTTTCGAACCCGTCCGAATGCAGGATGCATTCTGCAGAATGAAATGGTTTCAAGAAGAAAGTGAAAGAAACGAAACACAAAGAAGATATTGTGAGAAGATTGTGAAAGAGGAAAAGAAAGCACAAAAGTTTTGACTTGAAATCCCGAGACATCGATATTTTCATGCGGCGGTTGCCTTATGATTCAGGCGTCTTTCTCGTTTCAATTCGTTTTCCTGTTTACTTTTTTGCAAGAAAGCGGCGCAAACAGTGGCAGTTTCGAGTTGACACAATGTCAAAAGCGAGAGGAGCGAATACCAATTAGGAGGAGGTCAGCGATCGATCGTCGAGACGACGACGCTACGACGATGGGTTCCAGATGGAGGACAAAACGATTCACGTCACACTTATCAAATTAACGGGAAGCAGACGGCAGAAAGTGATCATCGATGGGGATTTTCGACTGTAGCAATGCAAAGTGGAATACGGAGAAAGAATGTGTTGACTTTTTGAGACAGGCGACTGGAGACACTAAAATTGATATCAAGAACAGAAACATTCCGGTCAAGACATCAAAGGAAGATGGGGAAAGTGGGAAATAGAGGAAATTGATGGGTCAGAACAAACAGGAGAACACACGTTACCGTCCGAAGTTGAACTTTCAGACCTGCAGATCTGAACTTTCCAAAGGTATCTTCCTGGACTGATCGGCACAAAGAGCTTCGCGGCTGATAAAAACTTCGGACTCTCTGTTACCCCAAGCTAAGGTGTCTTCTGATCAGCATTTTGTTGGTTTGCAGCACCTAAACGCTTCTGTTCTCCTGGCTCCAGCTCGACTTCTCCTTCTGCATATCCCAATCCTTGCAGACAATCAACCAATTCAGAATTCAGTTCAGTTCAGTTCATTCAGTTCAGAAGAGTTCTCGAGCCCATTCTCACCAATTGCACTACTGATTTTCTCTCCACTCGAGTTAATCTAATACGTAATACGTTCTGATATTCCTACACCAGTGCACCGCCTGTTTTTCCCGAAAAAAAGTTTTGTCTTTTATTTTGAAAAAAAGACGAGGAATAATTTTTTAAAAATTCAGACAGTGGGGCCCTGTTCTCCAGTGTGCACCGTCTGTTTTTCCGGAAAAAAGTTTCGTACCTCACTACAGACGATGAGTTTTTGAGGTTTCCTTATCTGAAATGTCGTTACGAACTGGCCGTTAGCCACACCCTGCTTTTATTTGCTTGAACTAAAAGATGGTTTTTCGTGATACAGTTGAAAGTTCGCCGAGCACGATTTTGAATTGTCATCACCTGGTATTTAAGCAATTTTACTTCAATGGAGCAGTACCACAATGAGCAAACTTCTATTGCTATTTGCTGCTGCTCTTCTCGTTTCTGCTTATGCGGGAAATGGTTCGTGTGAACTCTTTCCCAAAGTGTAAAATCCATGATTCTAGTTTGTCCAAAAGGCAGCATTGTCTACAAGAATGATCAGCCGTTCTACTGGCCATCATCTTGGAGAGAGAATACTACTGCTCCTGAACTGCAGGCCGGACAAGTCTGTAGCTGGACTGTGGTTATTCCCGATGGATTCTACGCCAAGTTGATCATAAACGGAAAGACTTCAGACAATTTATCACGCTTCCAATTGATTGATTCTGCTGGAAACTTCATTCAGTGGGTTCTAAATCTTTTTGGACATTCGAATCAGTTGACTTTCAGAACTACAGAAGAAGGAATGCAACCCTACTACTTCCCGGGACCTAAACTCACTATTGCTCTGTCCATTGACTCTGCCGCCACTTTTGGTTTCAAAGTTATCTGGTCTAAGCGTAAGTAACTCATCCTACTTCTCCCCAAATCATTTTCTTCCAGTCCCTTCTTTTATCATCGGTGGTACCGGTGTTGACCGTGGAGTCCAAGTCCTAAACATCTCTGATCCAGCCATTGGAGGCTATTACAGTGCGCACACTCAAATGTCCGTCCTTCCGTTCCCCGCGAGTCCAGACAATGCTTATGCCTATCGGAGTGTTCTCGTGTACAACGGATATCAGTCAAGTCAAAGATACGCCACAAAGTTAGTTCACAGCTACTATCCGACAACTTCATTCATTTCAGTCTCTTCCAAATTTACCAAACTCAACAGCAATGGGTCTCTTCTGAAAGCGTCATTTACCTTCTGAATCTGGAGCCCGTCAGCACCCTCGACAAAGTTATCCTACAAGAGTACTCGTGTAAGAAGACAAGATACCTTCTAAATTCATATCTTTCCGTTTTAGACACCAAAGACATTCAGCAGTATGTTGAGCTGCGTTGCTCTGAAGGACCCACGTGCAGTGCAACTCTGGATGCCGGGAGCCAGACGTCCGCCCTGTTGGATATTGAGAATGTCAACAGAACTCTGACTAATATTGAAATGGATCCGGTAAGTGGATACCTTCACAAAGATTATAGTGCTTGTCTTTCAGTCAGCCTTCCTGAATGTTTGGTTTGGACCACCACGCCCAGACAGTTTCCATTACACTTATAAGTAGGTCAATAGCCATTTACATTGAACACACACAACATTTCAGCGGAACGGCAATCAACGAAGTCCTTCCAATTCAGTTTCCCAGAAGCTACGTCACTCAGTACGTCATCAGCAGTGGACGAGCTGCATTCACTTTCAGCAACTGATAAAGTATTGTCAGCATAATATAATCAAAGCATCAATGAAACTTTATTCTAACCAAAAGAACTACTTATTAGCAACTTTCTCGGAAGACATCGGCGCTGATTTCGACTCCTGCTCCTTCTCGTCGTCTTTGACTTCGTAAGGCGCCAGAATAGAAGCACTCGTCTTGTGCCATTCAGCCGCTGCTTTGGTGAATCTGAAACTGACCCTGATGTTCTATTCCTGGTGATCCCTCACTTG
The DNA here is from genome assembly GCA_900536315.3 of Caenorhabditis becei. Taxonomy (NCBI): domain Eukaryota; kingdom Metazoa; phylum Nematoda; class Chromadorea; order Rhabditida; family Rhabditidae; genus Caenorhabditis; species Caenorhabditis becei. The sequence continues at coordinate 44,248 of LR538657.1, forward strand.
AGAATGCATTTGGCATGCTTGTCCTTGCTGTCCGTGATTCTCAAAAGCACGGCCATCATCTTGGCTTTCGAATCCTCCTTCGTCTTCTGCAAAACCTTCTCTTCCTGCTCCGACGAGCCCTTCGACTTGCTCGCAGTTTCCAATTTCTCCAGGGCGATCTGGTAGCTCGCTTTCAGTTTCAAGTATTCCCAGTACTCTTCCCCGATGAATTTAGTGAACGGCTTCAGCGTCTCGAGCTGTTTTCTCACATATTTCTCCTGCTCATCATATATTTTCTTGGTTCCCGCCACCACTGGTTCCAGTTTCTCGTATTTTCCTTTGTTGCTCTGTTTTTGGCAGTTATCGAAAAAGGCAAGGTAGTCTGATAGGTACTTGTACGCAGTGTTCATTGGCAATTCCTTCGGAATCTGGGGTTTCGCCAGCTGAAAAAGAACGTTTAGAAACTGCCAGATGTCTCTGAAACTCACAGCATCAACGGAGGACTTGCTCTCGAAGAGCATGAACATGAGCGCGGAATGCAGTTTGTCCGCCGCCTCCTTGTACTGATCCAGCCCCTTGCACTGAGCCCGACAGTCATCTTCCAACGGAACCATCTTCTTTTTCTTTTTCAGAAGCGAGAATCCGCCACTGACGTTCTTTGGCGCAGTTCCATAGAATCCCTTCTGGAATCCTCCGTCTCGAGAGCTCCGTGCATCGGCTTGGCCTCCCCGTACACTACGCATACTGCACATCTGAAAGGCATAACTCCTGAGCCAACTCCCGTAACTCTCAGCTTACGTTCGACGACATCGAAGTCAGTTTTTCGGTTTGATCTCAAAGATCCTCAGCCGCCAATAAATCGCAAGAAAGATCAGAAATAACGGGAATCATCTCTATCCTCCGAGATGATTTTCGGTTTCAGTTCAGTTCACGGCGAGAAAAATTGGAGTGTACGACGTTTATTATTCAGGGACTGAGGTCGGCACTCGGCAAAAGTGAAGTAAAGAGAAGGGGGTATTCATCGTAACTTAGAAAATAAATGAATGGAAAAGACGAAAAAAGGAAGAGGGGTGGGGAATGAATGGAAATTTATTCGCCACAAAACAAAGGCACCATTCCGTTCCATTCATGTCGGCTTCCTTCCAGCATTCCAGTCACCTTTCCTGGTCCCCGTTCTTACGAATGTAAATCTGTTTTCCGTCGGTTTGTTGCCCGCCTAACCAACCCATATTTCATCCAATTTCCGGACACGGCGACCTTTCTGGTCCCATCCCTTGTCGCGTTCTCGCCCCGCGATTCGTTCTTTTCCTCCCCAAATTTGGTGTGTTTTGTCTGGTCTTCAGCCCAAAAATCCTGCAGTCTGGATGCCCAAGCGAGGTTAATCAAAGTTGTCGAACATAAAAACAGAAACTCATTTCCGCCGGGGCCCACCCTCACCCGGGGGCAGCCATTTCCAAACTACGAGTAGCGAATGAAAACGAGAAGTATCCAGCACCATGATACCTGATACAGAACTCTCTTCTCGTATTTGCTTTTCCATTTCGGTTGCCTCTCAAAAGTCTCTCCTGACATTGGCATAATACACTCTCCGTTTTTGTATCGACGAGTAAGTAGAGCAAAAAGAACTCAATTTGATTTCGGAGGCGACCAAGTGTGGCGAGACGAGCCGAAAAGAAGAAGTTACACGCCAAATTGTTGATTTTTCGACGCGTTTTCCCTCTTGTGCCTCAATCTTTTGCACCCATCATCATAAGCAAAACGGGAAAGACGCCTTCGTTTCCGATTTGGATTTGAATCCTCCCATCAGCTTCTCCCTCTGCATGTCCGGGCGGTTCGCTCCTAACCCGTCACGGGGTCTTCCTGTTTGTTTCCTGTTGACCCGCCGTTCCCTGACACTGATAAACCAATTCTTCAAAACAATCGAGGTGGTCACATTTTTGTTATTATTGCTCTCCCAGTTTTCAAGGAAAAGTTCTTCTCCGGTGGCTCCGACCAAAGATTACGGTAGTTTCTTGAAAGTTCTGAGTTGCCCCGTGTCCATCAAAAACTCGTTGGGTGACCAGAACCGAACCCAATTAGTAATCGTCGCCTGCTCCTTCTGCCCCATCCACATCCGACTCCATAAAAGCCATTGTCTCCGTGTCCCCTCGTTTTAACTCCAAATGTACTTGCTCTCTCCGCCCCGTCCATTCATTCCTTTCACCGGCTCTGCCCCGCTGTCATCTCGATCAGAAACGTTTTTTTTTCGCCGCGAGTCCCCTTTTCCCGTAAGAATTCTTTTGTTGTTAGTCACTTTTTGTGTAAGGTTCCATTTTCTCGAGGTATGATTCCAGGACGAAGCTGATTTTTCGATTCTAAAAGTGCTATCGTATGTCACAAAGAACCTTGTTTTTCTTTCACATGGCTCTCAAGTACTGGCTCTAAGATTAGCCCCGGTCCAAACTACGAAACACCTTCTCTGATTCCCAAGGGAAATTCCGCTATTTTCGGATTTTTCTGACACTATTACTGCCCTCATATTGTATTCGTACCGGTTACAAATCACTGAATCCTTCTGACTTTGTGTCCGAATCCATCACGCGGCATAGTTCATATTCATCCCCATCAAACATTCATGAACCTGCTCTCGAATTCTTTTGCCTTCGTGTTTTTCTGCTGTTCCGTCGGCAATCCGATCCTCTCAAAGTCCATCCGAATCGGCGTAGATCGGTAGCACTGGCAGCACCTCTCCGCCTCCTCCTCCTGCTTCTTTCTGCTCCGTGGCCCCGCCCTCTTTCATTTTCTTCCTTCTCGCTCCCTCCACTGAATAGAGAGAGAGCTCGAGCGAGGAGTGTGCATGCTGTCACTGGCGCCTTGATACCCGGACCATCCTATAATTATTGTAGTCCCTGCTCGAAATCTCCACGACAACCCACGGATAATGTGGTCAATGTGAACGAGGCCTCCTCCAATGCACCTGAATTCGTGCTCTTCTTCTTCCCTTCCTTCTTACATTTCTACATCGCCAATACAAAAGTTATGCGATTACTATGGATCTGCTTGCTGTCTTCAGCCGTCTCGGTGTCCCTAGCAGGTCAGTTATTTATCTTTAAAAATGGCTCTTTTTAGGGGTGTGGTGGGTCATCAGGAGGTATGTATAGAGGGGAGGATTATCGCCGGGTCTCCATGAATTATACATTCTAATCCGTCCCGTAATTCGATGATTTTTTGAAGAAAGCAAGGCGCAGGCGCAAAAATAATGAAAAATAACGAAGCCCAATGTAGGTTAAGCAGCTCTTCGAAGCGGGAAAAGCGTCTACAATTGAGCTAATCAGTGTCTAAATTGGCTGAAAACTCGGCTCTCTCGGCTATGTTTTCCTTCTGCTTCTATCCATTCTCGTGCACTCGGCCCGGAAGAGACTGACCTGTTTTCGTTATGAGTTGGCGAATGCAGGCGCTGATAGATAGGAACAGGCGCTAGATTTAATCCTTCCAGATGTCCTCGACGAGTCATTGCGCCTCTTTTTCATCCCAGTCGTGTCCCATCGCGTCCGAGACGACGAGAAATTAATGACACTCTCGTTTTATTCCTCCCCGGACGAAGCACCAACTGTTTTCTATCCTTTGTCCAAAAGGCCGACACATCTGATTTATTCGTTGTTTATCGTCCTCATCATCAACTGCGATCATTAGTTTTCCGTCACAAAAAACATGATCTGAGCCGCAGCGGCCTGGGGAGATGAGCCGGCAGCAGCTCGGCAGAGAGCCAAACCGCAGGCGCGTTATCAAAAGTGATTCATCATTCGACAATGGGAGGCATCTCTCCTTCTTATCTGTTTACCAGACGGAAAGTGCGAAATGAAGATGAATAGGCTGGATAGCGAAGGTGCATCCAAAGAAAACAGTGTGACGTTGGATTCCACTTCCTCAGGGATCTTTGAGATTTGAGCGTCTTTATCACTAGCGCATTAGTCGTTCGCTCATGTCCATTCCATTCAAAAATAATAGTTTTGTTTTGATCGTTGTCACCCCTTCTTCCCAGCCAACTATTCCTTCCGGCCCCAAGAAGAAGAAGAAGAAACACAGAAAATTGGAAAATGCGTCGTGGTCTCTGCTGGATTATTCGTATTCCCCCTTCATCCATCGTGGGAACATCAATTGTGTGCCCCGTTGCGTGCTCTTCTGCACTTCGTCGTCAAATTACACCCTTGTTGGTTTTTTTCCAGAAAAGTCTGTCGGAATCCTTTCGAGACCTCCATCCATTCATTCATCCGTCTAAAAGCCTCCACTTTTTTATGGAATTGTTTGTAATCCATTATCCAAAAAGGCGCGCTTCCGGTCGAGGGTCACAAAAAGTGCACTTTGGACGAGAAGTTGGTACTTCCCTCAATTTGGAGAGAAACGTTTCGAACCGAGACAACGTGACTCGGGACCAGTTCAGGCACATGTTAATTGATTATGCGTAATTCATAAATTATGAGCACAGTGTAGCAGCAGTGGGAGACTTTCGGCATGCACTTTCCTCAGCTATGCATAAGGCACTCCCATTCGGTTTTTAAGTGACCCCCTGCCCGAATGACTAAGACCATCGGTCCGCCGGAAACGCCAATTGTTTGTTTATACAAGTCAAATGGCATGCAGAAAGGTTTTCGAATTGGGCCAAGGACCGACTTCTCAAGGGGCCCGTGGATAGTGATACTCTGGACGATCATTCCTGAAAGTGCGCACCTTTTCGTACCCCAACTCGGAAGTGTTGCCTCTTCCGCTTCCACTTTTCTCGTCTGCTACCCCTCTGATTTCGTTTGATCGTCGCCGAGCTCTTTTGAAACAAAAAAGTGTCCTCGAGAGTCTCGTTAGTTCAATTCGGTCAACGTGTTTCCTTTCTCAATTTGATAAACGAAAGGATGAGGAGAAGGAGGAAAGGACGGGACGGAGGCGAAGACATCCCCTGGGTACATTATATCTTAAACGCCTCTCGACCGAGGGCTCACGTCGTCGTCGTTGTCGCTTTCTAGGACGCCCTATGTCAAAAGTCTATGGCTAAGGTCAGATTTGAAAAATGGTGATGGGCCGGGATGCGAAACGGAGACCTGGGGAGAAGCGAGGGAGTGTACTATTCTTCTGAAACTTTCAGGAAATCAGCAAGTGAAATGCTTTTGCGATCGGGACTCGTGTGACGACAATCTGCTGTGCCATGGCGACTTCTGCTTCATCGGCCTGCACCGCAGCGACGACCGTGAGTTGTTTTGTGTCCTAACAACCATCGAAAAAAGCGAAAGGGGAAAGCAAGAACACGGATTTATGACGTGGAAATAGAGAATGCAAAAGAAAGACGTCCGACAGCCGGAGCTTACTCGCAATTTATTGCGACGGCGGCGACTGGCGAATCATTATCAGCGAGTTCAATCAGAGTCTTCTCCCCTCCATTCATCTTGCTCGTTTCCACCGCGGCGGCTCGTTTTGGCGCGAAAAACATGACGCATTGATGTGGCGGGTGCAGTTGGCACCGCAGGCTATTCCCGCGGGACCCAGCAACCAAAACAAACTTCTTCTTGCTCTTCGAGGCCTCCCAACTACAGCTCTGTGCTCACGCGCACACGCACAAATTGTGTCATTCACATACACACACACACACATGGAGGAGTGGATTCAAATTTGTCGAAAGAGCGGGTGATCCAGAGAGACAGGTCCACTGCGTCTCGCGAATCGCCGTGCTCTCTGCAGAGATGAGCCGCCCTTCAGGCGTGTTTCGGGTGCAATTGGGCGCGAAAAGAGTGGTAGGAAGAATGTCTTTGGGAAGACAGATGCTAGAGAGAAAGGGAAATCATCCGAAACAAGGTAACGGGTTTCAGGAGAAGTGCCTCGCCTCAGGCAACACTGCGGGACCGCCGACGAGCTGCCGTTTTTGAACTCGCATATCAACTGCGATGAACGACAGGATAACTGGCAGGAGGTGTGCCGGTGCTCCGAGGACTTCTGCAACACCTTCGCCTTTCTCCGATCTTCCATCGACGTACGCCCGGATCCCAAGGATTCCGTCCAGTTTGTAAAGCAGGATTCGCAGTATCCCATGGACCATCACCGACCTGCAGTGAGTACTGATCGTTCAGATTCTCGAACGTCATCTTATTCCAGCCCGAAGTCGTGTACCGCCAGCATAACTCCTCCCTCATCGTTCTCCTCGTCATCATCCCGTTGTCAGTGGGCGGATTCGCCGTCTGTCTCATCTTCCTGAACTACCACTGCAAGATGTGCTGACGTGTCCTCCGACTGCCGACGTCTTCTCAGAATCTTTCCACTTCTGTCAACATTTCAGTGCGTTCGTTTCAGGGACCACATCTGTCATGAGTCCGTTGCTAGGTCCGTCCATTTTCTTGCCTTCTGTGATAATTATGGTGTTTATGTACGTTTCAATACAACAGTCTCCTGAATGAATAAATAATTTGGTTTATTTTTCGAACAACAACTAGCTGAACAAGTATGGCAAGGGAGTGAAAGAAGTGGAGTAAGTAGAGCAAGGGACACGTATTGTTAACCGATAGAGAGCCAGCTTTGAGAACGGGGCGGCTGCCGTTCCCGATTGAGGATGGAGACGTCATGCATCGGAGGACGGTTGAAGTCGGAGCACACGGAGACGTCGTCGCGAGAGAAGACTCTTCGGAGCCCGGATTGACGACCACGACTTTCGGTTATTGTAGTCGTGTTGGAAGGGGTTGGTGCTCGATCCTTTGGTTGATTCCGATAGTAACAAAACTGAAAAGAGGTTGTCAGAAGAAGCAGAAGTTGAGTTTACTTACACAAGAGAAACAGAACAAGCATATTACACAAAGAAGGAAGATCGAAGCTGCTAGGAGAATAGCTGAAAAGTAATTCTCAGTTTTGTCGGTTTCGGTTTCAGACAAACCGTAAAGTACAACTTGTGCTGTGTTTCTGGTTCCATGTTCATTCGACACGTGTAACGCCGTCAGAGTGCGTGGCTCCGCTGTCAGCTTCTGACCTGCCAGCGTCATGGCCAACTCTCCGTTCGACACCTTCTCCGATACTTCTCTTGCAAATCGTCGAGCATCCACGTCTCGGATAGTAAATCTCACGTTTCCATCCTCTCGGATTAGCACGTCTTCAATGGAATTTCGTGGAATTCCGAACCGTTCGACGAGTGTGTTGATGAGTTGGCTGTAAGGTTTATGAGATGATCGGTGACTTCCTGGAACAGCAATCCTCTTACATTTCAGCGTCTTGCATTCTAGTCTCTGGAATTTTGCTCCCTGATAGCGCGAAAGCAATCTGATAAGACTCTATTGGCATTTGAACCGTTGCGTGGTCGTATGGAGATGAGAGATCAAGTCCAATACCTAGAAGAGATTCAACTTTGACCTATGAAATCATACTTTGTGCTCACCGGCGCAGAAGTTATCGCAGTCGTCTCGGGTGGCGAAGTTATTCAAATTGCCTGCACAACCGCCGTATTCGAACGGAGCACATGTGTGGGTCAGTGAGGAGTAGACGAATCGAGAGACTGTGGCGGAGCAGGGACCCGCGTCACGTTGGAGATTGCACACGTACCGCTTCGAAACACAGCAGATGCCGGATGATCTTCCAGGCATGGTGGAGCAGTAGTGAGTGGCAGGACATCTGGAAAAGATTATGAAGCATGAGAAAAAGAAGTTTCAGATTACCCATTCGTGAGTACTGTACAAGATAAAGGTGTGCCATCTGATAACGATGAGAACGGATCCCCGTGAGGACACGACAGTCCGTCGTTGCTTTCTCCGATGCTTTTGATAGAATCTGTTCCCGGACAGCATACTCCATGCATGTTCTGATCGAAAGCAGTACAGTAGTACCCGATGGGACAGATTGTGTTCTGGGTACACGAAAACTGTTGTCTGGTGCGTGTCTCGACGAGAGGACGAAGTCCGCTGTTACACGGGGACTTCTCGCACGTGGGAACCGGTAGACACCACTTATCGGGACATTCCGCTCGACGGAGAATGCAAACTTGTCCGTTCGGACAGTCGACGTGCTCACACGCAGACTTGCACACGCACTCCGAACGGGGGCATCCGATCGAATCCAGGAGCAGACCGTAAGGACACAGACTTGAGGAGCATTTTGAGAGACACATGGATTGGGCTGTAAAAACATTGTTTTCTAGATTCGAATCAATAATTCCCAATTCTCGGTTTCAAATTCTGAATTCAAGCTTCCCACGTGTGTTTTCAACTACTTCTCCACTTACATTTGCACGCGTTCTTCGTCTTCTTCTTTCTCGTTCCGTGGATCTCTTCTCCGCTGAATTCGTCAACGCACCAGCATCTCTTGCTGTCGCACTGCGTCTTTTCGTAATTTCCGTTTTTCATGCATTGAGGGAGCGGAGATTTCAGAGTTGCTCCGTTCTGATGCAGGTATTCCAGGGCGATCCGCATTGTTGTGCAGTCTAAAAAGATTGAGTAGTTTGGCAAAAGAAACAATTGAGATACTTGTAGATAGAGACATGGGAACAGCTTCGATAACTTGTGGAACATTGAACGGAACACGTGTTGTCGTGGTGGTGAGATCCATGTCGGTGTCAGGAACTGCGTGCACGATTGCAGGACTTATCAAGTTCAAAACGGACGATTGCGTGGGCTTCTGATGGCAACAGATACCAGTCTGAAACGAGCGATGGATTAGTGTGCCATAGACTTCTTTCTGACCTCTGTTTTGGGATTCATAGTGCATTTCGAGTTCTTCCCGCAACCGCCGTCGTTTTCACAAAGGATCACATTCCGATAGAGGTCTCTCTGCGGAATCGGACACGTGACTTCAACGCAGAATGGCACATCCGGGCAAGGATTCGAAGTGCATTCGACACGACGCAGGGCACATTCCGTGTTCAGAGGACAGTTGAATGACTGAATGTTTTTGGTTGATTCTGTGGAGAGGATAACAACTTACACTGCAGATGTTGTTGCACTCGCAGATTCCGTTGGCGGGACAACCGCTTCCGTCGGTTCGCACTCCATATGGACATCGGCTCTCGGGGCATTGAACAGAGCACATCTTCGGATTGTTGCAGTCTGGCGGATGGGGGCCAATTGTGAACATGCGAGTTCCGATCTCTTCAATTCCAGTTGACATGTCGACACACCAGCATTGACTGACAACGGAACGATTAGAAAGATACTCTCAACAGGAACTCACTTGATTCTGGCATCGCACTGATACCGTCGGAAGAGTCCTTCTGGAGTGCACTGAACTGGTGGAATTATCAAATTCACAATCTCCGTGGCAATCTTTGATTCAAAAGCTATAAGTCGATGAATACAAGCTGTCGCAATCCTCGGAGCTGAACACATTGTTCCACATGAAGCAGAACAACACTTCAAGAAGCCGTGACACTCTGAGTCTTGGGTGCACTGTTCCGCGCAGCCTGGGTTAATGAGAAGTTTGGGACACGTTCCAAGTTTAGCAACAGAAGAAACAGGAGACACTGGAAGGATCGCATGATGCTCCACGACGACGTTCTGAATCTTCGACGCTTTCTTCTCAATCTTCAGAGAACTCAAAATAGGTCGTCTGGTAGTTTGTTGGGGTTTTGTGATCTTTGTCGGTTTGATCGGTTTGATTGCGGATTGTCCTGTAATTTTACGTCTTCTTTTGCTATGACCTCCATTGCTTACTTGTCTCAAACTGACAACTGGTTCCACATCCGTTGAAACAGCATGACGACTTGGAACAATCGTAGTGATGCCTGCACCCAACAACACAGGAGGATCCATCAACTGAGGCAATCATCACAGGAATCACAGGACATCGGAGGGACTGCTGAGCTGGTTCAGGGGTGGAACAGCAGAAGGAAAGGTCCATGTAGCCACTGTTCTTGCAGTTGTAACTAGCGGGACAGGGAGAAGTCATTGAGCAAGTCGCTAGGAGCATGTTGTCTAGAGCCAAAGGTTCCCCAGAACCACACATGTTTGGAATGCCTGAAATTCGGGATGATTTAGTTTGTTACTGTGATCAATGTTACATTTTGCAACAGGTCGGCATTGAGAAGTTGTGCATTTCACGGGAACCAGTCGACAAACATTTCCCGCAGGGCAGTTCACGAATTCACACGGGGATACACAATCGCACACCGGACATCCTTCGTTGTCACTTTTGAAGCCATGAGCACAGTTTTTGGAGCAGGACCTCGAGGGACAGCGTCGGGGAGTGTCACAGTTGGGAACTTTGACTGATTTTGTTCCAGCGATCTCAATTCCAGAACGATCCACGCACCACATGAGACCGAAATGAGACTGGACTTCGTCGAAGTTTCCAGACGAATCGCAGTCCGGAATGAAGACTCCCGAGTCTCTTTCGAAGGACTCGCCACTGAAATAGTAAGTTCCTTCTTGAAAACGTCACCACCAACATTACCTTTCACTCTCGACCATGCTCAATGCAGCTATCCGTTGGTGTACACAAAGTGGAGCTTTGTAAGGCTGTGTGCACCTCATGACGCAGCCATCGGAACAGCATTTGTGCAGCGATGGACAGTCTCCGTCCGATTTGCAGTCAGCTATAGTTGGTCTCTGCAAACAGAAGGCTCCAAGCGGTGCCACGGAGAGACATTCTCCGAAGTGTGCTCCCGGAGTTGTTTGAAGAATTGAAGTGAACCGACGGACGGTCGCTGTGACACAAGTCAGGCCACACCCGTTCCAGCAACACTTTGCTGAGTTGTTACAATCGGAATCCGTTTTGCATTCTTGACGACAGTTCTCCACTTTGGCGGCGTTGAGCTCAGTGATTTTGGGACAGGTGCCAGTGTGAAGTTCGGGTTCTGCAATACATCATTCGAGAGAGTCTGGACCTTCAAACTTACGTTCTCCAGTACAACAGAATCCGCTGTCTTGTGTCAGCATTGAACAATGCGTAGTCATCATCGGATCGAAGCAATCGTTACTTCTGACACATTTTTTAACTCGTAAAGTTGTGTCGTTCTTGACAGCTTCTGAGATCGGACATGGATTGACAACGCATCGGGGGATCTAAAAAGGATCGAATTGTGCGAGGTCGAGATGATGTTTGATACAGTTGGACAAGGTTTTGTAACGCAAGGAACAGTAGTTGGAGTGCAAATCGAGTCTTCCGGACAAGCCACTCCATCACATGGATCCACGCATTCACAGGTTGAACATCCTAGATTGTCCTTCTTATGCCCGTATTCACAACCAATTCGGCCACAATCACGTTTCTCGCATGGCTCTGAACGACGACGTTGACGGAACATTCGGAAAGTTTCTGAATACCTGGACAGTTGGGAGTAACATCCTCGCCCGTTCTGGTGCCTTCTACATAGTTTCCTTCTTCGTCAACACACCAGCAGAACTCCACGTCACATTGAATCTGTTCAAAGGATCCATCTGGAAGCGTTTCGTTGGAACTTTTAAACTATTTGACAACTACCTGGTCGACATTTTATGAGATCCATTTGTCCCATCTTCTGCAAGTTCGTCTTTCTGACAAGACACTTGCTGGTTTGAAGCGGGTAAGCACATGCTTTCACGCAACCATCATCACAACATTTGGCGACTCCAGCACAGTCCGTGTCATACTCACAGGTATTCTTTCTAAAAGTCAGCAGATTAAAAATGCCACTGCATGTATCAATCTCACTCTAATCTATTGCAGAGCACTCGTTCCTCTGAAATACAAGTGCCTGCCTTTTCAAAGATCTCCTTCGAAATTTCAATCAGAGGAGTCGTGATATCTCTACAACTAGCTCCACAGCCATCAAAACAACACTTCTGATGCCCATCACAATCGTCATCAACTTTGCAGGACACTCTGCACATCTTCGCGTCGAGACTGATAGGGACAGTCGGACAAGAGCCAGCATGCCTGACTCTCGCAGGAATCGGACAGCAGACGCCTCCAGAGGCGAGACCTAGTTTGTGACACCAATGAGTGGAGGAAGGACATTCTTCGTCTTTCGAACAGCTCTCCACATTCCCGATTCCAGAGATGAACGGTTCTCCAACGGGACAGAAGTTCAGAACGCATCTGGGCTGCGGAGCACAGTTGCCGCTCTGATAGCAGTGCACAGAACTCATGACACAGACGCTTCCTTGAGGACACTTGACTTCTTCGCAAGGATTTCTGCATTTACACGTTGGACAAGAGTTGGAACCTTTCTCGAATCCGTAGGGACATGCGACTTTGCAGACGAGGGGTTCGCAAGGATTTCGACCTGGAATTTGACTATGTCTGTTGAAATGTTCAGTCACAACTCACTTTCACAGTTTGGTTTTCTGCCAATCGCTCTTGATCCTGGAAGCTCCTCCCCAGTCGCAATATCCACGCAGAAACAGCCTTCGTCGTCGCATTGGAATTGCTCAAAGTTGCCAGCTCGATCACATTTCATAGCATTCCGCAACGCATACAGCTCAGCTGTCAACGCCAAATGGAAGCATGCTGAAATAGAGAGTGTGACTGTTATCCGAAAGAGATTCTGAACTCACGTGTACTCCGAACTGGATACATACAAGATGTCGAGCATCCCTGTCTACAACATCTCTTCATCCCAGCACACTGCGAATCGGAATGACATTCCGTCGCGCAACTGATGTTGGAAGCTATCAAATCGGAGCAATCAGCTACCAGAGAGCTCAGATGACCCTTGTTGTACTTCTCGACATCTCCAGGTTGATAATGCATTACGGGAGATGGTTCCGGTTTCGAAACCTTCTTCAGAACGTAATCTTCAGGAGTTGTACAGGACAGAGTGCATCCATTGAAACAACATTTCTCTTCATCAGGACACTCGTGGTCCGAGTTGCAGGCGTTCTCAGGATAAAGTGTGCACTTCAGTTTGTCAGCTGATTGTGAGGGACATCTTCCGTCTCGGGTAGAGGAGTCGAGGCCAGTGCAGCAGAAGCCAAGGCCATTGTAGCCAATCTGAAATGAATTATGACTGAATATCTAACGGGAGAGGAGTCTAACTTTGAAACAAACAGACTCTGAGCAGTCTTTATCACTTGAGCACAATGCTGTGATACCATTTGAAAGACGCGAAGGAGGACCGTGACGGCATGGATTCAGAAGGCATCTGGGAACCGGAAGGCAGGGAGGGTTCGCACAGTCAGGCTCGACCAATTGACAAGTTTCCCAATTGTTTTCACACTTCACGTTCTTGCAGATATCCAGACAAGTACAACTGGCAAGTGGGCAACCAAACAGATCCATCACGTGTCCATGGGTACACTGATTGTGACACTTCTGGGAACAGGGACGACGTTCTCAAAATAAGAGTTTTTAGGTCGGCTAATTGAAATGTTGCTCACCTTGACACATATCCATCCTCCTTTGCTCTCTACTTATTCTTGTTCCAGCTATCTCAGATCCGTAGTGCACATCAACACACCAGCAGAACTGAATGTCGCATTGAATCGAGGAGAAACGTCCGTTGCGTTCGCAGAAGGGCACGTATTCATTCGGAAGTCTCCGTTCCTTCAGTTTCGAAATGGCCAGGACCATGTGAATACAGCCGGTGGCTTTCAATGGTTCCATACAAGTAGCCCCGCACTCATTGGCGCAACACTTGTCAACACTGCCACAATCCATGTCATTCGCACACTTTTTCTGATTAGAGCAGACAGAAAGACTTCCGGTTGACGGGGGACATTGTCCGACTTTCGTTGTCTGAAGTTGTGGACGGATCGGAGGAGAAGTGGGGAAGAGGGAGTTGGCGAGGTTCCGGATCGTCGGAGGGATCGGGGTGCTGTTGAAGTGAGTGGTGGCGATGTTCGAGACTGCATGGATCAGTCGTTGGAAGGATCCTGGGATGTTTGAGACGGGCTGGATCGGTTTCTCTGAACTGATCGGGAAGCTCTTGGCAATTGGAGCAACGCATTCTCTGCCGCATCCGTTGGGGCAACAGATCAGTCGGCCACTACAATCAGAGTCCTTTTCACATCGGAGAGCACATATTCCGCCTGTCAATCGAGGACATTCCTCACGGTTTGATCCTGGAAGCGTTCATTTAGAATTCGTAAGTAAAGCTTATTCATTTTGTTCGGAAACTAGTCCCCTTCCTGTACTTTTCATGTCTTCTTCCCTCAAAAAACTGTTGACTGCAACATAGCACAAAAACGTGTCGGAACGACGACGGCAGCCGGATAATTGGCACCTCGGGCACTCTTCGCAAGAGGAGATGGACTAGTCGACGCTTATAATTGGGTGGCTGGCTTACCGAACTTGGGGATGCAACGGGCCTTGACGCCGACGGCGATGCAGTTTTCCGATGGACCGCAGATCGTTGTCTGAGAAATTAAACAATATTTCAGGAAGGAAATAGGGAATCAGACTGATGGGGTCTTGTTACGGAGTCATAATAACTGACTGAGTAGCGACACGCTCTTTCCGATTTCACATCCACTAACCTGGCAAGGATCCATTGCACATGTACAGATGCACTGTTGCAAGATATCACGAAGATATCCGTACGGACACAGAAGATTACAATTCGATGGACGAACCGGACAGACATTCGGAACATTAGCAGGGAGAAGATCCACTGTTAGAACAGAAGGATTTGGATTCAGAATCGACAAGATGAGAAGGTACAGTAACCACATTATTGTGCATTTGACATCCGGAAGTGATAAGAGCGATGTGGTCAGCGAGGATAGCTCGGGGCCGACGGATGACAGGCGGATCGAGACAGGTTACTCTGTACGTCGAGTGGACACATCGCCGCTTCGGACGGGCCCCGCCCCCTTTTGCGTGAGGTGCGAAACTGTTTCGGACAGTTTTGTAAATATTGCGATGGAGAATAGGATGTTTTGGGGGATTGTGATAAGGAAGAATGGAATCAAAAGATGATTATGACATCCAATTGCAACGGAAACTTCATGTTGCGACCTCTCCTCGGCTCTCAAACTTTTTTATTGACAAACCGTGTTTTTGATCAGTAAATATCAGTTTCTTTTGTTTGTCGGTAGCGATGAACATAATTTCATTGTTTTACGATCTTCATCAATTTCAAAACCTGTAGAAAAGGAGGGGACCTAAAGTTTCACTATTCACAGTAACTTTTTCACTGGAAAACTTATGATGCTGTGAACAATACGTGTTTGTTTAAACTGATTTGTATGAATGTATTTATGTTTTTTCTAATTTTAGAGAGAATTTTTCCTGATCACTGATGCGGTTAACCGCGGTTTTTCGTGCGCAATCCGCTAAAGTTGCGAAATTTTCCCGTCGCCATGCTTGGCTGCAAATGCGCCCCAATGCACAATTTCAAAAAAAATAAAGTTCACTGTTGTTTTTTCATCAAACTTTCTCGTGTGCTCACAGTTTTAACCCGTTTTCAAGCAGTATCTTTTAGATTTCTGTCCGAACTTTGTTTCAATGTTCGTAACGCACTTGAAATGCTAGTTTTGTTAGCTCTCCGGCCGGCGCTTCTCCTTCTATCGTACATATCCCTCGCTCCCTTTAAAGTCCGCTAATAGTACGCAAAACAAATGTATTGCTAACTCGCAATGCGGTATAAGTGTCACTTGGAGCTCTCCTCTACTACTCCGCAACCGTATTGTGTGCTTATCTTCAGAGGTAGCCCTCGCAGCGGGATGATTTAGAATAAAGACGGGACCAAGGGATTTAATCACAGAATTCGATACTTCGTCAGTCGATTTATTCACACATGCTATATAAAACAAATTATGAGATCGTTTTCAGATAGCAGAATAGATTAGCGAGATTATCAAAAAATCGGAGCAATCGGTGCATCATGGGTAAAAGAGACACAGTTCCTCCAAACAGTGTGATGGCGGCCAGAGGAGCTCCGGTAAGTTTTATTCCTTTACTTATTCGTTCTGGTAGATTTCTGTGATTGTTGGCCTAGGGAAGTGGAAGACGTTGCTCGGGACATCTGAAATAACAGGGGTCCATGTAATCTCATATTCTGAAACCGACCTCTCGGCTTCTGTCTCTTATCGAGGGACGGTGAAAAGAAGCAACTGAGCATTTCGATGAAGGCGCGGCCCACCACTGTAACTTCATTTTTAGTCAGTTTATCTGGTTCATAGCTTACTTCTCTGTCCGCAGATCCCCAAATACTAAACACTACCACTGGTAGAGCTGCAACAAGTGCAGAAACTCTAAAGACCGATCCCCATTCAGAAACGGATCCTAGAATGAAAGTTTATCATTTGATATTTTAAAACAGCGTACCTGACTGCACAATATATTTAGTGAGAATCTTGTTTCCTATTGAAAACCAAGCCACCGCAAAGAAAGACCATCCGGTAATAATCCCCGAAAAGGCGGGAGCCAGCTGAACCATCGCAGTGATGACTCCGGGGGTGTGGAGACCGGCGAAGATCATGGCTCCGCAGAGGCAGAAGACGGCTAGGAATGCACTTTCTTTGTTGAAAAATGGTACTAGGAAGATGCAGAGAGCCAAGCCAGCTGATGCGATAGCGTTGAAACTCTAGGATTGTAACCAGTAAAAAGATAAATTGGCAAGTGACTAACCTTGCAAACGAACGTCTTATCAAGACGAAGTTTAGTGGTGAGATAAGAAGAAAGGGATGATGAGAAGGTTTTGGATAAGAACAAGCACAGAATGGGCAATGCGGCAATGATGCCATTCTTTGTGGGTGCAAATTCCAGAACATCCCTCATGTAGTTGGGAAGGAACTGTAGCATGATAACTAACGGATACTCGTGACATATCAGTGCGAAGATGCATGCCCATAACGGTTTGGATCGGAGCATCGCGCCATATCTGAGAAATTGTTGGATGAATCTGCTCACATTAGTCACGTACGGTACTCTTCTGGTTCTATCCGTTCTTTTACCAATCGATTCACATGCGATTCTGCTTTCGATAAAATCTTTCTCCCGACTCGAAATACAAATTTGTTTTGCTGGCTTATCCGCTCCGAACGGGATCCAGAAAACTGTAACCAGAACGGAAATGGTGGCGGAGAGATAGAATATAGCTGGCCATCCATCGAGAACGTCTTTCCGAGTGCATAAATATCCGGCAGTTGGGAGAATAAATAGGGTTCCGATCTGACGTCCACCCGAAATAAGACCAATCGCAGCTGGTCGTTCTGCCTGCGGAAACCATCTAAATTGATTGTAAAGAAAGTAATTAAGTCCGGCTTGCTGTGCGTTTCGCCTACCGAGTGATAAGCGAATTTACTGCCGGCATTAGACACGCGTCACTAGCGCCAATGGAGATCCGGGCAAGGACGGCAAACCAGAATGACTTGGAAGCTAATAGGGGGAGCATGAGGTTGCCGATGCAGCAGAGGAACAGTCCCACGAACACCATCCACTTGCCGTTGAGCCTATCTGCCCACATTCCGGTCACTATCATCAGAAGAGAACCTGCATTCTGAGCGGCCAGCACAAGTCCTTCCTGCTGCGACTGCCATTCTAATGTGCCTCCGTATCCATGTACAGGACAAGAAGTCATGCAAATCAAGGCAACTGCCAAGTTTGAAGAGGATATGGACAAGGTGATAAAGCAGCAACACAGCATTGCTGCGAGCATAAGACGCATAGATGGGAAGAGAACTGAGGGAAGAGCATATTCTGGGAAGAATAGATTAGTATCTCTTTCTGATAGAAATTATGAGAAACCTGATTCTTCTTGGCTCTGTAAGTCCGCGTAGGAAGTTGTTCCAGTGATATTTGAAGGGAGATCAAGGTCGACAGTGTCTGAAAGTAACGGATTACATGATGCGGAAAGTGCATTCCAGGTCTAGTCGGGTTGAACTTTTCTTCAGTGAGGAACTTTGATTCGAACACGTTCAATTCATACTGATTTGATGCTTGATATCAACAGTCATGGTAAGCGAGGTGTAACGCTTGGTCACTATATCAGGCTTGTTAGATAATTACAAAATAAAATATTTCCGGAACTCACCTATTCTGAATATAGTTTTCTCTGGCGGAGAATCTAGACTCGTCGCTCGACTAAGCTTTTTATTTGGTGGAGGTGTGTGGGCCATCCAGCCACGGTGCGAAGAAACGGAAGGACGGATGGACGGAAGACTGTTTCGCCTCTCTTCTGGTTCTCATCCCACCTTTGACATGGGCGAATCTCATTCTGCGTCTCTTCATCCCTCGTCTCAACGCAATCAACGAAGTCACTCTATTCTGCTGGCCGATGTCAATGTGTTTTTTCGCATCGATATATTCTCTAAGAATCGGCGTCACCGATGTGCTGACGAAATGATTGGAGGCAAAGAAGAGATGAAACGATAGGAGAGAGAGCGCGGATTGATAACGTTACACTGTCGGACACGAAGACACTCACACTGCTTACCGCTAAACTGTCCGCCGTTTTGTTTATAGCCGATGGCGCTTTGATCCATTCACAAAACAATTATGATCCTCCATTTGTTTCGATTGGAGGGCTGAGACATGATCAAGATGGGAAGAGATATTAGAGCGGCTTGTTGAATTAGACAGAGAATCAGTTCTTGCCATTCATATGTTTCTGTTTGAAATAACACAAAAGTGATGGAAAGCAACCCCCAAAACGTAATCAGAATGTTTTTCAATTTTCAGAACTCGCAAGGAAGGCGAAGAAGCGAACGTCAATTTCAGTTCAGCCATGTTGAAAGCCAGGCACAAGTTCTGTAGGTCACAGAAATAAGTTCAAGAATGAAAAGGTCCGTTCAGTTTGCACACGGATGAACCTGGAAGAGAATACAGGGATATTGACACAACGGACTGGGGCGATTTTGAAGGCTATTGTATCGATCTCAAAAATGAACCTGATGTAGATGAATATTACCAGTTTCAAACAAATCCGCCGCCGGAGCCGGAGCTGAATGATTCAGTTGATTCAGTTGAGTCAAACATGGAGGACGATGTGGAAGCTCTCTCTTATTGTCTCGAACAAAATGTAATTTTGAATCAGCCATCAACTGAATACAGTGAACACGGGAAGCATATGGAATTGTTGAAGGACGATTTAACCAATACCGGTAATAATACCGCACCCGGCCTCACTGCAATTATCTGCAAGAATGTGCTAAAAATCAGATTATCGAATAACCAACCCGAAAAGATAAAAAAAGAAAAAATAGAAAAAGTACCAGAAGTAGGAGAAAAAGAAGAAAAGAAGGAGGAAGTCAAAAGAGAGGATCCCGAGGTTTTCAACGCCAAGTTCAACAAGGGATCGCATCTGATCACTCCGTCGTTCACACTTTTTCCAACGATTGAAGAAATTACTCGGACCGAGCTTGGAAATATTATCCTTACCGGAGATGTGAAAGGGTATTTCGACTATATGACGCAACACCTGAAACCGAAGAGAAACGGAAAGGTAAGTGAGTGGATTTCGCTCAGCTTTTGAAAAGACTTTTACAGCTTTGCGATGACTGTCTTTGTGCTGACGCCTATCTTTTGTCGAGAAAATTTCATTATCATCTAACACCGCTACATATGGCCGTTAGCACAAAAAATAAAGATGTAAGGTTTATTCTCATTGGTGCCTCATCGCCATCATCAAATAATTTTTAGTTTCTATTCTCGATTATCGACATGGAAACCATTAGGGACGAGTTTGCTGAGCGAATCAAGGACAGAGAACAGTTCGAATTAATCAGCGGACACTACCGAGTCAGTCAAATTCGTTAATTGCTTAAGAAGATTCGAGCATCGATTTCGAACTGTAATATTTTCAGGATCTCGTGACGACATGGCTCACATTCAGGAAAAAAAAAGTGCGCACATCGGCTTTCGAACTTGCTGCTGAACTTGGTATGTTCATTTCAACTACCAGTAGGTTGAGATTCATTTTCAGGTGAAATTGAAAACATTAAAACAATCTTGAATTCTAAACTGGGAGATTACGCGCTGGAAAAAATGAAGGCGACTGACTATGAACGTTATTCAACTGAGGAATGTTTGATCCACCAGCACCTGAAAGATGTAAGTTTTGTACTTTGTCTTCTGAAACATACCAATCTTCTCTGGCGAAAATTCTCAATTTTGCAGCAAAGTGTATTGAGCGGTCTCCTGGAATCTGAAACTTTCTATTTATTGGATTCTTCGAGTAGGGATAAATTGATGAAGAAACTCCGGAGGACCCAAGTAGATAACGCCATCTGTGCCGCCCTGGAAAAGGGAAAATTGGATTTGGTCGAAGGTATTGTCGCTGTACACAACGAGTTTTGTGATAAGGGTGAAGAATATTTGTCTGAGGACTGGGTGGCGCAAACGAATTTTGTGCGAAATGGTCCACATCCGCCGTCACATCTTCTCGCATACAACGGTCTCTACGAAGAGGTTCCTCTAAAAATCTCTTTCATTTTTGCTTACAACCTATCTTTTAGTTTAGATCGTTGCGAGAGGAGGTAAGAATGGCGCTCGATCGCCATGGCGGTTCGGCTTTGCCATTGTTGTTGGGATTCAATGATGACCAGGTGCTGGAGCAGATAAAATTATTCCGAGGAGTGCGAAGAGAGGATCATTTCCTTTTCGTCAAGGAAATCGTTGTCGCAAAACGAAGGTAAATTCACTAGGATATGCGTTCTTTTTCTAAACAACATCTTCAGAACTCTTTTAGTACCCGCTTTACAAATGGCCCTATCTAATCGTGACAACTTCAATCCACAAAATAATTATCTCCCATGTAAGTTGATACTCTCCGACAATTGATCGAAATTCGTTTCAGACGGCCTACCCGGATCCCTGACACTGCCTTTGGAGACAGCAATTCTGAGAGCTGCAGACATGACCGCTGTTGATGAGATCACCAAGGCATACTCAAGACAGGGCGAAGTAACTACCAATCATCTCGAATTCTTTTTTTACTCCATTCCTTCAGTTTTCAGAGAAAATGTGCGAGGAAGACTGTTTCCGATGTCTGAAAGGCATCCAAGACAGTGCTACCAACATGACCGATCAGTCTCGTCTCGCTTTAATCCTCATCTTGCTCCCGTTCGTTGACGTCTTCTCGAAACGCTTCAAGAAGCTTATCTGTATGTATGCTACGAAGTCGACGCTTTCAGACGTCGGAAATTTCGTTTATTCCCAATATGCCGCTGTAAGAAATTTGGAAGTGGTTTTCTATTGAACTTTTCCTGTTCCAGATGAGAAGCCGGGTCTACAAACCACGCCTGACCTACGTGTCGTGTGAGCAGGCAATGGAAGATGCAAGTGTCGCAGTAAGTGGATGGAATGGTGATCTGGAGTACAATTCGACGGTCCCGAAGCTCGATTCGAGAGCCAAGAGGATCAAGAAAGAGCCACCAGATGAGCCTCGAGGGATTTTGATTACGGAACAGAAGAAAGCGGTGCGACAACAAAGAAGGAGAGAAGAGGAAGAGACATTGGATGACGCAGAAATGGTAGCTCCCGACTGTCTTGAACTTGAAGAAGAATTGTCAGAACTGTGGAAACACTATTGAACAGATGATACGTGTATTTATTGTTGCTTCTCATTCTGGTAAAAAAAAATGTATTTTACAAACTTGTAAGACTTATATTCAATGGTGTTATGATCCATTTAAAAAGTACCTTGTTTTTTGGAGTCCCCATTCTTTCCAACCCGAGGTTTCAGAATGTACGGAAGACTTTCCAAGCTATTCATCTCAAAAGTGGCCTCTTCTGCTCCAAGAGCAAGACCCAGCAAGGGCCCGGAGCTGCCAAGATCTGGAATGAGGTCGAGCCCGTTCGCGAGCTTCGTCAAAGAAGAATACAATAACAATCCGAATAAGACCAGCACGGACAAGATGAAGGACCTGGCGGCGCAGTGGAAGAACATGGATGTCGACAAGAAAGAGGTTTGTAATGCGAATACACAGACGCATTAACTTGAGATTTCTCAGAAGTTCTTCAAACTTTCCAAGGACGTCGCTGAGGAGAAACGCAGAAACTTCTTGAAGCTATCAACAGAGGAGCAGGAAGCCTTGGTGCAGAAGGCGAAAGAGAAGAAAGCGGAGCAGGACGCGAGGAAGAAATTGAAGGAGCGTCGCGAAAAGAACAAGCTCGAAGAGCGTCCGACCCAGGTCCCGAATGCCTACGCGCTTTTCGTCAAGGAGAAGCTGACCGGTTGCAAGACCGATGTGAGGGAGAAGTTGAAGGAGTTGATTGCCGAATGGAAGACTATGGGTCACGTGGAGAAGCAGGTAGTGTGATTCACAGAGTTCAAATTGACATGAGAACTGTTTCAGAAGTACACTGACGAAGCAAACAAGCTGACGGCTGAGTACCAGGCGAATTTGGAGAAGTGGCTTGCCGAGCAGAAGGCTAAAACTGACATGGAGAAAAAGTCGAAGGTCAAGGAAGCCAAGGATAAGAAGCCGATGACGAAGGAAGGACACGAGAAGAAGGCCAAGGCTCACTTGGCTAACTGAAGACGTCTTCGACTCCTAAAGCACCATATCTCACCTATCTACCTCCTCTCGTTATTGTACCATTGTAATTTTTGACATTGCTATCTTCTAGAAGTTCTCACCCAATTCCATCACTTTATGTTTCATGCAATTATTATACACGAGTAAAAAGTACAGTTATCATTATCGAGAAACTGGATAACCTTGTGGAGCATGTCGAGTTCAGGCCCATTGTCTGATTTGAGAAGACATCGTCGTCGGAGATGTTCAGATTCAACTTAATGACGTCATCAAGCGAGATGTTCTGAATGACAGTAACACATTTGGTGTTGTTGTGAAGTATCTTGCAGTCGGCAGCTCCGAAGCACGAGACATTCTTGCATTCGGGGGCTGGAAACGGAAGAAGAGCAATTAGTCGGAAGGGGTCCCACGCAGTTATGATTGGACTCGCGATTCAGATTGCGACGCACCAAAACAACGGGACAATGCTGTTTTGGAGAAGCGAATCGAATCATGCCAACCTCTTTTTGTATAGTTTTTTATAGCTCCGATATATAAATTGCGTTCGTTTTTTTTTGTTCAGAATAGGTTTCCCAGAAAGAACTAGTCGCTGCTCATTTCGCCGATATCGGATTCTCAGTGGAGCACATACTCTTCGAAGAGAATCAGTTCGTAGGTCTCCTAACCTTTACCCTTTTTGTTATTCTGTTTCTCTGACATTCAGGGAGGGGATTCATTCCGATACCTTCTCAAACTCTAATTAGAATTCAATTACTGCTCTTCCGTCTTCTCACACGTCTTCCAAAGAACCTCTTGTTGTTCGTACCTTCTGGGTACAAGGCAAACGTACTTCGTACCTGTTTTCTCACCTTTTTGACTTGCCGTGTCATTTCGGAGAGCAGATGTGAGAAGCAGGAAGAATATCAGGTAGCTCATCGCGTTTTGAGGACAGATTCGGTAGAATGAAAAGGAGAGAATGAGGGCGATGGCGAATTGTTTTTATAGCTTATGGAAGGGAGATTCGAGATGATTGGAGGTTTCTCCGAATTGCTTACAATTGCTAGGGCTCATGTGACTTGCAAGATCTTCTTGCAAGGGTTCGAAAATTGGAATAGACTATATCTGCTGAATGAAATTGCTGGTACTCTTGTACGAAACGGAAAAATCAATGAATAGTTTGGAATGTTATCACAAAAGCACAATGTCCAAAATGGAGTTTCCGGTTCGTAACACGGACCAAGTTATTGTTCCTGGTCTAGTTATTTTCTGCAATCCTGCAGAATATTTACTCCTGAACAAATGGAATAGTTGTTCTTTCCTTTCTTTTCACTTCCCATGAGCTGAAAGAAAAGAAGTCCTCCATGACGTCATCCTCCCAGTATTCCCCTTCATTCCGCAAGCCCCGCCCCCACTGTATAAGTCCAGGGTAGTCTCGGATTCTGACGTTTGCACCGCTTCCATTGCCATCTTAGCCTTGTCAACAAGCCGGTTTCCTGTAGGCGCTAAATCGAGAAGTCAACTTTCTGAGGGGAAGAGCCACGCTTTTCATGTCGCACGACACATTTCCTGTAGCGTCGTCATACCACAAAGACGAGTATATAAACTAGTCGTCGTCCTCGGTTGGCCCATCATTCCCCGTTGCTCTTCTGAATCCTCCATCTTGATTTCGAGTGCTTCCAGGTACCCCACACATCATGCAAGTCTCTCTTCTGGCTCTCTTGCTTCTCATCGTTCCGTTCGCTGTCTTCGCGGCATCGCCCTATGCCGATGAGGAGGCTGGTGAGTATCTCAAGTTCACAGGAGCACCAACTTTTCCTTTCCAGAGCTCTTGAACAACAACGATCGCTTTGCTCGTGATCTGGAGCTCCGCAAGAAGTTTGCGTTCGCATTCGCAAAGAGAAGCGCCGGAGGAGACGATGTTCTGATCGAAGCTCGCAGCGGAAACCCTTCCTTGGCTCATGACGCTGGAATGCGCTTTGCGTTCGCCAAGAGACGCGCTCCGAAGGGTAACAAGCCTATCTTACAATCAGTTCCTTATCACAATCATTGCAGAGTTCGCTCGATTCGCGCGCGCCAGCTTCGCGTAAATCAACACGATGACGTCATCAACGAGTCATACTTTCAAAATGGGCGGCTATTTGAAATATGTTACGATCTCGAACTAGTTCCTCCTTGTTTCTATCTTCAACCCTCTCTCTCTCTCTTTTTTATGCTTTCACTGATTTGCGATGGAAACAAAATAAAGATTCCATGTGTTGTCTAGAGGTCTCTACAGTAAAGCTAGCGGAGCAAGTGCACCGGTGCACGACATGTCGGCGGCTCTCTTGTCAACGCACCGCCCATGAGTCTTCGGCCGGCGGGGGCCTCTTTTTGCTGCTTCTGACCGGCCGGTGTTAACGGATTCCCTTGCCGCCATCCAATCGCACTTCCCCTTTTATTAGTCTCTCCAGGTCTGCTCGAGTTTTCAATGAAATGCAGAGATCGCCCCGGCGCATCGCTTCCCCGGTGAACAGAACTCCATCCTTTGAGGTTCTCCCTCCAATCGGTTCTTTCCATCAGAAGCTTCTCTTCAGATAGCCATCCTCACATCTCCTCCGCTCTCTCCTCATCATGATCTTCCTCCGATCGAGGTCTCTCCAAGATCCCCTGAACCCCCACCGCCACCTCCACATTCCTTCTCTCCGCGCAGAAAAGTACACGAATCCATCGTCCGAGAAGTCAGAGAAGTGAGGCTTCTCTCCCTCCTGCCCTGACCTTCTTCTTCCAGTATCACCTCCAGTCGACGACACGAATTCCATTCTCTCCGCCCCCGACTATTCAGATCCACCCGGCCGCGCCAATCGCCGAGCCGGAGTCCACTTCGAGTTTCCGAACAACTCCGGAAGAGGAGAATCGGGGTGAGTTTGTCTCCGCAAACATGTCACAACTGCGCGGGGGCTCTCGGAAAGCCCCTCGCCACATACATCCCTCCTATGAACCGATGCCCTTTCCGTCGAGCTTCCGCCCTTTTCCGTCTTTTCTGTCTGCTTTTTAGTCGGATTCTCAATGGCAACAGTGAGTCAGTTGTAGAGAATAAGATCTCTGAATTTGTGTTTTGAGTCAGCCTGAAAAAACAAGTTTCTTGAGTCCGGAAATTTGGAAATCAGGTATCAAGGACCACCGAACCTCTGAAAACTACAGTCCACGAAACAATCCAAAAGTCCAAGAAATGTTGAAATTTTCAGAAGAAGATGAAGACGATGTCGATGACACCGATCAGGAGATTGAGATGCCACAGGAACGGGCCATCGAACCGATTCCACTAGAAGAAGCTCCTCCAGTAGAAGAAAACGTCCAGAAGACAACAGATGAAACGCTGGACAGCCGCATTGCCCATCAGCTGGAACCCTCTTCTGATCGTCCGATCATCTTCCCGATAACTCCATTTTATCGAAGGAAAGGGTGAGTCAGGGAGCTCGTGGTTTATCAAACAGAGTGACCAGTGGTTGGTTGTCTCGGGCCGGATTACGGTAGGAGTGATGTCAAGTGTTGGCCAGACTGATCAAACAACATTTCCATGTCTTTTCAGGTCCTGCTCGAAATGTTCAATATGGCTTGGTGTTCTCTGTGCTCTCTTCTTCTTACTGTCCATCGCCCTTTTCCTAGTTTGGGTCATCACAACGGATGGGTTCAGGACAATTGGCTCGAAAGCAACTAATGTTTGCAATACCAGACAGTGCATTGACATTGGTGAGAATGCACACAGTTGACGCATCTCAAAGCTTCCTTTCAGCATTCCGAATGTCTTCCAGCATAGACGATGAGATAGAGCCTTGTGAGAACTTCTACAGGTACAGTTGTCAGAGATATCATTCGCAGACTGCTGATAAGCAAATGAGTTTTCTGAGTCAACTGAAGGACGAGTCAGTGAGGACTATGCACGGTGAGCTTTAAGTCAAGACAATCAATCAGAATTCAAGTATGTTCAGGTCTGTTCTCTGCGGAAGAGGATTCAAAGACACTCCCAAAGTCTGCGAGACTCTCCAAGAGTTTGTACACGGCATGCATGAATGCAGTGGCCAGATCCTTCAACGCGCCCTCCGATCTTCTCTCCTTCGTCCGCAACTTCCCGTGTGGTCCACTGCTCCGTGATTGTCAAGACTTCCATGCCGATTCCTACAGGTACCGTACACCCACCATCATTTCCGAAACGAGGCGGTGTATCGTCGACAGCAAACATTGACACACGTGTCAGTGGCGAAGAGCCGCTAATCTCGCCCCAAGGAGGGACTAATTATTGAACAAACAGGGACGATCCTCTTCGATTCTTACCAAAAGTGTTCAAGTGTTATGCGAGAGTAGAAAGACCTTTCAGTTGGGAACGACATGCGGGAATGCTGGACTGGTACGCGGGAAGCTACAATTTGATTGTGTATGCGAGGGATGTGCATCCGGAAGATCGCAGCAAGATCATCTTGCAGGTGTCTACTTTTCACCTTTTAAGCGAAGCAATCTGAACGTTTTCAGATTCGACCACCAGACCTGACTCCGATAGTTGCTCCAATCGAAAAAGATCTTATCGAGTTAGCGAAACCGAGCAGTACAGAATTCGAACCGTTGCTGCAACTCTCCTTGCGACAGAACCTGCTCAGCTCGTTCTCCCGAGACACAATGCTCCGAGATCCTAGAGATGTTCAGTCTCAACTCGACGAAGTTGCCCGGCTCATGGTTGATCTCTACGTCGCCGGAAGACAATCATCCAGTATCACTCCCAACACCACATATATGACTTTCGGAGAGATGTTCAAAGCACTGCCACAACTGTATCTGAAAGAGTTCTTCGATGCTCAACTGTCGAACATCTACAAGTGGACTGAAGAAGACAAGCTATCCGTTCAAGATTACGACTATTTTGCAAGACTTGCAGATATTATGGCACAGTAGGTGAAGCTAAATTGCAAGTAGAACTATGATGATTTGTTCAGAACAAGTCGTCGAGCAGTTGCAAACTATCTGGTTACTGTGACACTTTGGAACTTGAAACAGTACTCCTACTCACCCAGGGATCAGTTTGGGTAATAACTCTTCACGAATTTCCTCTTCAGAATTCAAAGCTTCAGCTGGCGTGAATGTGTCCAACAGATATCCCAGCTAGAAATCGGAAGCAAAATGTATGTGGATAAGGCATCGCAAACTGTGAACCTTGCAAAAACCTCCGAATTTCTGAACAACTTGAAGATCGACTTCTTATCAGTTCACCGGAGTACACCTATTCAGTATCTCTCCACGATCAATAGCCTCGGATTCTACATCGGATTCCCTCGACGTCTCCAGAACGAAGAGTTGGTTTGGAAGCCAGTTTCTCAGCTGGCGCTGAATGAAACTGACTATTTTGACTCTATGGTTCGAGTGGGAAAAGCGGAAAGAGACTACTCGTTGTCCCAAATAGGAACGTATTTGGATAGGTAAGAAAAACATGACAGACCTCGATGATATTTCTTGTTCAGCGACGATACCACCGAATTCCCAGTCACTACTCCCACTATGCTATTCAACTCACACGTCGGGGCCATCGTCATTCCGCTCGCTTTCATCGAACCGCCCATCTACCTGCCAGGTGATGAAGTTCCAATGTACGCAGTCTATTCGAGCCTCGGAATCACGACCCTGCAGATGATTGCTAAAGTGTTCTGGCGTGGTTTGGATAAGACATCTCAACTGGAATGTCTCGACAACATGTTCCGCGGATTCCTCGATTCTACGAGACAAAGGTCTCCAAGCATTGAACCTGAACTGCTTGCAACAATAGAACTGGCAGATGCCTTCAAAAGTTCCCTCTTTTCATATGCCAAATGGCAAAACGATCATCACATTCATCACGAGAAGACGCTTCCAGCATTCGACACGACTGACAGCATGAGATCCATGATGCTGACCTTCTCAACGGTACGTTCTCTTATTAGAGTTATCAACTCAACAGTCCGTCTTTCAGATGTTCTGCAGCGGAGAAGGAGCGGATCCCGGCAGTGACTACGAGGCGATGATCAACACGGTGGCGGCAAACTCGCGAATGTTCTCGATCCACTTCAGCTGCAGCAACTCGAGCCGTCTCTACAACCGGAGGTCTTGTCTTTGATTTTCTCCCTGTGACCCATCATCGAACTTTCAGTTATTTAATTTGTAATTATTTATTTATAATTGTACTTTAATTAATATACAACATTTTATTAATCCGTTCAAAAGGAAGCTTCTTCACGCCTTCATCTCCTTCTTGACCCACATCAATCCGTCGTAAAGTCCTTGTCCGGAGTGGGCGTTCGTACCGCAGATGTACCACTGACGGTTCTTGATCGATGCCAAATCGAGAAGTTCCGTCAGTTCCGACGGCGTCTTCGCATTCGGCATGTCCTGTTTGTTGGCGAACACGAGAAGATGCGATTCGGCGAGCTCGGGCTCTCGGAGCAACGCGTACAATTCCTCCTTGGCGTCGGGGATTCTCTCGACGTCGGAGCTGTCGATAACGAAGACGAGGGTCTGAAAAGAGGCAAGTTCTTGTAATTCCGAAGTGACAACTCACCGTGGTGTTCGGGAAGTAGTATTTCCAGAGTGGACGGATCTTCTGCTGGCCTCCGACGTCCCAAACGGTGAGGGTCAGCTTTTGGAAGGTGACCGTTTCGACGTTGAATCCTGAGAAAACAGTATTCTTTTTATCTGAATCTTCGAGATTTACCAATTGTTGGGATGGTGTTGACAGTCTCGTTGAGCTTCAGCTTGTAGAGAATCGTCGTCTTGCCGGCGCCGTCCAATCCGAGCATCAGAGTGCGGCATTCGACGTTCGGAAACATGTAGGAGATGACTTTCGAGACAATTAGACCCATCTTGAACGCAGATTTGAGGCAGATGCCAACAATGAGTCCCTTTTTTCCTTATATTCCGTACTCTGGCTCCACGTGTGTGCCGATGAGTTGGCGGTTTACGCGTGTTCCCGTATTACTTGGAGGTGTTACGAAATATTTGTTCACGAGACCCCACCTCTTGTTCGTTTCGCAACGACACTAGTTGCATTCTAGTGAGACGTTGCATAAAAGTTTTCTTTTCTTTGTTTTTTTCCCGAGTTTATTAATTAATTAGTGTAACACTTGCTTAAATAACGGGACGAGATGAGGTACAAGAAACGTGGGGGATAGACTTTACATGCAAATGCAGTAAAGGATCTAGGAGATTCATGAAAACGATGTTATGCATTTGCAGTTTAATTGGAAGATTGCATCGTCGGTTATTATTGCTTGCCTTGGTTGGCGATGATGTTATCCAACTCCTTGCGGAAGTCGACGAGAGCCGACATTGGGACGGTGATCGCGTTGCGGAATCCGGTGTTCAGTTTGATCTAAAAATTTATAAACTTTCAAAACTCTCTCTGGAATACTCACTTCGGAGATACGAACGAACTCTCCACGGTCGTTCTTGCCAGCGTGGAACAGGAACGACTTGTTCTCAGCGGTGATCTTTGGGCCGGTAACGTTTTCTTGCTCGTGGCCCTTTCCGTACTCGGCGACGTAGTTAGCCAGAGTCTTGTGAATCTCAGCGATTCCGTCAGCAGGAATGGCGATTTGCTGGCGAGTTTGACGCGGGTTGCTTGGCATCTGTGCAATGCGAAGGAAACGTCCGCGATCGTTCTCCTTGAGGTCGATGTAGAACTTGCGTCCGTCTATTGCCAAGGTTTCAGACTTGATCAGCGCACTCTCCTTTGGCTGAAACATAAAAATGAAAAACTGTATGCGGGCTCAATTCCCTACAGCGTGATCTCCGACTGGAGTATCTCCCATGATCGCTTGCATCTTGGCGATCTCGCTGACTATGGCTTTGGCAGCGGCGATGCCGAGGATGATACGGCTCTTGTAATTGGCTCCCAACTGGAAAATATTATTATTATTGTTATGTCAACAAGTTAGTTGTGCTCACCTCAGCGATTTTGATGTAACGTCCACGAGAATTCTCGTTGACATCAATGTAGTACCGCTTGAACTGAACAGTCATTTGGTATGTAGCCAGCGAATCCTCGGCACGCTTGGTTCCACGCTCAACACTTCCGTCCGACATCCTTTTACCCAGACAATTTCCTTTCGAGCACACAACACTGGTGTAAACACACCCCGTAAATCAGCTGGTCTGAAAAATTATGAATTTTGAGTATTGATTTCAGAAGAGAAATTTAGGACGTTTCGAAAAAGAACGCAGCGGGCGAAAAGGAACCACTTGCAAGAACATGCGAGAAGAAAAATTGTGGAAAACAACTGATAGCCGCACGTTTCGTCAGATGACGAAAACTGGGGCAATGCGCACCACCAGCGGCAAAATACAAACTGTTTTCTGAGACCGCACGGGCAAGAGAGCGAACGCAAACGACTGGTGACAGGAGGCCTCCGACGCAATTCCCAGCGGTCAGCAAATCGGCGCAAATCGATACTCGAGTAGAGGCGAAGGGGGCAGAGAGGAGGCCCGCCGGTTGCTACGCGATTCGAAAGAGCTATCTACCCTTGAGCGGTTCGGAAATCGGAAAAGACTTTGCACAAGAATATTAGGGAATGGAGTGCAGTTTCAACCAGAGGACGAATGCGTAGGCGAAAGAGAGCAGGAGCTTTTCTCAAAAATTAACAACGAGCACACTGCATTAGGGAATTTCGGTCAGGGGGATATTTACACGAATTGTTTACTGGAATGGGAAGTATTTTGTTCTCTGAAAACAGATATCAATCGTTTTTTAATGGAAAACAACAAGAAATTGTGGTAATTGAAAAAATTGAGTTTGTAAAGGAGTGACGAAAAAATGGGAAAGTCCGAAAAGGGTGTGTGCAAACACCGCGACGGCGTGTTGCACCTAAAAATACGCGCGTTGCTCGAAACGGAACACATTGAAAGGGAACACGTAGACACGTTTTGGATGAAAGATAACACGTGGAGGAGGAAAAGAAATCAGTTTGAGAATACCCTGGGGATGTACTTGCGTAGCTTAATCTTTTTAAAACTGGTATTAGTCGCTTGGGCAAGCTCTGATCCGTTCATTGCACAAGGACTCGCCAAAAAGCCATCTGATACAATAGGTGCGTAAGGTAGTTGAAACTCGACAATTCTACTTGAAGAATTCAGAATATGTTGCTGGTCATCATTTTCTCAGTGAAAAGATAGTGTACTTGCCACTGGGATGGCCTGCAAACTTGGCGTGCGAAGCAGCTACAATGCTGGATAACATCCATCTCCTACGGGTGAGATCTCACAGACGAGCTGTTGCCTGACATAGAAATTCAGAAAACACCAATAAAATGGATTGAACGAAATAAACAATTCAATAAAGTGTTGGGAAACCCGAGGTAGAGTTCGAGAAGAACGGGGCTTTATCACAGACCAGAATCATTTCCAGCCAGGCACACAGTTTCTCCAATAATGCTCTTCAGCTACGTGCAATTTCCAAAGCTCACGACGGCTCTGTATTCGAATGCCTCGTCACACAACATGATAATACCACGATGGCAAGCAGAATTCGAGTCAGAGTCCAGGACTGTGGTCCCAACGAGATCGGCGAGAACACTTCTCACAACCTACGGGATCCGTGCGTCTACGGAAAGTGTCAGGTAGTGAACAAGGACAAGGTCGAGTGTATCTGCTTCCGTCAGTACACTGGAATCGTCTGTGACAGTAAGCCCACTTCTGATTTCTGAATCTCATTGTGAATTTCTAGAACGCAAGGACTACAGTGTGATTCAGGAGGTGCTCCCCTTCGTTCTCCCTATCGTCGCGGCGATTGGCTTTGGCATTTTCGCAATGTTGTCCTACTTTTTCTGCACTAGACCTGATAAGAGCAAGTATGGTTTCTTGTGAATTCAGGTGTTCAAAAGTGTTTCAGAGAGCAGACGATGAAGTGCGCGGATCTAATTGGCTACTCGTACCGAGACACCTGCACCCTGCAGACTCTGTATCCGTTTGTGAAGAAGCTGAAGAAGGCCAAGTACCACATCCGAGAGAAGAAGGACCAAAGTACCGAGGACACTGGCCAAGATGGGAATGATGGAGAAGACGTCGATGACGGGGACGAAGTCAATACTGAAATGAGCATGACTGGAACCAGCGCTAGCTCCAGAGGAACAACTACCGGCCGAACTAGGAAAGTCACCAAAAAACAAAAGTAACTATTTGTTCTACTGATTTCATGATCATTTTTGTATCCAGAGCCGCAAAAAGAGCCCGAAAGCTCCGCAATACAAGCTACCAAATGTCGAAGAATAAGAAGAAACCGTCACTGGATACGGGTGCCAGCACTCGTACACGGACTGTCACGGAGACGGGAACAGTCACTCAGACAGGAACAATCACTCAGACTGGTGCAGTTACTGGAACATCCACTCAGAACGGAACCGTCACCCAAACAGGAACTGGAACAGGACCCGGCACAAGCACGCAGACGGGCGGCGACGACACGAGAGTTCGTCCCAGAGGACATAAAGGAAATCATAGGAAGTAGACTATGTGTATTGACAATAAAGTTTATGTTTTGGAGTTCTGTTATCGAATAGTAAGAAGAGCAGAATAAGCTGTCAATAGCTTCGCTACAAGATCCCCCAAAAAGTTGTTCGTTGAACTCTTCTTTCCACCTATTATTCCATGTTCCTGATCCAAAAATTGAATTGTGTAACTATTATATTTGTCAACAGAATTCGTCGAATTCAGGTTTCTGCCCTCGTGTCCTCGTCTTCTTTTTCTTATTCTCGCTTCGACCACAAACTTTCCCTTTCGATTCGATTTGCATAGCAAATGCATACTGCAAAAATGAGGTGGCGACTGATGACCAGCAGACCGTTTAGAGACTTTACACAACGAATGCTTTCAGATGACTGCCGGCTACTTCGAGGTCAATTTCGGGTAATTAAATCAAACAGAATTGACCTTCATTTCAGCGGTCAGTTGGTCAGTGTAAAGTGACCAATTCAGCGAGAAGAATGCCATCGGAAAGACACGTAAATAGAAGCAAAAGCGAGATATCAGTGGGAATTTTCGAATGGAACAGACACTCGTCCAATTGTTTTGACGCCTTTCTAGTTTGCTTCTGCCAGGATGGCACGATGCTTTGTCCGCCGCTTGACCTCGACTTCCTGACCCAACAATACTAATGCCATCGGCATGACTCACAACCAAAAGACCACCTGAAAATGGGCGAGAACGCTGGAAACTCAGAGACGCAGAGAGGGGCGGTGCAAAGAAGACGAATACTGTAACCACTTGAGACCCGTGTTATATAAAGAAAGTACAAACTGGACATGACATCGCATAGGACCTGCCACTGCGTACCTACAATGCAATTCACTCTGTTCGTTTTCCTCTCAGGTATGAACTTGGATGTCTGAAATATCCCGAATTTGATATTTTTCAGCTGGAGTTATGTTGGCTCAGTGCCAGAAAGGCGGTGGAATGGCCGAACTGAAGTCAATCACTGGGGACGCTCCATATGACGGCGTTGGAAACGCTCCAGCTCCGATTCCACAGCCAATGGGATTCTGGGGAAGACCTAGGTACGTCACTAGCTGTTTATCAGTTTCTTATCACTATAACTTCAGATATTCCCCACCAGGAGCTGGGTTTGATGGTCCATACGGAGGGCCGATGATGGGAGGAGGCGGGCCATTCCCGTACTCTCCGTACAACAGATTCACCAGTGTGGGAAGCAGTCCATACGGTTTGTAAGTGCACTTTTTCACTTCTTCTTTTACCTATCTTATCACTCTTTGATCCATTTCTAAAGTGATAACTGTATTCATTCAGGGGTTCGTGGTACAACAACTTCCAGTGATTTCTCGTTCCTCGCCATGCTTCGCGAACTGTTCCTTCGATGAAAACGTGTTGTTTTGTGTCTGTATATAACTTATTCGCTCTTTCAATTATCTTGACTTTTTTCAGTTTTTAATGGCATTTTCATATGCATAAATAAATAAATAAATAAACAAAATCCTATCGGAATTGCAAACCTACTAAATCTAGGACAGCTATTGCGGGGGAAAGAGAACCGGTTGACACGTAATATGGCACAGAAGGACGGGGTTGATTTGAGCTTTTGGTCAAATTTGAGAAAGATTTAGTGAGGAATGGAAAGAAGATTCGGAAAGATTCGAAGGATTTGAGGCATGTTGATTGTGAGCACTGTTCAGTTTATTGCGGGGTATCCGATGTCGAGAGACACTGAAAACGTGAAGTTCATGACTTCTTGGAACAACCTTGAACAGTCCCCTACTCTATGAAAACACACCTGGATTATAGTTGAAAGTTGCGTGTCTGACTGGTTTGTCAGGATGACGTGAGCCTTTCGGGTAGAGAATGGAAGGAGGAACTTCCGAGTAGTTCGCAGATGGATTGGTCGAGGCGGTGGCGACAGAAGGGATGCGCGCCGATTCGTTCATCGAGTAGTGCGTGGGTTGGTGGTGGTCAGAAGACTGCAGAGGGTACCAGCGGGGTCCGGTGTTGATTGCTGACTTGTCTGAAGGATGGGATTGGACTGAGGGATTGTTGAGAAACCATTGGTTACCTGCGAGAGGAATCTGAACACTTCCGAGAGGAAGGTCATCGACGTCTCTGTGGTAGTCACAGACTGTGAACTCGAGGAACATTGTGTTGAGGGTGTGCGGAGCCACCTGATACTCGAGAACTTGGTTCCATTCGGGAGCACAGGACGAATCCACGAAACGGGTTCTTCGTTTGTGAGACACTCTGAAGACAGGAAGTAAAGATGCATCGACTAAGCAAACACTCACTTCCTTCCGGGGAGAAGATACACCTTGACGAACGGGTTGGGGGCACTTCTCGACTGGTCACGAGATCGGAGACCACGGGCCCTGATCACTTTGGCGACGAGACGAGCATTGCCGTCGTAGCCAAGGGAAACTTGGATGTGACCATGGCACGAAGCGTCGGAGAGAGTGTGGTGATGGAGGACGCTGTTGTTGCTGATTCCATTGATGCGATGCATCGGAACGGGAGGGACACGATCTGGGGAGAGGTCGTCACGGAGCATTCGAGGATGAGAGTTCCTGTTGAGGGAGTGGGTGTCGTACACTCCAGAGTTGGGGTTCTTCTCTCTGAAAACTCTCCTGGTTACGTTTTTCAGAATGTTTCCACTTACGTTCTTATGACCATCTCAACTTCTCCGTGGCTAGCATTCACGACACGTTCCACTTCTTCAAACGTTTTTCCGCGGAGGAGAATACCGTTCCACTCGACGACCTCGTCCCCTGAAAAAAGACAAAGTAGAGTGGAATAGTAAGATTATGCCAATTCTCAAGTTCATCTCAAATTTCCCCCTCCTTTCTAGAGTCCTTGACTTCTGCTGCTCACCTATTTTGATCTGCCCCAGAGTCTGGTTGTTGGCGGTGCTGTGCAGTTGAGAAACGTAGGCACTCAGCTCTCCATTCTTCTGACGTTTTCCTCCGACAACTCGCACACCCAGATCTGAAACAAACGACTTTTAACTCTCCTCCCACGCTATTCATACCATTGTACACGTTATGATGCTTGTACCCTCTCGTCAGCAATATTCTCTTCACATCGTACTTTCCGTCGACTGGTCGTCGAGCTACATGACGATCTGGCATCGAGTTGGTCGTGTTCGGATTGTTACGATACGAGGAAGGACGGATCTGTCGACGAGCATAGTTCCGAGGACCTGTGCTGATCTTGTTGGAAGCGGTGAGTGGTGTTTCTGAAAGTTGAGAAGTTAGTGAACTGAACTGTTGAAAAGGCACCGATGGTCGTTGATTCGCAGTTTAGGATAGAAAGAAGGAGGATAGGACAGAGAGATAAGAACGATTCAGTCATGTGAGACTCAAGAGAGATTCCTGTAGACCCCAATAATTCATCATTCCCTTCTTATGCAATACTTTTGACACTTTTAGACACAGTAAATTCTCAGCGCAGCCGTTACTCAAGAACCACCTCATTTCCTTTTCATTTCCGTCCCATTATTTTGGCTTCTGAGACCGGAACTCACAACTCACACCCCAGAACCCCTCAATTTCGCATCAAGACCGGATGAAACTCGCCTCGCATCCATCACTCTCTCTACTCACGCACATGGCCAAAAAGCGCTCTCCCCGCTCATTTCCAAGAGAAATAGTCGCGTGCCGTTAGGCTCCGAATCAAAAGATTTTCGTGCGCGCACTCATTCCAGTTGCAACACGAGACACCTTTTCGAGGGGCCGCGCCGCGAATAATTCATGCCTTCTCGACGCTCTCGCCCGTCTGCGTAATCCTCGACTCGCGCAGATTCTCGCGTCAACTTTCAGAAGATGAGATGGCGTCGACTCGTCTCGATTTACCTCGCCGCGCGTCGCTTCTCAACACTCGTATAGATTGCGGAGGTGGTCCTTTACTCTCCACACATCTCGCTGCTAAAGGAATCTCTTTTGTTTTTGTCTCACATGATTTATTTTTACCTATGAACATAAAAATAGGATAAAGAAAGAACGAAACTGGAAAGAAGACAAGATTGAGAAGTGTTGATGATTTGAAAAAAGAAAGTAATGAAAGAGTGATGGACACAATTAGGTGAGTGAGTGGTGTGGCAGCATGGAACAAACGATAGAAAGAAGAGGAGAAGTTGGGAAAAACGGGGTAGCACACGTATTGAAAGAGAGAGAAAGCGAAAGACTGCGAATCAACGACCATCGATGAGGAAAGAAGGTGAACCATCACCTTGTGCCCGTCGTCTCGAAGCCGTCTGGTACATCCTGGATAAAGCATCTTCTTTGGGCCAGCGGGCGTCGTAGGTGTGATGCTGCACGGCTCCTGGAGTCCTCCAATCTGAAGTGCTCGGCACGTCGTACGTCGGAGCTACTGCTGACATTCCAGGGTACTGGCGTCGATTTCCGTATTCGAAGAGGCTGCTCTGAGCAGGACGGCTTCCGTAGTTGAGCTCGTTGCGAGAGTACACTTGAGATGAAGGTGGCACTCGGGCAGTCATCAGAGGATCCATGGTGGTAGGGAGTTGGGACATCTGAGGCATCTGATTCATCTGGGACATCGGAAGCATCGTCGGCTGCTGGTGAGTCATTGCCATTTGCTGGGACAACTGGTTATATGTCGGTGCCACGTGTGTCATGGTGGCAGGCTTCGGAGCGAGAAGAGTCGAATAGTGATGATACTGGTTTGGAATCACTGGGTTCGGATTCAAATCGCGCATCCGAGTCGACATGTACGGGTCCGACAGCGGAGCATCGTATCTCGTGATCGGCATCATTGGCTGAGGGAGTTGAGCAGATTGTTGCAAACCGGATTGGAATTGGGAGTTGAGGTAGCTGGCGTACTGACTGACCATGTCGGCTCCTCGGACACCTTGGTTCAGGTTCGTCGTGTCGTTGGCATATCCTGGGATCTGATCGTATATCCTGGACGACTGAGGTGGCTGCTGCTGTTGTAATGGAGCAGGATCGTATCGGTCGTAGCCTCCACCAAGGTATGCTGGATCCGACAGGTTGAACATGGAAGTCGACTCATATCCGATGTTTGAACGATGACGTGGCGGTGCTCCGAACGACTGCTCGTTCTCGATCTCGATCGGAGGAAGGCCACTGGTGTAACGTTCAAAGTTCCTCGGCAACGATCCATAGTTGTAGGCATAGTTGATGGGTTGTTGAGGAAGATGTTGCTGGCGGAAGGTGAAGTCGCGAACATCCGTCCTGGTTCCTCGTGGATAGTCAATCCTAGGGAGAGATCCGTAGTGAGGAACGTGGCTGCTGTAGTCGGATGACATCGGAACATGGGGGTTCAGAGCACTTCCGATCGGATCTGTTGTGGAGAGCACTTCGCAACTGGCACACATTCTCTCCTTCCTCCTCGCCAACTCATTCATCACTTGCGCCTTTCGCATGTCATCTTGGTCGTCGTCGTCGTGAAAGTCGAACCGACGGCGTGATTGACGTCGTGCTCGCTCTCCGAACTCCCGAAGCTGTCGGTCGTAGTCTTCGAAGTACCTCTTCGTGATCTCAAGCAAGTCGTTGTGATTCTGAGGCATCTGGTTGTAGATCTGCTGTTGCTGTTCACGATAACGCCGAGATGCTGATCTTTCCCGACTGCTTCTTGGCATCGAACCATACCGGACAGTGGGAGTTGTTGTCTCGTAGTTGGTCATCTCCGTCTGCGTCTCTGCGCTTCTCTTTCCGACGTAGGTCATCAATTGAGGCCTTCTTTCCAGGTCGAGCTGGTGACGGAGTGAAATTGTTGGCTTGACGGGTGGAAGTTCGTCAGCCTGGCAAGCGATGCTCTTCGAGACTGCGACGTTTCTGGATCTCGGAGATATTCCAGCAGACTGAGTCGGGGTGACGGTAGTTCTCTTGGCTGCAGTTGGATATCTCCTCGGAGTCAGATTCGAAGTTGCCGGTGACGGTGGCTGCATCGAAATATGAACTCCTCGAACTAAATCAGCTGGAAGGTCGCACTTGACGATGTTGGGGATTTCGTCCTCAGGTCGTTCCGGCAACAGACCAGTGACCAGCATCTTCTGAACCTTGTAATGCCTCTGATTCGCTTCGATCTCCGTAGCTTCGAGACGTTGTTTCCTTTGGTTCAGAACATCTTTCAGCTCCTTTTTCAGCAACACGCGAGCCAAGGTGTTAGGCACACGTGCTGTTGCAGAAGTCGCTGATCCAACAGTAGAGCGAATAGATGGGGTGACTGCCGAAGATGTGGAGAATCCCATCTGACGAACCGAAACAGGCTGTCGAATGTGACTGGAAGGCTTTGAGGAGTAGGAAGCTCCCGCGAGGATCGTTGGGTTGATCGAAGATGCAACGGTGTAATTACTTGCAGCAGAAGCTGGCCTTGAGAGGATGACGTCCGTCTGGTACATGGAGAGCGAAGACGTCGGCCGACTTTCTTGGAAAATGTTGCCTCCAGCAGAAGATGTTGGACGGCTTGCCGAAGAGGTGATATAAACCGGCGCCTGCTGTTGCTGTTGTTGATGCCTTCTCGTCAGAGAACCTCCCTTGAGCAACGATTCGGGCACGATGGGATCCGAGGGAAGTGTGGCATTGTAATCATCGACGTAGGCTGTCGAAGTTGAAGGAATCGAAGTGTGAGTGGTGACGACCGAGGATGTCGCTGGCGGAGGGAACGCCGACGAATTCGGTGGGATCGATGGAAGTTTACGGCGACCCATTTCGTTGTTGGCAACGTTTCCATCATCCTGGAAAAGATTGGCCTATGAGGAGAGTGTTTTTATCAGTTTTAGTTTCAGCATGGCAGGATGAGAAGATTAGCGCCCAAAGTTTTCAATTTCCGTTTAGCTGAGCGGAAATGGATTTATAAGCCAGTTCTGGTCGTAAGGTAATTAGCAGCTTTTCCTGCCGAAAAAATGTTCAATTGGCTCATGCCTTTTGCCGTCTTTCTTTGTTTCTCTCTGTCCTTACTCGTCTTTCTCTTTTCGATTAGCCCATAAAAGTGTGCGTATGCATGCAGTGCCTGCTTTCTCGCTTGGGGGTCTCTCTTTTCCCTTATGCGGTTCGCCGAGCACACCACCCCCGGAGAAGCCGCAGCAGAAGCGACGGCTCCGAGAGGCATTTGCGAGAGTGGCGGCGCCAAAAAGAACAAAACGACGATGAGAAAGGGAGAAACGTCGTCGTCGTCTTGAAAACGTTTTCGAAATGGACGCACCAAGTTTTTTTGTGCTGGTTGGCAAGAGAAGAAGTCTGCGAAATGAGCCTTGGCTGTATATTCGAGGGAGGAAATTAAGTGGCTGCAGCAGTTCATGCTCAAAAACAAGCCATGGTGCCAAAATTTATAGTCATGTTGTCTTGCTACTTGCCACTCTTCTTTTGGTTTCTGCCTCCGGCGAAAGTATAGCCGGGACTGATGCTTCCGGCTCTCGGTCTCTCCCCTCTCACTCTCATCCCCCGCCGAACCGAGCTTCTCTTTCTTTTTGTTTCAAAAGGAACAAAAAAGCAAAAACCAACCGTGTTCAAAGAGAAGAATAACGAGGTTTGAGCATTGGAATATGGAATATGGAATAGGGGGTGTGGCGCGGCGACTAGTGCCCGTAGTAGAAAAGTATACTAGAAGATGTAGGTAAGCTTCGGTGCCGCCCGCCGCGTCGGCAAAGTACTACTACTCTCTCTCGGCTCTCTAGAAGAGACGCTGGAGACGTCGATGCAAATAGAGAGTGGACCGAGAGCAGAAGCGGCGGGGCGGAGCAAGCTGCTCGAGGCCGCAGGCGGACGGCGCACAGCACCGGGTGTGGGCAAAGACGGCGACAGCCGTAGACCTTGGAAAGACAGAAAGAGGCGAAACGAGGGACTGGGCCGACGGAGACTCAGACACACCCAACTATTTTTCGCCGAAAGCAGAAGACGAGTCTCGCACTCGTGGGCCGAGAAACAGAACAAATCCTGCTCTACAGCTGATTCGGAAATTGAATTGTTAATGGATTTTCGCGTGCTCTTCTCTCCTTTTCGCTGAAACAAACTGCACTTCCTCGCGATGTGCCCGAAAAGGACAAGAGGGTATACAAAGGATACGAAGAGATAGTTGATGTTGGAAAAAGAATAACACAAACCACTAAATGCACGACACAACATTTATTCGACACCGATGAAGAATTAAATCATTGAGTATGAATTGGGAGCGTACCTCGATATTCTGAAGCCATTTGTAAGCGTTGGTGAGTCTGTCGAGGGTTGGCGGCGGATCTGCGTCACTTGCAAACATGGAAGCAGTCGTGGCTCCGATCGCCGCTCCGACGGACTCGGCGGCAGTCGGAGGCAGTGGGAAGACGGTCGTGGAGGAGGTCGGAGAGGGCAGGAGCATGCCCGGAGAGCGCTTGAGTCCTCTGCAAATGAGACTCTGTGTCAATCACCTTTTGCCACGTCATTGAGGAGGGACGAGAGGGGAAAAGGAGTGTAATTGGATTTACCGCATGGGAAGAGAAGCATCTTCCTTTTTTGAGCGAACCTACCTTGGCGAAGTGGCTTCATTCTCGTTCCTCACGGACTCCAATTGGCTTCCCAAGACCGAAGACTGCAGCGGAAGAAGGAAAGAAGGAGATGCTGAAGGGTCGGTTCGGTTCATCATCAGAATCATGTCGTCGGCTGTTGAAGTGCTGGTGGATGTCTTTGGTGGCTCCATGACGAATGCGTTTTCATTGAAGTACAGCAAGTTGGGTTTTGCCTTGTCATTTGTGTACACCTGTCCGAGAAGTGCGTCAACTTCAGCCATGGTCTTATCAATCGAAGCAGATATCTCTGGAGGGATGTCCTTCTTCGGATCCTTCATTGCACGAGGTGGAACTGGCCGTGTCGCTTCGTAGTATCTCATCGGATCCGGCATCTCAGCCTCCATTGACTTTGGCCCCGAGAAGTTGATGATAGCATACGCAGGGCTAGCAGTGACTGGAGGAGCGTTGGTTTTCGAAGCCTTCGGTTTCTCTGTTTTTGGTCCAAACTGCTTCATCTTCTGGTACTTTGCCATCAAAGCATCAGCTGTCTTTCTGTTCATGTATCTCTTCTCCCGTGCAACCATTCGACTTTCCGAGTTGCTCAACGTTCCGTCGTCTTCTGATTCATCTTCAGCAATGGTGTAAACTGGTCCAGGACGACGCATTGTTTGGTTCGCAGACTCGTACATTCTTGCGATTTCAGCGTATTCAATGTCTTCCATGTTGATTGACTAAAAGACAATCAGTTAAATGAAAACTCAGCTGTTCAACTTACCACTTCATCTTCATCTGGAGACTCCAGGAACGGATTATGCCCATGATGGTAGATCTCTGCTTCTTCAAGAGCCTGTTCTCGAAGCCTTTCCTCTTCCGCTTCTCTTGATCTTTGAGAAGGTGCGATTGGAATCGGATCACTTCTCTTCGGAGCAGTAGCAGTTGTTCGATCCATGCTCGAAGTCGGGGATGATCCAGAAGCCACTCTGGCCCATTTCACATCAAACTCGTCGTTCGCAACTTCTCCAAATGCTTGTATCTGCTGGAGCACTTCCTTTCCTAGTTCTTCCTGACGCAATCTCTCCATCTCCACCTCCTCGAACGTCGGAGTTGGTGCTGTGGGGGCAGCCACTACTTGATCCGGATACTCATCGTCGTCTTCCGAACAACTCTCCTCATCACTGTCACTCTTCGTCTCTTCCTCTGCTGTTATCTTTATCATTGGAGGAGGCTTCGAAGGTGCCCTTTGAACAGGTCTCGGCTTTGTGGAGGGACCAGGCTCGGCTGGGTTCCGAACCATCGGCGTTGGCGCAGCGATGACATTGTCGTAGATTTCATCCATGTCAAAGTCATCTGAAACCTCACTAATCTTTAGCTGTTGTTTCAAATTACTCACAGTTCTTAGTGACTTTGATTCTCTGAATCTCGGCGGGCTTCTCAAAGACCTCGTCCGTCTCCTTGGGGAAATCAAACTCTGACGTTTTCTTCGGCTCGTTGAATACGAAATCCTGGTGTGGCAACTCGGACTCGTCGCCGTCGAAGACAGTCTCCCACATCCGAGGCTTATCGTCTTCCTTGCTGGTTTGACTCATACGGCCTCTGAAAATGAAATTGTAAAAAAAGTTATGAAATGCTGATAACATACTCTTCCTCCTCTTGTAGTTTCACAATGTCTGCAAACCTTGAATCGGAATACGTGAAGTCAAAGTCGTTCGTGGGATTGGCTGAAGGAATTGATAAGAACAAGCAGAAAACCAATAAATACCTTGTTCTGTCATCAGTTCCGAACGACTCTCTTCAGGCGTGTGAACCTCGGGTTCTTCCTCTCTTCGCTGCTGCTCGATGTCGTCACGGCTGTCACGTCGGGATCTAGCGCCTTCTCGGATTCTTAGGATATCCTCCAGCAGACCGTCCATCCGCTCTTCGCCGCCCTACAAGAGTATAAGATATTCTTCGAAAGTGGATGAAAGCAGTGCGCCCTCTTCTCTCCCATTTTTGTTTCAATTATTCAATTAGGCGAAATGGAAAGATGTACTGAGCGCGCAGGGGGACGAGACCCGCCGTCGGCGTGAATCTAACACGAGAAAAAAACGGAGAGATTGTTTCTTTTTCCTCTTTCAGCGAGAAGCGTCAGAGGATATCTCGTTACACTCACCATTGCCAATTCTCGTTCGTAAGATGTGGAAGTGGCGTAACCGGATTCGCGAGTTGGTGATTCCAGCGGAGTTTGACGACGTTCGACTTCTTCTCTTTTCTTTCTTTCAGTCTCAAATAGCTCCTCTTCGTCGACGATTCCAGCTGGTCTGAATCCACTGTGTCCACGAGGAAGGGTCATTGCAGCAATTGGCTGGTCGGTGACTCGACTCGATGGCCTGCTGTCTTCCAGTTCTGCATTGGCCATCACTGACATAATCTTTCTTCTCTCTTCTTCCGACAAGTCTTCCATTCCAGGAGGTATCATCTGATGAGCCGACGGTGATCTACTCGGGACCTTTGCAGAATCAATCTCCGCTTCTGCCATCACTGACATGATCTTTCTTCTTTCTTCTTCAGACAAATCTTCCAATCCAGGTGGAATGACAGGATCGACAAATAGTGGAGGAGGCAGTGGCATCATCGAGTAGCTACTAGGAGATCTGCTTGAAATTTGAGCAGAGTCGATCTCAGCTTCAGCCATAACAGACATGATCTTCTCTCGTTCTTGTTCTGATAGTCCCTCTAATCCAGGTGGAATCACAGAATGGGAGACTGGAGGGAGCA
Source organism: Caenorhabditis becei (assembly GCA_900536315.3). Classification (NCBI taxonomy): domain Eukaryota; kingdom Metazoa; phylum Nematoda; class Chromadorea; order Rhabditida; family Rhabditidae; genus Caenorhabditis; species Caenorhabditis becei. Next base: position 88,231 of record LR538657.1, read on the forward strand.
CCGAGTAGCTGCTGGGGGATCGACTTGGGACAGTATTCTCGAATTCGGCTTCTGCCATCACTGACATGATCTTCTGACGTTCTGCTTCTGACAGATCTTCCAGGCCTGGTGGAATTATAGGCATTCTGAAAGTACATCTTTGAAAATAAATTTTTATTAGGGAAACTCACAGTTGGGGCGGTTGGATCTTTGTAACGCTTGGCGACCGACTGGGCTGTCTCGATGGAACCTGACTTCTCGATTCTTCGACTTCTGCATTCATCATCACAGCCATGATCTTCTGACGTTCCTCTTCTGACAAATCTTCTAGTCCTGGAGGAATGATGGGCATCATGCTGCAGGAATAAACGTTTAGGATGGATAAAGAAAAGAACTGAATACCTCTGCATTGGAGCCATTTGTGGCATTGGTTTCGCAAAGCTCGGTGACCTGCTCGGTTGCCTCGATGGTACTTGGCTTCTGGAGTCTTCGAACTCTGCTTCTGCCATCACTGACATGATCTTTTGCCTTTCCTCCTCTGATAATCCTTCCAATCCTGGTGGGATAATTGGTATAGACTGCATTGGAGGTGGCTGGATCCTTGCGACGCTCGGAGATCTGCTCGGTTGTCGAGAAGTGACTACACTGTGCGATGTGTCGAATTCTGCATTTGCCATGACCGACATGATCTTCTGGCGTTCCTCTTCTGACAGACCTTCCATACCAGGTGGAATGGGAGAAGTGCTGAAATGAAAACTGTGAAAGTTAGAACTTGGAGCCATTTGGATACCTCGGTGGCATTATAGGAAGACCTCTCGCTGCCATGGGTAGTGGTCGTTGATCCATCATCTCCGCCTCAGCCATCACTGCCATAATCTTCTGTCTCTCTTCTTCTGATAAATCCTCCATTCCAGGTGGAACATCTGACATCATCGCAGATCCAGGTCGAGTCATACTCGTGCTCATAACACTCGGAGATCTCGTGGGAACTCGTGTAGCTGGTGGTGGGGGACCCATCTCCATTTCGGCACTTGCCATGACTGCCATGATCTTTTGCCGTTCTTCTTCGGAAAGATCCTCCATTCCTGCTGGAATATTCGATGAGACACTTGTGCTCGGTTTCAATGGCGCATTGTTGACGGCGTCGTCGAAGTCAGCGGCCGCCATTACGGACATGATCTGTCGTCGTTCCGCTTCGGAGAGACCGTCCATCGCGATGTCGGGGGAGCTGTAAAGTAATCAATCAACATAGAAAAGGCGAATGGAAGAGGTTGGAGGAGAGGAGCTCCGGTCGGAAATCGGATACACTGGGAAAGAGAATTTACTCACGGGATGGCGGTTTTGGAAGAGGATGGGGGACCGGTGCCTAGGGAGGTCGTTGACTTGCTGCAATTAAAAATATTGAGGAATTCGAAAATATAGTGGGAATACCTGGTGGAGAAAACATTGTTGTTGACAATGTTCGATGTCGACGCGGATGTCTGAAAGTATTGGAACAATGTTATGGGAGGTCATTGAGATGTCAGAAGGCTCTGTGAAGCTGTCATGCCTTGAGGTGAGACGGAATCGGATTATTCCTTTCTTATTTATTTATTTGTGCGCCAAAATACAAGCCGGAAATTGAATTCCGAACATAATTGAATCGGTTTGCCGAAAGGCTTTTTGCGCATGGCGAAGAGAAGAAGAAAGTAATCGGAGAGGCACTCACCTTGATGGGTACGGCGGCTTGGATCTGAGAGCTCGCTTCCTTCGCCTGAAAAAACGAGACAAATCATTCTCGTGCAATTATGGGAAGTGACGGCTCGTCGTCGCTGAGCAGCAGCAGCACATGCCAGTCGCCGCGCAAAAAATTAATGAGGCATGGCCTGCTCTCGCGCCTCCTAAAGTGTTTCTTGTCGACGACGAAGCACCCCAGCAGGCCGCATTTATGCATAAGACATACAACTACACGCCGCTATGAACGATGCGCGCTCCGGACGGGTATATGTGACCAAGAGCCATTGTGTTTGTTGGCATTGCGTGGCGCTATGTTTTTTAGGAGCCGCTGCCAGAGGACCACCGAATTTCGTGGGTAACGAGGCCATCTTTAGCTTGCAACGGACGGGAACGACTACTAAATTGGGTTTTTGTCGGACTAAAACGGAAACGACGTAGTGGAAAGATTGATTGTCTGGCACACACAAAAACTACAGAACTTTCAAGTTTCAGAACTCATGAATATAGAGCTTATTGTATCCGAAGTAACAGTTGTCTACTAGAAAGAGATACTATTACTTTTCCTAATGAGTCATTAGGAAAAGCATTGGGTTATTGAGACTAAAGTACGAAACTAAAAATGCAAAACCAGAAACGTTTCCCACGACTCTTCCAAAAAGTTCCCACTATTCGGTTCCGTGTCCTCTACATCACACACACGCTTATCCATGATGCTTCATCGCCAAATCTGATTTCCAGCCTTGACTCACCTTATTGACAGCATCATTAGCAAAATTAGAGAGGAAGCCAAAATTGGGTCGCTTCAACATACGACTACCCGGCAGCGAATCGATGGGTGTCTGCTGCGCCCTCACCGACTCCTCTCTCTGCGTCTCGGCTCCATCGTCGGCCCCACGACTACTATTCTTCTTCGTCTCCTGCTCGTCTTGCTCCGCCGCGCCGTCGCCCTCATTTTTGTTTTTATCTTCCTCTCCACCATAACACTCCTCGTCGATCGATCTTCCGGTGCTGCCAGCCGCTTCACTCTCCATGACATTACCTGCAAATATGTGTTTTTGGTCTATTTCACCTCGACTTTTTTCTTTTTCATTCTTTTTTCCATCATGCATTTTTGAGAGAAAGCAGTTTGGCCCAAGTTATTTACCTTCGAGGAAGTGGAGCTGGTCTTCGATGTACGCTGTCGGGAACTCCTCGACTTCTGTGCTAATCTCATCTGAAATTATCTTTCATTGGAACGTCTTCAGAAGCTTCACTTACGTCCGACGTCATCTTCCTCGTCGTGGATCGACTGTCGCATGAAACTGAGCTGTTCTTCGTACCTGCAAGTCTCCCATCAAACATGCAACATCAACCTGACACTCACCACTTTCCAATGTCAGATTCTGACTCTCGCCTGATCTCCGAGATACTTCGAATGTCGTATTCGCTGCTCTTCCGTGACGCCATCGACTCGACAGACGGCGAAGAAGAAACGACCTGGAAAAAAGAAAACCAATCGTTCTCGTACACACGAATCTATGAAAAAAGGGAAAATCTGGCTGGTCACGCTATCTGCATAATATTTAATGAGACCCTTTGAGCGTGCATAGCAACATGAGTCTATGAGAAAATAGAAGTGGGTGCGCCGATATCTCAAAACATAGCTTTTTCTCTCACCTTGCCAGCCATAATAGGGCTCGGTTGCTCTTCAGTTGTGTCAAGTGCAGCCGGAGATGTAACTCGATCTGGAGAGACGCCGCTTGTTAGCACTTGAGCACCGTCTTCCTCGTCGAATGAGGCTGTTTCGTCGAACGAGTCTGCGCCGGACGTCGCGTCCGAACCGCTCTCCGTCAGTGGCTCTTCGATCGTTGTCGTTTCCAGGTCACCGGATTGAAGAACGAATTGGGATGGGACAGATGTGGGAGCGGCAAAGTCAGTAGCAGCCATTTCAGCTATCCTCGCAATGTGGTCGAGCTCTTCTTGAGTCAGTTCTGACTGGCGAGAGAGCGGAGCAGGCGTAGCAGGCGGGGCAAACACCGGAGCAATCAGTCTTCCTTCAGGAAGTGAGGGACCGACGTCTTGCGCGGCCATTGCAGAAATCATTGCGATGTGATCGAGTTCTTCTTGAGTCAGTTCAGGTTCGGGTTGTCTGAATGAAGTGACGTCTTCAGATGCCATGGCAGTGATTCGAGCGATGTGATCCAGCTCTTCTTGTGTCAATTCTGACTCTACTGGTTTGACAGCAGCGGGACGAAGTGGCGCGATTGGTGTGAAATCAACATCAGCCATTTCGGCAATTCTGGCAATGTGAGCCAATTCTTCCTGGGTCAGTTCTGGTTCCACTGATCTTGGTGAAACAGCTACGGATGGTTTTGTAACTGAAACTGGAGGAATAGAACTGAAATCGTCAGCAGCCATCGCAGCAATTCTAGCAATGTGATCTCTCTCCTCCTGCGATAATCCATCATCAGGAACTTCTGAATGTACTGGTGAAGTCGGAATTGATGATTGTACTGGCATTGGCATGTCGAAGTCTTCAGCTGCCATTGCTGCAATTCTAGCAATGTGATCTTTCTCTTCTTGTGACAATTCTGGTTCCGCTGCCTTTGGAAGAATTTTAACTGGAACTGAACTTGGCTGATCGAAATCTCCAGCAGCCATTGCAGCAATCCTCGCAATGTGTGCACGTTCCTCTTCAGTTAGCTCTGGCTCCGTCACGACGAATGGTTTTGGTGTTGATGTGTGCACAGGAGCAGGAGTAGCTGGCATAGGAGGTCCGAAGTCTTCAGCAGCCATCGCAGCAATTCTCGCGATATGATCTTTCTCTTCCTGAGATAATCCATTGTCAACTATCCGAGTAGCTTGCTGAATCACAGGTTCTACAGTCATCGGCTCGTAAAAATCGGCTGCTGCCATTGCTGCAATTCTTGCGATGTGATCCTTCTCTTCTTGTGATAATTCGGGTTCTCTTGATAGTATTGGGCTCTCTTCCACCTTATCAAAGTCTGCAGCTGCCATCGCTGCAATCCTTGCGATGTGATCCATTTCTTCCTTTGTAATGTCTTGATTAGGCTGAGTCGGCTGAGGCGATGGAGCTACAACGTCGGTTGGAATAACATTCTTCATCACTGAATCAGTGGCATTCATGACTGACTGAGTCGCCTTTCCGAAGAAACTCTTGAATCCGAATCCTCCAGATGGTTTCGGTTTCTCATCGACCACTTCGATTTCTTTGTTCAGCTGTTCAGCCATCACTGACATTCTTCTGATGTGTTCTTTCTCTTCAAATGAAAGATCCGGCTCTTCTGCTGGCGGCACACCGAACATACTCTTCAGACCACTGACAATGCTTGACTTTCTTCTTTCCTGTGCTGGATGTACTGCTGGCATTGGCTCACTCATCTCAGCCATCTCATTCACTCTCTTGATGTGTTCCAACTCCTCTGCAGTCAGTTCTTCGGATGGTGCAGGTGGTGCAATCACAACTGGCTCAACAGGTTTCTCGTGCTCCACAACTTCATCCTTTATCTCTTTAACCAACGTCTCCGTTGCAGTTTTAGCCTTGTCGAAGAAGATCTTGAATCCTGATATCGAGGGAGTCGAGAACCCGAACTGAGTATGAGCTGAAGATCCACTGCTGTGCTTTGAGCCAGTGTCTGTTTTGGCGGAGTGAGGAGGTGTTGGATGGGAAATTGCGATGGGCGGTGGGATGACACGAAGGTTGTTTCGAGGAGTCACTGCTCTCGATGGAACTTCTACGATTGGCTCATCCAACGCCTTCTTCCTGTGATCTTCGTATTCAGTCTCTTCGTCGATTCCTTCACTCGAAACTCTCGAGTTTGTTGATTCTGTTCTCGACGAAATCTGCTTCTTCATCGGGATCTTGATCATAAACGGAGTCCTGGACTCTGCCTTCTCCAGAATGTTCTGGATATGTTCCTTCTCAGCTTCCGAAATGTTGTCGACTTCAGGAAGCATTTGAAGAGCTGACGAACACCTGAAGACAAAAATACACATTTTTATGATGATTGGAAAAATATAAACCTTCTCGAAGTCATTGGAGAGTTGTTTCTGTTGGATCTCGAAATAACCGACATAATGTGTTGTCTCTCGTTGTCGGACAATCCAACTAATGCATTATCCGGCAGCCGAGAAGCAGAACTCTCATTGGAAGCACGAGAATCAGCGCCAGATGACCTAAAAACAGAATTGTAAAGCTATCAGAATAATGCATCGACTCACCTTCTCAACAAGTTCAATATGTCTCCTCTGTCTTCAGATTCCTTTCTCAAAAGACTCGGAGAAGCGGACGGCGACGGATTCGTGAACATGGCAAGTGCTGATTTTGGTCGGTCGCTGACGCTTTTCTTTGAGGTGAAGAACGAGAATAGTCCGTAAGATGGTTCTTCATGACGCATTGGCTCAACGGAAAATCCGAGAGGCGAAGACCTGGAACTGTAACTGATTCAGTGGTAGCATGCTGCAAAGGGAACGTACGTTTCAGCGACTTCTTCCTCTTCGTCGTCAGTTCCAATGTCATAAGCGTCGGAGAAATATCTGGCCCGCGGGTTTGCTACATTGCGGTAGTGCGCACGCAATTCTCTACCAGCCTGTAATCAAATTTGCTCATCTCACTGCAGTTATCGCTGCTCGGCTCCAGCCCCCAAAACGCGTGTTTAGAAGCGAAACCCACCTCTTCGGCAATCTCTTCCGTCATTCTGTTGGCCGCGAAATTGAGACGCCAGAGGAAGTCGACATTGCAGAGAAGGGGCTGCGCGTGTCGGAAACTATGTTGCTCGAGGAGTTCATATGCATTCGGCTCTCCGCTCTTCTTAATTTGATCATGGCTCTGGGCGTGCTTAACCTCTCTTTCGTGCCGCATATTCTCTTCGTCGGAGGCGTGTTTTTCGGCAGTGCACGCGGCGCTCATTGTCCGGCGAATCGGAGAGATATGCAAACCGGCAGCCTCTTGGAATGTTGACTGCTGCATCACGTACTGCTCCACTAGCAGGGACGTCTTCACTTCGTACTCACACACATCCGTGACCAACTCATCCTCTTCAGGCAACACTGAACTGACGTTGTCATTGCTGACTTCTCCAATTGCCACGTCGACTTCTGTTTCCGAGGGAGGCACGTCTTCTCCTTGTTCCAGAGAAGCATTTATCGATTGCAAATCCCTCAGGAAGTGATCAGTGTACACGACTTGGACACTTGGTTCACGAACCAATTTAGCTTTTCCGACTTCCACTTCTTCTGCTGCTGGTGACGATGAGAAGGATGGAGAAGTTCGTAGTTCACGAATAACTTGTGGTGAGAAGTGCGAAGTGTACGTAATCGACGTCCTGCGAAGTGGTGGGAAGTTGGAGTCTCGTTCAAACATTCCACTCGATGCAGATGCTTCAGCTTTCCGGAGAACTTCTGCGATGTGTGCCATCTCTTCTTGAGTCAGACCATTCATCTCGTCACTTGGTTTCTTCTCTTCAACTACCAGGTCTCTCGGAATTTGTTGAAGCACTGACATAACCTTCGTTGGTGGTGAGATCGTCTCCTGTTGAGCCATATGAGTAACCATCAGCACGTAGTTGACTTCATCACGAATCATTACTTGTTCTTCAGAAAACTTTGGAAGCGGTGACGTAGCGTCGAAGGATCTGTCCATGTCCGCTCCAGAAGTAGCACTCGAGCGGTCTTCTGAGAGTTGCTCGGCAACGCCATGCGGCTCTTGAATGACTACATTTGGAGTGTTTTTCATCTCCAAAAGAGACTCGTTGGCCATTTGCTGAACCCTAGTAATATGATCCAATTCCTCTTGAGTCAACGCTTCTTCCCCTGATGGAATTGGAGACGAAACGTCGAATGACGATGGAATGTCCGCGCCGGATGTTGCACTTGAGCGGTCTTCCGACACTTGTTCGATGATGTTCGGAGTGAATTCAGGAGCCAGTTTGTTATTTCCCAGTAACTCCGTTTCAAAAGAAGTCTGCTCAGCCATTCGCTGAATCATCGCGATATGATCCATCTCTTCCTGTGTCAACTGTTCGATCGCCACTGGTTTGTCAGCTGATTTTGCTGTTGATAAAAGGCTATCAACCGCTAGAACCTCGTGCTGTAATGGTTGTGCCAATGTTTCAAACGATGATTGTTCAGCCATCTTCTGGATGAAAGCAATATGATCCAGTTCTTCTTGAGTCAGTTGTGCCTCTTCAGTGATTTGTTCTGGGTGAAGAGCTGCAATTTCTTCAGGCTCATCAACAGTCGGAATCCCAGCAAATTGTTGTGGTCCGGTTTCGAAATATGATTTTTCTGCCATCTTCTGAATGAAAGCTATATGATCCATTTCCTCCTGCGTCAGCTGTGGCTCTTCAAATGTCGGGGGCGCTATCACATGTTCTTCAATGGTTCCAACAGTCTCGGATGTTGGCTCTTGATCAAAAGAGCGTTGGAAGTCAGCTCCCGATGTTGCACTGGACCGGTCTTCTTCATCAGGTTCATCAATTGTCGGCATTTCAACAAGAGCTTGCTGCATGTTTTCGAATGAAGACTGCTCGGCAATCTTTTGAATCAGAGCAATGTGATCGAGCTCCTCCTGAGTCAATGGTTCCTGATTCACTTCGTTGGCAGTGACATGTTCAGGGCTTTTCGGTATTGGTGATGTTGCATCGAATGATCTTTCCATGTCGGCTCCTGATGTAACACTCGATCTATCCTCTGATAACTGGGATGCGACTGGGACCACGCTTTCCGGTGGTGGCATAGTGTCCGTTTGATGTGAACTTCCAGATGCCATCGACGCAATACTGGCAATATGATCTAGTTCTTCTTGTGTCAATTTTTGTTCAACTGGTTCAGGAGTTGGTCGTTTCGTGGCAAGAGGCAAGGTGTAAAAGTCCTCAGCAACCATCGCCGCAACTCTCGCCACGTGATCTTTTTCCTCTTCCGACAACTCGTTATCACGAACATGGAATGAAGTCTCGGGCACTGGAACCGGCTGTGCATTGAAATCTTCTGCTGCCATTGCTGCGATTCTTGCAATGTGGATCATCTCTTCCTGGGTCAATTCAGGTTCTGCGTTCTTCACCAGAATTTGATTTGGACTTTCGGAATCTGCAGCAGACGCGATCGCAGCGATTTGAGATCTGTGCCCCTGTTCATCTTCTATCAGCGAGGGCTCGTCGAAGGACTGCTCAGAGTTCTCATCAGCACCAGAAGTAACATCAGACGAATCTTCTCTTTGTTTTGGAGAAATCGGTTTGTCGTACTCGTCGGACATTTTCTGAACACTTGAAATGCTATTCATTTCTTCCTTTGTCAGCTGCGGTCCTCCACTTTCTTCCAGACACAGTTCCAGCTTCCATTCTTCTTGTGCCAATTCTGCATCTGATAAAGCCAAGTCTTGATCTGGTACAGACGTCGCGTCCGACATCTCATCGAATTTATGTGATAATTCACTTGTCGGCTCATCGATTCTGATCTCGACAGTCGGGAGAGCCATGTGCTCAACTGAAGAACTCGTCGAGTATCTTTCCATTCGTTCTTCCAGGTCATTGTGATAATATTCATCTGGATTGGCCACTCCTGCTTCGGAAGACGCTCCATCTTCTGCTTCGGAGGGTGTAATAGACGGACAAGCGGCGTACTGATGGAAAGGTGGAAGAGATGCGTCGAACGAATAATGAGTTGTCATACTTCCTTCGTTATCCGAATCCTCTGTAGGGAAACCTTGAGCTGGTTTGCGAATCAGAGAAGATGAAGCCTCGTCCTGTTGAGCTGTTGCGCTTGTTACTTTGACATTGCAACTTGAAGGTTCTTCTGTTTCTGGATTGACTGTTTTCTTGGACCATCTGACATAATCGAACTCATCCTCCACTGCTTCATCGGGAACACATTCTACGTGAACCGTTGGAATCGCTGAGTTTCGCCAGTCAGGCAAACTCTTATTCGGTAGTTCCCAGCGATGCTCCGAATACTCAATCGGAACAGCTTCTTCGCCAACCAAGTCGTTCTCGTCTTCCTCAGCAATCACTTCCTCTGTTAAAGAAGCCTCGCGGTCTCGAGAATAGTCCCAGTTGAAATTGCTCATGCCTGCTATCTCCTCGTAAGCCGACTTCTCTGCAGCAGACTCCACTTCCCAGATATAATCCATTTCTCTCTGAGACAGTTCGAGATCAAGCACCGGTGGGCTTTTAAGGGGTTCGTCCGGAGAGTAAGCACGAATGCCACTCGCAACGTTGCTTTGAGTAGGCCAATCGAAATTGCAACTGCCCGGAATGGTATCAAAGTTGGCCCAGTTGTCAGTACTTTGAACGAGTGCACACACCGTTTCAGGGACATCCTCTTCAGCAAACGATTCTCTATCTGAGAGAAGCAGTGGGGTTGTCCTATCGTACACAGCTCTTCCTGGCACCATCGAGCCATCTCCTGGAACAGAAGAAGCTGCGGAACGATCACCTTCTGAACAACTTGATTCTCTATCCATGTCGGTCGCACAGGCAAAATCATCGCTGATGAGGACACCGGGAAGATGAGTTGACCTATCTTCTTCGAGAACAGCTTCTTCGACCGTGACTGGCTCGTTCACTGTTCCCATGCGTGCTGGCACTGGAGGACGTGTTGGTGGTACAGCAACTTCGAATGATGACTGCTCTGCCATCTTTTGAATCCAGGCAATGTGATCTAGTTCCTCCTGGGTCAGTTGTGGTTCGGCTGCAACTGGTTCACTCTCCTCAATGACAGGTTCCTCTGCTCGTTCCAGAACTGGAGAAGATCGTTCGTATGATGGCTCCTGGTCGAATGACGTGGCGTAGTCAGCACCCGAGGTGGCACTTGACCTATCTTCTTCGTGAACAGCTTCTTCGTGAACAGCTTCTTCGACCGTGACTGGCTCGTCGACTGTTGCCATGCGTGCTGGCACTGGAGGACGTGTTGGTGGTACAGCAACTTCGCATGATGACTGTTCTGCCATCTTCTGAATCCAGGCAATGTGATCTAGTTCCTCCTGGGTCAGTTGTGGTTCGGCTGCAACTGGT
>LR538658.1:0-24753 GCA_900536315.3 Caenorhabditis becei
AGAGTCGAAAAGACCTTCCTTCGCGAACATGTTGGTATCCACACAAGTTCCAGTTATCACAGCGAAGGTCGCTCCGTACTAGATGGAATAAATCCAGTGTGATCACTGTAGTCATGTTTCAACTGGAATGTTGCAAAGTAGTGGTGCCATGGTGAAGTTGAGTAGAGTCGAGGATACTTTCCTTCACAAACATGTTCGTATCCACACAAGTTCCAGTTATCACAGCGAAGGTCGCTCCGTACTAGACGGAACTAATCCAGTGTGATTACTGTAGTCATGTTTCAACTAGCAAGTTTGCAAAGTACTGGTGCCATGGTGGAGTCGAGTAGAGTCGAAAAGACCTTCCTTCACGAACATGTTGGTATCCACACAAGTTCCAGTTATCACAGCGAAGGTCGCGCCGTACTAGACGGAACTAATCCATTGTGATTACTGTAGTCATGTTTCAACTAGCAAGTTTGCAAAGTACTGGTGCCATGGTGAAGTTGAGTAGAGTCGAGGATACCTTCCTTCACAAACATGTCCGTATCCACACAAGTTCCAGTTATCACAGCGAAGGTCGCGCCGTACTAGACGGAACTAATCCAGTGTGATTACTGTAGTCATGTTTCAACTAGCAAGTTTGCAAAGTACTGGAAGCAAGGTGAAGTCGAGTAGAGTCGAAAAGACCTTCCTTCACAAACATGTTCGTATCCACACAAGTTCCAGTTATCACAGCGAAGGTCGCTCCGTACTAGACGGAACTAATCCAGTGTGATCACTGTAGTCATGTTTCAACTGGAATGTTGCAAAGTACTGGTGCCATGGTGAAGTCGAGTAGAGTCGAGGATACCTTCCTTTGCTAACATGTTCGTATCCACACAAGTTCCAGTTATCATAGCGAAGGTCGCTCCGTACTAGACGGAACTAATCCAGTGTGATTACTGTAGTCATGTTTCAACTGGAATGTTTGCGAGGACCGAAGAATGAGGAGATTGGAGAGCGAGAAGAACGAACAAAGAATGCGGGATATGAGTGACTCTTCTACAGCGGGGCGGAGCGGAGCGGGACGGGTACCCATCTGCCCTCGTCAGATTCCTTCTATCGAGCCACGTTGACTACTTGTCAATGGGGAGGCTGGAAAAGAAAGAGTAGTTGTTATCTCGTGATAACTGGAGGGATTTCCAGAGATGATTCACGACCTTTTCGAATGTTCTCGAAGCGGAAAGAGCAAGATTCGGAAAGGAAAAGCATGGAAAGAGGAGTTTCGAGTTAGAGTGGTAGCAGTATGTGATTTTCATTTTACAATAGGTTTATCTGATCATTAAACATCTAATCATGGCAATGTTCGCTACTTTCTATTCTCATACTACAATTCAGTCTACATATCATTCGAAAGTCGAAAATTTCAAAGACACTCATCTACACAGTATCAATTTATTCTGAATCCTCGGCGATTCCCGACTTCACATCGCTTCCCTCTCTAATCGAATCAGCTCCCTGACTCCTTCGTATATTCGACTGACTGCTTCTCTCCTGCTGACTCCCATGATATTCTGAAAAGAACGGGTTGTTTTTGAGAAGCAGGGGTTACTGTTTACCTTTTCGCTGACAATGAACACGGCTCCCGAATCTCGTTCTTCAACTAGGCGAACCTTCAATTGCAATTTGACACAGAAATCGTCGATCCCTCCACGGCTGGTCAGCTTTAGTAGTGTGATCATGACCGAAGCACGAATCGTCGAACCCAAGTTGGCTGGGCTGTGGGTGAGCCATCCGAGCCGCTTGTTGCGCAAGAATGTAACCTGGAAACACAATTTTGATGTTATGTCTAGCAAGAGGAATTGGATGCGATTGAAAAACGGGTCCGTTCGAGAATTCACACTCCCTTGCCGTTAACCACATTGACAACGGAATACGAAGTGTGTCCACCAGCAAAAACCTGCAAAAAATTCGAAAACTTGCAATAAAAAAGAGAACATTTTCAAATCATGATAGCCACTTCACATTTACACTCAAAAGACGGGTGGATGTTGGTATTCAGTCACCACGTACATTTGTGGCAAACGTGAGCACTGTCACTATCACTACAATAAGTATTGTCGGACCAGGTATGGAGGTACATGTTCTTACTTCGCTTGACTCATCCATTGTCAGGCGTCTTGCCTCGTGCTAAACGTTGATGATGCACGAAGCTACCATCTTCCATTGTATCTCTTCATCACACTTCCGCTTTTCTCCAGTTTGCAACTGCATCTGACTGACGGCGAGACTCCTCGGACGGTCGAGATCCTTCTTTTCCGTGATGCTCATACATCGTCCGACGGCTGAGGGAGTGCTCATCCAATTGAAGCGTGGTGTTGTCGTACTTCGGATGTTCCTTGACACCTGAAAACCCACTGATTTTACATAAAACTTGAAAGAACTACAAACTTGAAGAATATTGTGGCATCTTTTAGTGTGCTTCAAGTTTTCTTCCCTCTCGAGTATGTTCTACTGCTTCCTCTGGTTGTGTCGCTTTTATTTGAGTAATTGAAAACAGTACGTGAACTGCGAACTGGCAACCACAACTGTGACTGAACAAATAGCCGGAATCCTCCGTTAGATTCGGGTGGAAGGACGTTTTGGAACCGTTGTGAATGAACTAATCCGTCTCTCAAAAAGTGGTAAATATCCGCCAACGTGTTGAAGGGAACAATCTTGAGATAGAATTGAATGAATCGCCGTTGTCATCTCGGAGAAAAAGACCAATTTCTGCAAAAATCCAAAATTTTCTGTCCTGACGTCAAAAAAAGGAGCTTGTGGGTTCCGCACGTGTTGAATAATGCGCACACTTATTTGTAATGTTTTCTGCACATATTTTAAACCGAAAAAAACAAACAACTCACATTTCTCCTGTTTTCACATCACTCTCCGGCAAAAAGCGTTATTTTGAGCCCAAATCGTCGATTTTCCTGCAAAATACTATCATCTCTCTACAAAAATAATTCCGGACTCACTTTTCCACCAAGATGTTGTATTTCAGCACTCAATAATCCTTGATTCCAAGCAGAAACTAGCGAAAAAGGCCGAAAATCAATTGACGGGCGGTCACATGTTCCGGCATGACCGAATTCCTAGGCCACCGCATGGTTGATTGCAAAAGTGCGGCACGCTTTTTCTCGTGTTTCTTCTCTTACTTTGACAGTGATTTTCGCAACTTTCAGTCGAGGCAGAAGGGAAAAAAACTGAAAAAGTTACCAAAACTACAATTCTCTCCGATGAAAACCCAAACACGAACTTTTTTCAGCAGAATATAGATTCTGCCACGGCCTCTTCCATGAAGCGAAAAAAATGGGCGGCGCTAGAGGCGGGGCTTAATTGAGGGGGCCGTGGCCGAACTTTCTTCGGCCACGGCCCCTCAATCGGCATTGCAAACGCGCTCTACCGCAATAAACAGACAAATTGGCACTTATTCAAATTTTGAAAGTGGCGCAGAATTGGGGGAAGAAGGGGGTCTTGCTTGAATTTCAGTGTTTTTTATCACTGAATTTCAAGAACCTCCCTATTTTCCCAATAACCAAAACAAAACGCTTAGAAAAAACAGATAACAGGAAAAACGAAGAAAGCTGAATGTGATCGAAAGAACTGGAATTTCAGAGCATCCTTCCAAAGTGTCCGTCAATGTCGTTGAGCTGCAGCTTGGCAATCCACTAGCTTCGGAACCATTGTCCGCTGTGTCATGACGGCCGACACATTTCCACTCTGCTTCCAGGTCCTGCATCGTCGTGGCGTCGCCAAGGCGGCCGTTGGTTGCTTATCCGGCTGGACGATGATGTTGTCGACCTCAGGAAGCATTTTGACGTCTGCAAAACCATGTAATTAAGACAATTTTTGACAAAATTGTGCACTTTCTCATCATCCAAAGCCTTCAAGCTTCCTGCCAATGTGTCAGTTGTAGCTATACGAAGATTGTCTTCCATTACTTCAATACACCACTCTTCCGCACTTTTTCCGTTCCTGACCAGTCACGTTTCCTCATTTTGTCAACTTGACACTGTCTCACGCCTGAATCATCAATTCGGAAGAATTCGCGTTCCAGAGCACCTTTCCAAATTGTCCGTCGATGCCATTGAGCTGCAGCTTGAAAATCCCCTAGCTTCAGCACAATTGTCTGTTGTTTCATGACGGCCGACGCATTTCAATTATGCTTCCAGGTGCTGGTCGTGACGTCGTCAATCAGAAAGAACTGAAACTCCTCTCGGTACCAACATGACGCTCTTCCGCTTCTCCAACTCGTCTTCGCAAACGACTGCCAAACTCCTGGGACGTTTGTGGTCTTTCCTTCCGTGACGCTCATCCATCCATTGGCTTACCTCCGGCTGAGCAATGATGATGCACGAAGCTACCGTCTTTCATTGTACTGGTTAAGCAAACTTCCGCTTCTCTTCAGCTTGCAATTGCATCTGACGGCAAGACTCCTGGGACGGTCATGATCCTTCTTTTTCGTGAGACTCATACATCGTTCGGCTGATTGTGTGCTCATCCAGTCGATTCGTGATTGTGTCGATCTTCGGACGCGCCTTGACACCTGAAAAACCACTGATTTTAGATAAAACTTGGAAAAACTACAAACTTTACGAATATTGGGGCATCTTTTAGTGTGCTTCAAGTGTTTTTCCCTCTCGAGTATGTTCTACTGCTTCCTGGTTGTGTCGCTCTTATTTGAGAATTTGAAGACAATATGTGAACTGCAAACTGGCGACCACAGTTGTGATTGAGCAAATCGCCGGAATCCTGCCCTAGATTCGGGTGAAAGGACGTTTTGAATCCTTGTGAAAATTTGCCGACGTGTTGTATGGAACAATCTCGAGATGGAATTGGATGAATCGCCGTTGTCATCTCGGTGAATAATACCAATTTCTGCAAAAATCACAAATGTTCTGTACTGTCGTCAAAAAACGCTGGTTGTGAGTTCCGTGCGTGTTGAGAAATGCGTTCACTTATTCATAATGTTTTTCTGAACATTCGTCAAGCCGAAAATGACAAAAACTCACTTTTCTCCTGTTTTCACATCATTCCCCGGCGAAAAGCGTTGTTTTGAGCGTATTCTGTCGAATTTCCTGCAAAATACTATCATCTCTCTACAAAAATAATTCCGGACTCACTTTTCCACCAAGATGTTGTATTTCAGCACTCAATAATCCTTGATTCCAAGCAGAAACTAGCGAAAAAGGCCGAAAATCAATTGACGGGCGGTCACATGTTCCGGCATGACCGAATTCCTAGGCCACCGCATGGTTGATTGCAAAAGTGCGGCACGCTTTTTCTCGTGTTTCTTCTCTTACTTTGACAGTGATTTTCGCAACTTTCAGTCGAGGCAGAAGGGAAAAAAACTGAAAAAGTTACCAAAACTACAATTCTCTCCGATGAAAACCCAAATACGAACTTTTTCCAGCAGCATATAGATTCTGCCACGGCATCCTCCATGAAGCAAAAAAAAAGGCGGCGTTAGAGGCGGGCCTTAATTGTGGGGGCCGTGGCCGAACTTTCTTTCTTCGGCCAGCAGTGCAAGCGCGCTCTACCGCAATAAACAGACAAATTGGCACTTATTCAAATTTTGAAATTGGCGTCAGAAATGGGGAAGAAGGGGGTTTTGCTTGAATTTCAGTGTTTTTCTGACTTTTTTTGCAGGGAAAAGCACTGAAATTCAAAAACCACCCTATTTTCCTGATAAAAGCAGAAAACAGAAGAAAAAAAAAGAAAATTAAATGCGATTCTTCCTTCCAAAGTGTCCGTCAATGTCGCTGAGCTGCAGCTTGGCAATCCACTAGCTTCGGAACCATTGTCCGCTGTGTCATGACGGCCGACACATTTCCACTCTGCTTCCAGGTCCTGCATCGTCGTGGCGTCGCCAAGGCGGCCGTTGGTTGCATATCCGACTGGACGATGATGTTGTCGACCTCAGGAAGCATTTTGACGTCTGCAAAACCATGTAATTAAGACAATTTTTGACAAAATTGCGCACTTTCACATCATCCAAAGCTTTCAAGCATCCTGCCATCGCATCAGGTGTTGCTATACGAAGATTGTCTTCCATTACTTCAATACACCACTCTTCCGCACTTTTTCCGTTCCCGACCAGTTGCGGTTCTTCATTCCGTCAACTTGACACTGTCTCACGCCTGTCAGGTACACGATGACGATAAACGCATTGCTATCATGGTTCTTCTTACTACGAAAACGTCTTCAATCAAAACTGCCTGTTGTCCTGCAGCTTTTTTCTGATGTTTCCTTCGTGCTCACAAAAATATTTGGTTCTGCGTCGACTTGGCATTCCTCCGTGCCTGTCCGTCGGGTGAACGGCGATCAGGGATATGACACTTTGCTCCGGCTCGTCACATCGAGGTGCTTACAGGTAGCGGATTGCCGTTCTTGTCGTTCCCACGAAGCTCCATTGTAGCGCTTCGTCACACGTCCGCTTCTCTCCAGCTTGCAACTGTGTCTGACGGCAAGACTCCTCGGACAGTCGTGATTCTTCCTCTCGGTGTTGCTCATTCATCGCCCGTTGGCCGTGTGTGCGCTCATCCGATTGCATCAAGTTTTTTTTCCTTTCGAGTAGGTGCCACTTCTCCCTCTGGTTGTGATGCTCTTATTTGATTTCGAAGTGCCGGGCGCTGCGGGTTTCTTGTGTGAGAACTGGCTGAAACATACGGTTATGATTTTTCGAGCAATATTGTGGAAATACTCACATAAATATTCAAATTCGTTGTTGACAAATCATCCACATTCATCATTGAGTTGTTTCCTCGCTTTTTCCCTTCCTAAACGTCGCCGGCGCTGTTTTCACTCGTGGTTCCGCCAATCTCTAAAATAAATGAATGAATTCTGACTATTTCGGTGTGAATTGTTGCTAGAAGCGGTTCAAAACACTTTTCAACAATAACTTACCTGATAAACTGCTTCAAATCCTTGCAAACGGCCACATCCGTCCGAGATTGACGGCGAGAACAAATAATCGATTGAACGTGCGGCAAATGTGCCCGTGTGGCGCACATCTCGTGTTTGCGCGTTTGTAGTGACTGCGCGGAAGATGAACAGTTTTTTTTTTCAATTCAGATAGATTTTTAGCTTTTTCAGACTGGAATAATAACAAAAACCACGGAACCCATACAAAGAGATTTGAAAATGAAACGATTTGCATGTTTTACAGGTTGTTTTCTGCAATTCGCGTGAGAAAACCATGTCTGAGTGTTGACAAAACACTTCCGCACAACAATTCCAGTTGTTTCTACACATCAAAACGTTTTCAAAGTCCGAAGGATCCTCCCACTGTATCCATCGTAAGAACCACTCCACTAGCTTCTACTACATCTCCACAGCAATCTTCCACGCTTGTCCGTTTCTCCACGGCGAGTACGATGACGACGGGTCTCCTAGTTTGCACGTCATTTTTCCTTCGCAGAGAAGTCATCCAATTTCTGTTTGGCAAAAGGAAGTGACGAGATCGAATGTGATTGCAGACGGGTCCGTTCGAGAATTCAAACTCCCCCCGCCTTCAACCACATTGACTGCGGAAGACGAAGTGTGTCAACCTGCAAGAACCTGCAAAAACTCCGAAAATACGCAATACGCAATAAGTAAAATACGCAAAGAGACATGTAAATAAATGGGCAGTTCTTCGAGACGAATGGCACTGTGAAGTCCAGTGTCTCCTCTTGAGGCGATGTGCTCGTTGTGCAGAGAAGACTGACAATTGGTTCCGACGACTCCATTCTTGTGCTGATTCCTCATGACGCCATCCTCTCCATTGATAATTCCATCCCGTTGCTGATTCTTGACAAGTCCATGATGATACTCTGCTTGGCACATCCGTTGCAGCATCTGGCACATCCGTTGAAAGTCAAAGCGATTTGCGAAGATGAACTGAAACAATTTTCAAGATTGAATCGATCAAAACGCGAAGAATTTCACCTGTATGAAGTTAATCGCAACGAGAGCATGTTTGGCCGCATTCCGTTTGCCGGGTCCGGTGAAACCTTGATGGCTCTGTCGCAGCTTCAGGGCTTAGCGTTGGCAATAAGTATCGTAGAATGTTCTCCAATTGTTTCCAATGTCGACGCATCCTTCACAAACTTTAGCGACTTCATGCAAACCGTCATCAACTCGGTTTTATCCGGCACAAGACTCGACGTCACAGCTTTTCCAGAGAAATCCGGGGGGATGAGTAGATGTCGTGGGTTCTCCGGGTCATCATGGGCTTCAGGTTGCTCGGAGAAGTTGATTGTTTGATCCACGACGTCCATTTCTCTCTTCTTCGGCTCATATGCATAATTGAACAGCTGAGAAAACTCTTTTTTGACGATGTCTCGATGAAAAACACATACTTTGATAGAAACAGGGTGATTTCGCACTGAAACCATCCGAATTCTTCAATTCCAGATCCCAAATCATTCGCTGCTTGTTTCCTCATCTTCTGGCACTTTCTTCACGGGAAAACCGGCGGTGCACAATGTGTTTTTTGATTTTTCGCGCTGAAAAGTCAGATTTTAACGTTTTTGTCGGGAATTTTGCAAAAAACCTTACATTTTCGCTATATTCGAACTCTATTTCCATCACTCCAAACTGACAATCCTCCAAACAGCATTTCTTGTCGACTTTTGAGCAGAAATCCGGACATTTTCGATTCTTTCATTAATTTGCGACGAAACCTGAAAAAATACCAGTGAAATTGACGGAAACTGACTGAAATATCAAGAAAATGTTGAATTCTAACAAATTTTATGATTTTTAGCAAGAAAAACCATCAAAATCGCTGAAAAACAAACGAAAAACCGTTGAAATAACACGTGTTTCCGGCCGCCCGTTTGCCGCAGCGAAAACTACGGTGTCACTCGTTTCACGTGTGCGAGGGGGTTTCTAGGCCACGGCCGCGGGTTACGGCGGCACGCCCATTTTTTTCAATTTAGTACTGGGAGGTGTGGTTTTCTGCAGATTTTGCGGCTTTGAAGCAATTTTATCGAAAACTGATTTTTAACTTTGTGAAACATAAAATTACCAATTTTTACAGCCAAAAACCAGCGCAAAAGATGCACTTTCAAGAAAAAAAATATTTTTTTAAGATTTTCAAAAGTGAGAAGTTTTTATTCTTGAGTTAATTCCTTGTCGGATGTGGAAAATAATTCATACTTAATTCGAAAACATTTTTTCCAAACTTTAAAAGCTTCAAATCTTTCAAAACAAGCATTGTTAAAATAGTTTTTAATGTTTTTATGTCGAAAAATCCCTCAAAAAAAGGCGCGCCGCAGCATTGCAGAATCGCGTGCGCCCATTGCAGAAACCGGCAATCAATCATTAACATTGGCCCCGCCCCTGCCTCTCGCGCTGATTAGTGGCCGAATTTTCCAACATTTTTCAATGAGAAGTGTTGGCGCATCGCCAAGAAACCAGAAACCAACGTAGAAAACCGGTTTTTGAGCTTTTCGAACGGAAAAAGGGGCGGGAAGTTGAAAATTTTCAGTTTCTGAACGAATCAAAGGCTCTTCCAACACTATTCGGTGCAATATTGGCCTAATTTCATCAATTTTGACATCTAAATGGCACAATCTTCAGAATTTTCATTTGTTTTCTTGAAAAACATTATTACTATTCGATTTTCAGTCGGAGGAGGTATGTTTTTATGCTCCAAACGGGCGGAATCTGTAAAAGTTCAAATAGTTGTAAGTTGTTGACCCCTGCAGCTCATTTCCCTAATTTTTCTACCATTTCCCATTCAGAATGGTCCGGGAAAGAAACCCTAAAGAATTTTTTGTTCACAGTAATTAGAAACCATTCCGATGACACACCGGCTGCAATGTTGTGCCTGGCAGCAGCGCAGCGGGAAGTCAGTTGCGTGGTGTATAATTGGTGGCATTATGTATGTGTGAGCAGTAATGATTGATCTATTGTATGTGCGCGACGGTCTGCTGTGTGTCGTCTCTTACGTGCTGAATCATTTAATTGGACTGCTTGCAACTCGATTTTTACTCAAGCTCCGTTATTCCTTTAAAAATTAATCTTCTACTCTTTCCGCCATGTCCTAGCTTTTCCATCGTCTTATCATTTTACAGTAACTCGGAAAAAATGTCGTTTGCGACAGTGCTAGTTGTCTCGAAAACCAACGGGAATCAGCCTTTCTATTGGGCTTGGTCCCATAAAGTCAAAGAGGTCAAGATCGACGACAAATTTTGGTATGTGAAAAATGTTTATTGACAGCACTTGAATGCTCTTTACAGTTATCGTCTGAACCCTGATATGAGAGGCAAGTGGATTAGAG
Organism: Caenorhabditis becei; assembly: GCA_900536315.3. Lineage (NCBI taxonomy): Eukaryota > Metazoa > Nematoda > Chromadorea > Rhabditida > Rhabditidae > Caenorhabditis > Caenorhabditis becei. Next base: position 10,274 of record LR538658.1, read on the forward strand.
TCCCCATCAACAAGTCCAATTTTGCTGTAGGACCAGTCCAGATTGTGGCAAAACAAAAGTTCAAGACTCAAGTTGTCGAGGAACTCGTCGAGGTTCAGTTTCATCTGCTGAAAAACATTGTAAGACCATTAATGTTCAGATTCAAGTGGAATTCAAACACAAAGGCCGCTTCCACGACAGACTCGAGATGTTCAACAACGACTACTTCGGTGACATCTCCGATCCTCTTGAAGTTCTGAAGGAAGTGAGCCCTGGCGCCACTTACAGAGGATGGATTACAAGGAACATAGATGGAGCTACACAGTGGAGACTGGCGAAAGTGGAAGAGATGATCAAGATTTTCGAAGCGCCGAGATCTGAAGAAAGTGAGCTTCCGGTATGTGAACTGCTGCTTGTGTGAAATGACATAGTTTTGTTTTCACAGATGGAGATTTCGGAGAAGGATCTGTACAAGGTTGGCGCACTGGTCATCGGCGCAATTAAAAATGGTTACCGTGCGTGGTCCAGCCAAAAAATCATCGACATCCCAGCATCTTTTTGGTAAGCATTTTGCCTACCTCCTGTTCTGAAAATTTGAATTTCCAGCCCAGAAAACAAGTATATGTTGAGCCGATGGGTCGAAGTGATGGTTGATGAAAATAATTGTGCCCAACGCCCAGTCAAGCTTCTGGACGATGTTCGCCGTGATGATGTCTTGGGAACGAGACTTTTCCGTGGTCAAGTTGAGGTGAATATTTAGATCTAGTTCCTGTACCCTCATTGTTTTTATAGCTTCTTGTTAACCTCTACGGAATGTCCGTCGATGCCGTCTACAACAAATACATTGGTTCTTTGATGGACGATGCACAAGTGATCCGTGATTTGAAGAAAGGAGGCTGCTACAAATGCTACATTTGTGCTCGCAAGATTGAAAGTGGCGTTTTCCAATGGACTATCAGCGAGCAAGTTTCTTGTGACCGCCAGGTATACTGCATTTTGAATTGCACTTCCAATTTTTGTTTTTCAGATTCGAGAGAGCCGGAACTTCTCGCCACAGCGCCCGTCAAACTCATCGGGTCGGGATCGTCGTAGGGATCAGCCACTTCGGCAGATGTACGGTGGAGGCCCGTTACCAGATCGTCATTTCGACGGTTGGGCCGGTCAATCCACGGAGTCGTCCTCAAATCCCTGGCGGCAGAACAACCATGGCCCACAAGAAACGCAATCCATTGGAAGCTGGTACTCACGATTCTCCGGCTCATCATCGCAAGCACGATCCGGAACACGCTCACCATCACCATCACCATCACAGCTCACACGATTGGAGATTAGACAAGAACAGCCTAGACGTCGCTCTCCGGAAGCCCGTCGAGCTGGTCAGGCAACGGACAATCGTAGTCATGCGGTGGTGAGTCGAAAAAAGATAAAGACATATTGCTGGCGTCTTACCACAAAAAAGGTTCCCGACTGCAGTAACTTTCTCGGAATTTTTCTGATGAAAACGGGTCAAAATACACAAATTCAGTCATTTCTCATCAAATTCCAGCAGTTTCGGTCGATGACTCATCTGGGGGAAAACAAGAAGATGTGATTTCATAGTTTCAGACCTCAAGTAATGCAGTCATCGTTCCAAGCAACACATTGCCACAGCGCCCGTCGAACTCACCGGATCATGATCGTCGCAGGGATCAGCCACCTCGGCAGATGTACGGTGGAGGTCCGTTGCCATATCACCATTTCAACGGATGGGCTAATCAATCCACGGAGTCGCGTTCGGATCCCTGGCGGCACAGAGACCATGGGCTACAGGAAACCCAAGCCATCGGACGCTGGGAATCACGATTCTCCGGCTCATCATCGCAAGCACGATCCGGAACACGCTTACCATCCCCATCACCATCACAGCTCCCACGATCGGAGATGAGACAAGAACAGCCAAGACGTCGCTCTCCGGAAACCCGTCAAGCTCCAGCAACTGTCAATGGAAGTTCTGCGACGGTGAGTCGGAAAAGGATTAGGACATATATATTATTGGCGTCTCACCACGAAATTGGTTCCCATTCGGGTTATTTGGCGGTTATTTCTGAAAACCTTTGTTTTTCTAAAAAAAATCACTGAAAATTGTGAGGATTTTGAGTTTTTCCACCTGTTTTCACAATAAAAACTGCCAAAACCCTATCCGGAAGCCATATTTCATCCAAAACATTTTCCTGGTGAGACCCTTCATGTGACTCGCCAAAGGAAAACAGTAAGATGTTATTCAATGGTTTCAGACCTCAAGTAATGCGGCCAACGTTCCAAGCAGCTCTGGAAGCACGGCTGCACCGGTCCCGCTGCCTGCAGGACAACGTCCGAAACGCCAGTACACAAAAGAAGAACTGAAGATTATGGAACTTGAATTGGTAAGTTACCTTCTGTAGATGTGTGACGCTCTTTGTATCATCACTTCACTGTGACATAAATTATATTTGCAGAAACTCGAACGAGCCGGGGAGATCATCCAATTCATGTTCAGAAACAAGGAGATTGAAAAGTTGATGAAGCTAATGGACATTGAACAAGTGGACGAACTTCTCGAACTCACCGCAGAAACCGAGGAGTCAGATTAAGTGTTTTTGTTAAGTTTATTACGGGTTTCATACATTTCCTCTAATATTTTACGTGTTCTGTCTAAAATTGTGGTACTTTTTGATCTGACTCTTCGTACGTATTGATAATATTCCAATTCTCAGCTAACAGTTGGTTTTCATGTTTTGCTACTTATTATGAAATGAAATAGTGGTTTTGTTCAGTTCAACCCGTTTTTTGACTTGATTCGTTCTTTCGATCGATAATATATTTAACTCTTTCAACTCTTTTGCTCAATTATCCGATTTTTAAGCTATTTCCAGGAATCAATGACTTCGAAATGCCAAAAAGTGGATGCCATCGTTTGGAGTGACAAACCGACGGAACGCTACTATTCTGGATGGTCAAGAGCCACAGGGAAAAGGATTCTGAAGGTTCCATACGATCTTTGGTTTGTGAATGATTCTGATTGACTGTAAGTATTGTTTTTCTTATAGCGATGGGTTCGGGGACGTGAAGGGGAAGTGGGCCGAGATCTTACTCAACCATCAAGGCAAAATAACCTGTGTAAATCTTCTGCCCGAACAACTCCATATAACGAGACTAATTAGAAATGAATTTGTTGAGGTTTGAATGCAAAAAGTTACAAATTAAAGGAAGAAAAATTTCAGGTATATACGGAATTGACTCATTTTGCCACATTACCCAACAAGCTATTCAATATATACATAAGCAAATATTTTGGTTTGATCTGCGACCCAAAAAAAGTGATTCCCAATCCAGTCAAAGGGGACACTTTTCACGGCTGGATCACCAAGTTTTATGCGGATGACTTTGAAGGATCGTGGAGACTTGCAGTGCAGGACAGATTGATGCCAATTGATTCGTCGGGAAATGTTCCGGTATGTGATGGGGTTGGTTTGTAAAGTGACAGGATTCTTACAGAGTGAAGAATTGATACCTCTAGAAGGATTAGTCATTGGATCGAGACAACATTCGAATGAGCCCCGTTCGTACCTCGCATGGTCCCCACCTCAGACAGTTATGGTCATCGATAGCAAGTTCTGGTAAATTTTTAATTTTCACTCTTTGATACCCTGAACCTTCGTCCTTCCAGCACCGATTGGACCGATCTGCTCGGGAAATGGGTCCAATGCTTCATTGATGACAGATGTCGCGTACAACGTCCAGTGGAGGTTCTGGAAAACAAGTTCAACACAAAGGTTGTCGGGAAGAACTCCATCCAGGTAGTTTTAGAGCAAATGTTTCTACAGTGACTAGTTTCGTTTAGGTTTTTGTCGAGTTTCGCCAGAGTTTGACCCCGAAGTCCAACGATGGAGTAGAAATTTTTCATAACGCATACCTGGGATATATAAAAGACGATTTATGTGTTCTGGAAAACGTCGACCAGCAAAGTGTGTACCGTGGCTGGCTCGAATACAAGAGATCGGAAAGAATGGGACCAAGATGGCAGATTGCAGTCAATCAAACTGTGCAAGTCATCAAGGTAGAGTAACACATTCTGTAAAGTGAAAAAGAAAACAATTGAATCTTTCAGATTGAAGAAGATAAGTTCGAAAGGCGCCGTGCAGACGAAACACCTGATGATCATCGACTGCATCCCAATGGAAGTGTTTCTGATCATGCCAACAGCCCGTATGCTCGTTCTCGATCTCCGGATCAGTATCGTCATGGAAACATGGAGTTCTCACGCGATTCAGCGGAACAGCGCACTGAGAGAAGACAATCGCATCCTTCGTACCAGTACCAACCTGTGGAGAACCAGAACGGTTCATCAAGAGAGAGATACTTGACGAGTCCAACTGTTCGGCATCGTTATCCAAACATGGAAGCTTCCAACAGTCCATTGGATCGACGCGGTTACGAGGAACGCTACAGTGTGTCACTTCTGCCCCAGCACCAGTCTTCAATGTATTCGGACAGCTCATCACCGAAAGGGCAGTATGATTCTGGAGACTACGGGAGACAAGAATCTGAAATCTTGAGTTCCACGGGTCGGAATCGTTATCCAAACATGCCAGTTCCGATAAGCTCATCAAACTGGCGCGATGACATGGAGAAGAGCCAGTTACCACCTCCGCATCAGTACCAATTCCCTCAAAATGCGATCAATCGTTCAATTGGTCCTCTCTACGATGGATACTGTCCGACAGACCGGTCAGACAGACAGATCAGATACGGTCTCGCACACCCGGAACAGCCGAACAACTCTGCAACAGGAGTGCAAAATCAAGTTGTAACTCGAAAGAGATCACCGGAACGGAGGGGCAATGCTGTTCGTGAGGTCATACAAAAACCACCAAGACGCGAGCCGACAAAGGAGGAAGCGGAGATGGAACATTTTCAAACCGTAAGTGACATTCGTTCTCATATTTTCATTTTTCCTAGTTTCCACAAATTCATCATTGATCTTTTTCAGAAGTTTAAGAAAATGTGTCAACTGGTCAAATTCTTCAATAACGACGAAAGAGTTCAATACTTCATGAAATCTGCAAACGAGGAGAAGTACAATGGACTCATGGAGTTAACTGGTCAAAAAACTTCTCCGTGAATTGTAATCGTGTGTTTTTTTTTCTAATTTTTTTTGTACTCCCAAATGGTTTTTAAAATTATGACTGCTTTTTGACCCGGTAACTTTACATCCATCCCTGTGGTAATTAACACAATGAAACTGTCGCAGAACAAAAACTGTTCACCTTTCGACAAGAAAAACCTGCGAGGGGAAAGAGAATGGAGGTGAGAAGACGTGACAATGTCAACATCCCTCCGCAAAATAAACAATGTTCTCTCCGCTTTTCTCTATCTTTTTGGCCACACGGGGTAAGCGAGTATGTTCGGCTACGATGGGTGGTATAAGATTTGGTCAAATCGGCCTCAGGTCTTGAGGATCTCTGTGTAGTCTAGACTGGTGCACAGATTGACGTGCGCAGGGTCATTATCTTTCAAATTGCGTGTGTGCGCTGGAGCGCGCTTGACTGTCTCAAGCGGAGGTTCCTGGCTGCGGGTTACGGTTGTCTGCGCGAAAAAAACGACAGATGGGTAGCCTATTGCCAGACAGACAGACGAGTAGAACGAAGAACAGAAAGTTTGGTCGTCATGTGTTTGAATTTGAATGTACCTGCAATATGCCATCTGAAATTCACGTGTGAATGCTAGAGCACGCTTACACAATGAGTCGTTAAAGCACTAGCTGGGGAGAACGGTGGAGAATTGAAGAGCTGACAAGTAAAATGAATAGCGGAAGGTTTGTTCGTTCTACAATTGTGTCTGTGCATAGGGACACACTTGCGACAAGACTGGAAATATTATACTTCTAGCAATTGACTCTTGCTAGATGGTACACCTTGGACAAAAAACAACTAACATGTTCTCGAAGTGTTTTTGAAACAGAAGAATTGAATATATTGACCAATTTATTTTAATCTCTGATAAAATAATAAGTTCACTGTCAATTTTCAAGAATGAAGTAGTATATGGAGCATGAAGAGAAATAATGATGAGCTTGGGGAGACAAAGATCAATTTACGATAAAAATGTTCGTAAAGTGTTTTACAGAGGAATTGAAAATTCCGACAAGTTTGAAATGACAAAATCGATAAGTTCACTTTCGATAATCAAATACAAAGTAGTATTTTGAGCATGGAGAGGAATACTGATAGTCGTTCCGTACCGTCTTCCCATTGGACGGAAGTGATCGCGTAGCTGCTGCGAGATTCCCGATCGGAAGATGATGGATCCGTGACAGCAGCTGTGGTTTGAACGCGCAACAGCCTGTAAGAAACCGCTTTTTGAAATTTTAGTTGTTTTTGAGAGAACACTCACCTCGATAAGTTCTTTTGCTTCATCAAAAGTTAATTCCGGAGCTTCAATCTCCAAATTACTAAAATGAGACCATTTTTCGATGGGTACTCTTATTTGAATAGACTCTCCGCGAAATTCGGATGCCTGCTTCCATTGTTCCAGTTCAACCACATTACTCAAATCGGTTTGACTCTGAGGCAGTGCTTGCAGAAAGTACTCGTTCGCTTCGACTGTGATGGTTCGAAGAGCTCCTGGTCGGAAGCAACTGAGAAGATTGTGTAAATCTTCGTTAGTTGGACTAAACTCCATTTCAAGACTTTGAAGGGCAACTAGATGACCCAGGGATGAAACTGCACGTTGGAGTGGATTCAAAATCGATTTCTTGTTCGCATTGTATGTTGGAATTGGGAATTCCGGAGCTAGGATCCTTATAAAAAAGTTTCCGAAATGGGCTTTTGGATTACGAAGGATTTTGGCAAAGTAGCTTTGGATTGCCTCAAAAAAGTCACCGCTTTTGATGGTTCCCTCTTCTCCTTCTGTTAGTTTCGTTATTTTATAGCCATTTTCTGTCTTTCTAAATTCTACTCCGAAAGAATTATCCTCGTCAATAACTAAAGTAATTCTGCACATTAGATTGTTGTTGCTAAACACCAATCTTACAGCGTTATAATCAACTGGAGAACAAGTCACCAGCTTTTTATACTCTTTGTTTACCAATCGAAGAGAATTCCTAAAAATGAAATTCAAAACAAGTCAGAGATTCCAAAACTTACTTTGTCATAGTGTCTGTTGAATCCACAATCTTCTGTTTTACGTTCCAGGGCATGTGTTGCAGAATGGGCAGCGGTTTGGACATTTTGGGATGGTGGCAACAGATGAATCAATAATTGGCCAAGAACCGACGGAGGAGTGAAGGAATGGTAGACTGATGAGCAGACGGGCCTGCGCAGGACCATGATCGTTCAAATTATGTGTGTGCGCTGGAGCGCGCTTGACTACCTCAATTGGAGGTTTCTAGCCCGCGGATTACGGTTGTAGACGACGCGCGGCAAAAAAAAAAAACGACGACTGGGTTGACTATTGCCAGACAGACAGACGAATAAAACGAATAGCAGAAAGTTTGGTTGTTATGTGTTTGCATTGCAACGTTCTTGCAATATGTCATCTGAAATTTACGTGTGACGATGAGTCGTAAAAGCACTAGCCGGAGAAAACGGTGAAGAATTGAAGAGCTGACAAGTAAAATGAATAGCGGAAAGTGTGTTCGTTCTAAAAATAAGTCTGTGCATAGGGACACACTTGCGACATTCAATTTGAAACTAACGGAAAGACTGGAAATATTATACTTCTAGCAATTGACTCTTACTAAATGGTACACCTCGGGCAAAAAACAATCAACATGCTCTTGAAGTGTTTTTATAACAGAAGAATTGAATAGCTCGACAAGTTTATTTTATCTATATCTGACAAATTCAATACGTTCACTTTCAATATCCAAGAATAAAATAGTATTTGAATCTTGAAGAAGAATGGGGATATGATGTGGCAATAGCCATCCGGTCAGTGTTCGCATTGGACTGAAGTGATCGCGTAGCTGCTGCGAGATCCCCGATTGGAAGATGACGGTTCCGCGACAGGCGTGGTTTAAATTCATGACAGCCTGTAAGAAACCGCTCTTTGGAATTTTAGTTGTTTTTGAGGAAACAATCACCTCGATAAGTTCCTTTGCTTCATCAAACGTTAACTCTGGAGCTTTAATTTTCAAATTACTAAAGTGAGACCATTTTTCGGCGGGTACTCTTATTTGAATAAACTGTCCGCGAAATGCGGTTGCCTGTTTCCATTGCTCTAGTTCAACAACTTGACTCAAATCGGTTTGACTTTGAGGCAGTGCTCTCAGATAATCCACGTCCGCGTCGACTCTGATGTTTTGGAGAGCTCCTGGACGGAACAAGCTGAGAAGATCGTGCAACTCTTCGTTAGTTGGACTGAATTCCATGCGAAGATTTTCAAGGGCAATCAGATAACCCAGGGATGAAACGGCATTATGGATGGGCTTCAAAATCGATTCCTTTATCGCATTGTAAGTAGCGATTGGAAATTGCGAAGCTCGGATCCACATGGAAAAGAGTCCAAAATAGGCTCGAGGGTTGCGAAAAAGTTTGGCGACGAAATTTGCGATCGCCTCAAAGAAATCCCCGTTTTTGATTGTTCCCTCTACTTCTTCTCCTACTTTCCTAATCTTGTGACCGTTTTCTAACTTTCTAATTTCTACTTTGAAAGAATGATCCTTATCAATCACTAGAGTAATTGTGCATTTTTGATAGGTGTTGCTAAACACCAACTTCACAATTTCATAGAAAACTGGAGAACGAGTCACCAGGTTTTTATACTCTTTGGTTAACAATCGGAGAGAATTCCTAAAAAATGAAATTCAAAACAAGTCAGAGATTCCACAACTTACTTTGTTATAGTGTCTGTTGAATTCACAATCAGTTGTTTGACGTTCCAAGGCATGTGTTGCAGAATGGGAAGCGGTTTGGACATGTTGGGAGCGTGGCAGCGGATGAATAAATAATTGGCGAAGAACCAATGGAGGAGTGAAGGAATGCGAGACTAATGAGCAGACGGGCGTGCGCAGGACCATGATCGTTCAAATTATGTGTGTGCGCTGGAGCGCGCTTGACTACCTCAATTGGAGGTTTCTAGCCCGCGGATTACGGTTGTAGACGGCGGGCGGCAAAAAAACGACGATTGGGTTGACTATTGCTAGACAGACTGACAAGTAGAACGAAGAATAGCAAGTTTGGTCGTCATGCGTTCGCATTGGAACTAAATTGCAATATGCCATCTAAAATTTCCGTATGAATGCTAGATCACGCCAAGTCGTTAAAGCACTAGCCGGAGAAAACGGTGAAGAATCGGCGAGGTGATAGGTAAAATGAATAGCGGAAGGTTTGTTCGTTCTAAAAATGTGTTTGTGCATAGGGACACACTTGCGACATTTAATTTGAAACTAACGGCCAGACTGGAAATATTATACTTCTAGCAATTGACTCTTACTAAATGGTACACATCGGGCAAAAAACAACTAACATGTTCTTGAAGTGTTTTTAAAACAGAAGAATTCAATAGCTCGACAAATTTATTTCATTATCTGATAAATTTGAGATGTTCACTGCGAATAATCAAAAGTAAATGAGTATTTGGAGCATGAAGAGGAATGAAGATCTTCCCGTAAGGCATTTCAAACGGTAACCCCATTGGACTGAAGTGATCGATCAGCTGCTGCGAGATATCCGATCGGAAGACGACGGTTCCGAGACAATTGTGGTCTGAATGCATGACAGCCTGTAAGAAACCGCTTTTTTGAAATTTTTGTTGTTTTTTAGGAAACACTCACCTGGATCAGTTGTTTTGCTTCATTAAACGTTAATTCCGGAGCTTCAATCTCCAGAAAACTAAAATGAGACCATTTTTCGACGGGTACTCTTATCTGAATAGACTGTCCGCAAAATTTGGTTGCCTGCTTCCATTGTTCCAGTTCAACCACATCACTCAAATCGGTTTGACTTTGAGGCAGTGCTTCAAGATAATCCTTTTCCGCTTCGACGATGATGTTTTTGAGAGCTCCTGGTCGGAAACAACTAAGAAGATCGTGTATCTCTTCGTTAGTTGGACTGAATGTCATGTGGAGATCTTCAACGGCAATCAGATGACCCAATGATGAGACGACACGATGAAGTGGCTTCAAAATCGATTCCTTTATCGCATTGTAAGTAGCGATTGGAAAGTGCGAATCTCGGATAGCTATGAAAAAGAATCGAAAATGGGCTTGAGGGTTGCGAAAAATTTTGGTGAGGTAATTTGCGATCGCCTCAAAGAAATCCCCGCTTTTGATTGTTCCCTCTCTTTCTTCTGGTATTTTCCTTATCTTATAGCCATTTTCTATCTTTCTGAATACTACTTGTAAAACATGATCCTCATCAATTTTTAGAATAATTGTGCATTTTTGTTTCCTGTTTGTAAACACCAAATACACACCGTCATAGTAGACTGGTGAACGAGTCACCAAGTTTTTATAATCTTTGGATACCAATCGGAGGGATTGTCTAAAAAATGACATTGAAAACAAGTCAAGGATTCTAAAACTCACTTTGTCATTGTATTTGTTGAATTTACAATCTGTTGTTTGACGTTCCATGGCATATGTGACAGGATTGGAAGTGGCTTGGACATGTTGGGAGCGGGGCAACAGATGAATCAATTACTGTGAGAATAAGTGGGGAGCCGACGGACGGGTAGGCGAATAGCAGACAGAATGACGATCAGAATGAATCGCAGAAGGTTCGCTCGCCGAGAGATGATGTGTGTGCATTAGAGCGCGCTTGTGTCACTCAATATATTTGTAAAACGGTTACTGGCCAATTAGCGTTTCTTTTAATTGTAAACAACTTTATATCCTGCTATGTAGTTCAACGTTCAACTTTGAATTTTAAAATCAGAATAATCTGCAAGAGCCTTGACAATCATACAACTTTTCCAGAGCGTCGTTGCTCCGAATGGGAAGCGATGAACAGATTCGAGTCAGGCTATGAACAAGCTATCGGAATTTACCAATGACGGCCCCTCCATCTGGTTTTTGAATCATATCAGTCACAGATAACGAATGAATGTTTTTGAAGTGTTGTCACAATCGAAGAATAGAATAGCTCGCCACATTTATTTAAAATTTGAAAAGTTGAGTCGACGTGCCTTACGCCCTCGCCGCCTGATGCCTATTCTATTGCCCGCTAACTCTTTGTTTGATTATTTTATGTCATTCTTGTCAAATTTGTGGAATCAGGAAATCTGTGTTGTGTTTTACTTTTGAATTCGTGAGGCTTTTCGCTTCACTGCTCAGTTGACCGTGTGTGTGCCAAAATAAACGTTTATTAACTCGAACATTACATATTTTTAGAAATTGGCGGATCCAGTGAAAAACTGGAAAGATTGACTGGTGTGATCAATGGTCAATATTAACGAATATTTCGGACCACGAAGAATGAGACGGATTCTTGTTCCACGGAATTGTGTTCCAATTGAGCTGAAGTGATCGAATAGCTGGTGCGAGATTTCCGATTGAAAACGGACTCTTCCGTGACGGAAGTGGCTCGAGTTAATGTAAATCTGTAAGAAACGACTATTTGAAATGTTTGTTAACTTTGAGGGAACACTCACTTCAATGAGTTGTTTTGCTTCGTCAAATGTCAGATCCGGAGCGTAAAGTTCAATTCTTGTGAAATGAGACCACTTTTGGAAGGGTGCTCTCATTGTCAGATCACTTCCGAGCAGTTCGCTTGCCTGTTTCCACTGCTCTAGTTCAACCACGCGACTCAAATCTCTTTGACTCTCAGGCAGTGCGAACATATAATTTGTTTCTGATCTAACGTTGATATACTTGAAATATCCCGGTTGGGAATAACTGAGAAGGTTGAACAACTCTTCGTTAGTGGGACTAAGTCCCAGGTTAAGACCTCGAAAGGAAATCAGATGACCCAGGGCTAAGATGGCAAGATGGAGGGGTTTGAAAATTGATTCTTTGATCTCATTGTAGGTTTCAGTTGGGGAATGCGACGCATCGATCGCTATCAAAAATCTTCCAAAATGGGCTTTCGGGTTTCGAAAAATTCTAGCAATGTGGTTTGCGATTGCCTCAAAGAAATCCCCGTTCTTAAATGTTCCTTCTCTTCCTAGTAGTTTTTTGACAGTATAACCAGTTCCAATCTTTTGAAACCATACTGTAAGAGAGCGAGTCTTATCAATATCTAAAGTAATTCGGCATTCCTTGTGCCTGTTCTCATAAACAAAATCCAGACCGCCATAGTAAACTGGAGAGTGAGTCACCAGGTTCTTATATTCTTTTGCAGCAAATCGGAGCTGATGTCTAGAAAAAATGACATTTAAAACAAGTCAGGGATTTCGAAACTCACTTGGTCATAGCATTTGCTGAATTCACAATCATTTGCTTGACGTTCCATGGCATTTGAGGCAGAATCGGGAGTGGTTTGGACATGTTGGGGCAAATCTCAAGGAGCGAATCAATACGTTGTTGGTAGGCACGTTGGAGGAAGGACGGGTAGACGAATGTTATACACACAGACTCATGCGCAGACTGGTGTGCGCGGGACCATGAGCTTTCAAATCATGTGTGTGCGCTAGAGCGCGCTTTCCTAGGCCACGGGTTACGGTTGTCGGCGGTGCAAGGTGGAAGAAACGACGGGTGGGTACGCAATTGCCAGACAGACTAATGAGTATCACGGATGGCCGAGGGTTTGGTCGTCCAGTGTGTGCGTTAAGACACACATTTATTATGCAATCTGTAACTTGGCCGGTTTCTACAAAGACATTAGAGCACGATTGAGTTGCTCAATAAATTGGTGAAAAAGTTATTTTTTTTGCGTTTTTCTAATTGTAAGCAACTTTACATCTTTCTAGGTCAACATTCATTTTCTAATTTGAAAAGTTACGCTAATTCATGTTCATCACACAATCTGGAATTTCCTAATAATCCAGATCGATCTGTTTTCCAGCAATGGACTCTGATTAGCTCTTGGTGTATCTTGGTCTAAAAATAGCTTGTGAAAATGAAATTCACTTCCAATAAACATGTTTTCAAAACTTTTTTATAACGGTGAAATCAAGGGACTCAAAATTAATAATTAATCTTTTTGGAATTGAAAGAAATCATCGCAAATAGACACAGTGAACACCTCCTCCGATGAAGGAACATTTATCGAAATTCCGTATCCTCGTACCACTCGCCGGCGTCTTCCCATTGGACTGAGATGGTCGATGAGCTGCTGCGAAATCGCAGATTGGAACCTGATTATCCCCCAACGATTCTTGTCTGAATTGATGGACCCCTGAAAGGAACAAGTTTTTTTTCCAAATAATTGTTGTTTTTGAAGAAGAGCTTACATGAATCATACGCTTGGCTTCATCGAATGTCAACTCCGGAACTTCAATTGCTGTTTCATAGAAATGAGACCACTTTTCGAATGGTACTCTCATTTGAAGAGACTTTGCGAACAATTTTTTAGCCTGTTTCCATTGCTCTAACTCTACCACGTTACTCCAATCAGTTTGGTTTCGAGGCAGTGCTCTAATATTCTTAGTAAATGGTTTAATTGAAATAGTATGAAGAGCTCCTGGTTTGAAATAGCTTAAGATATTGAACAGCTCTTCGTTATTAGGAGTTAAGTGTACGTGCAAAATTTTCAGACCGACTTGGTGATTCAGAGAGGAGAAGGCACCATGGAGTGCCTTGAGAGCTAATTTTTTGAATCTAATATACTTATTAATTGTAAGTGGATTATGTTTTATCTGAACTACAAATTCTTCGAGACTGGCTCTTGGGTTCCGTAATAATTTTACAACTTGGTTGGCAACTGCATCAAAAAGACTTCCTCTAATGTAAGGTCCCGCTTCTTGCTCGACTATCCTAATCTTATAACCATTTCTAAACTGTCGGTACTCTAGTTCAAAATCGGGGTAACGCTCCTGATCAGTCGATAGATAAGCTGCACAGTGTGCGAATACGCGGTTTTTCTCATCAGTCCAAAAATGAACCTTGATACAACCATAGGACATTGAAGAGTTTGCGACCAGATTTTCAAACTCTTTTGAAGCCAATCGAAGCGATCGTCTGGAAAAAAATACTGATAATGAATCACGGTTCTTAAGACACGTTATTCGTAAATGGTCAACAATGCAGTTCACGGGAGCCGAAATATTTTTTGATTTGACCCATATTTTGCATAGAGGTAGCATATGGGTCCATAAGTCCAAAAATACTCTTTTTGGATTTTTAGCTCACCGGCTCACGGAGCACAGAGGTCCAAAAGAGCTCAGAAAAAAGTTGGATTTATGAGCCCAAAATTGTTTTGGCGGGGTTTTTTGACGTGTAGAACACGAATAGAATATGACAATAAAAACGTTTAAAAAAATTTTTCCAGGGGGTCCATAGTACAAAAAACCACCAAAAAAACGTTTTTTGCGTTTTTGAGGCTGATCAAGTACTGGAGGTCAAAAAACGGGTTTCAGATTCGGATTCTACGTGTAAAAATACG
>LR538658.1:27222-38603 GCA_900536315.3 Caenorhabditis becei
TAGTCCCGATCCGAAATACTTTTGGCGCTAGTGCCAAGCCCCTTCACAAAAAGTCCAGGTTTTACAGATAACGCATCTTAAGATGCATTTTCTGTAAAACCTGGACTTCCCTTGGCACTAGCGCCCAAAGTTTTTCAGATCGGGACTATACTCTGTCCATACATGTATATGGTTGAGCTTTTTCCAAAAACAGTACCAGTTTGGTCCTGTACCGTCCCACCTGTCCAGGGGGTGTCAAAAACGACTTTTCAGGTGAAAAAATCTAGAAAATTTGACGTTTGAGCTAACTTCAGGAAAATTTTGGTGGGTGTTCGGGGTACCCAGAGAAGTGTACAAAAAATTGACGTCCTCAAAAATCCACTAGAAATGTGTTTTTCGACATTTTTTGACATTACCATTTTGGTTTTTCATTATTTTCATCCTGAATTACCCCCCCCCCCCAACGGTCATTTTCCTTCTTTTAATTTTTCAAAAATTGATGACCATCATGGAGAAAAATTTAACTGAAGTTGGGGCATCTATTGTGAAAAGTGTCACCTGAAAAAATAAAAATTTTCATGTGATTTTTCTGAGTAACGTGAATATAAGGGATCGATAGGAAATTTCTATCGATCACAACTTAGTAACGCAAAAAACTTGAAAATTGATCAAGAAAGCTGAGTTTGAATGTCTACAATGTTAAATAAATCGCATAGCTTTAGTTATTAACGTAAAATGATAACTAAAACCTGAAATCGATAGGAAATTGTCTCCTCTACAACTTTGTAGTTGATCACTCTTTTGCCCCGTGTCTCCTTTCAGAGTTATGATCAATAGAGTAAACAGCACGTTTCGACGCGCGCGCCGGTCTGCGCCTACTCCTGTACCCCTCCACCGGCCGTCTCGCCGCGCCTCTAGGTGCTCTTCGGGAAAACGGCTGTATCTCGCCAGGGAATGATTATCATGAAAAGTGATCAACTGCAAAAATGATCAGCATTGAATTTCCTATCGATCCCTTATATTCACGTTACTCAGAAAACTCATATGAAAATTTTTATTATTTGAGGTGGCACTTTTCACAGGAGGTGCCCCAACTTCAGTCAAATTTTTCTCCATGACGGCGTTTGTGCCAAAGCCCTTCACAAAAAGTTCAGGTTTTACAGATAATGCATCATAAAACTCACTTGGTCAGGGTTTCAGCAGAATCAACAATCATTTGCTTGACGTTCCATGGCATTTGAGGCAGAATCGGGAGTGGTTTTGACATGTTATGCGGGTGAGAACAGGCGAATCAATCAATTGTTGGTACACACGTTGGAGGAGGGACGGGGAGACGAATGTTATACACACAGAGACTCATGCGCAGACCGGTGTGCGCGGGACCACGAACTTTCAAATCACGTGTGTGCGCTGGAGCGCGCTTTCCTAGGCCGCGGGTTACGGTTCCTAGGCCGCGGTCAAGGTGGAAGAAACGACAGGTGGGTAGGCAATTGCCAGACAGACTAATGAGTATTACGGATGGCAGAGGGTTTGGTCATCAAACAGTGTGCGTTAGAATACACTTTCAATATGCAAATGAAAACTGCTTCTACAAAGTGAGATTTGTCAGCAGCTGATAGAACATTTAGCTCTGCGATACGACTATATAGTTTTTATCATACAACCGGTTGATGTTGAGAAGGTTTTGGAAAGAACTCTGCTTTACTTTCACGTAGTACGAATTACATAGTACTTGAATACTGTAACCGTGCGATTGACAACGGCTGACGCATTCTCCACCAACTATCGTCTTTGGCTCCCTTTTCTTGGGTGATTGAAGCAGATATCTACCCTTTTCCGCCGACCTACTTCGAAAACGCAGCCGACATCAATCCAAGCTGTAGCCAACCAAACCCGCGTTGCAGTTCACTATGGCGAACCCCCTAGAGAGTACATGTGCACCGAAGAATTCCTGCTTTCCTGCGAAAGGACGACGAACTTTGCTGATTATTAGTTGAAAAACGGATGCGGACATACAGATTCATACACAGACCGACAGACATACAAAATTTGTCTGTTAGTAATAAACCAGACGGTGGAGACGACGTGAGCCGCCTGGATTTCCCGCCTCTGGCGGGGAAAACTGTCACATACTGCTCGGTTTTCACTTTCTCCGCACTCTGCCTGTCCACTACCGCTCTGCTCCGTGCATATCAAATTGGGTAATCGAACCGGGCAACGGCTCTCTGACGCCGACCCAACTCGAGAGCGCAGCCGACATCAATCCAGGCCGTTGCACTTTCCTCTGACCATTCAAACCATTGCACTTTCTGTCCTTTCCCATCAGCGGTAATGTGCAGAGGAGGAGGGTCGAACTCTCGTCGTCCCATTCGCTCTGCTTTTTCCGTTTTGAATCGATGTATCGACATTTCCCTTTCCAACAGTTTTTTGTCAGCAAGTTCTGTAAAAACTGATTGAAATTCAAAATTCTTTGTGTTATTGCCGTCAGGCGGTGAGTCACCTGGTGGGTCTCGCCACGAAAATGGTTTTTGGCTGAAATACAGGTTCTGGACAAAGTTTTGACACTATTTCCAATGAAACCGGGTGAAATGACGTAAACCCAACAATTTTCAACCAAATCTCAGCGTTTTTAATCGATAATTCGGGAAAATTTGGTGTTTTTGGAAAAAAAGCGTCAAAATAGCCAAATATGCATTTTTTACACTGAAAATCGGTGAAAACTGCCGGAATTTGGCTGAAATTGATTGAATTCCCCTGATTTTACCGGTTTTCATCAGAAAAAGTGTCAAAACCTTGCCCTAGAAGCCCCATTCCCGGCAGAAACCATTTTTGTGGCGAGACCCACTAGATGACTCAGACGGCAATAATGAGCTTCCAGAACGATCTCTAATGCACTTCTTTCTCCATTTTCTTCATTTCACATTTCGCAAAACTATTTTCCATTCCCAGCGTTTTGGCTTCCAATTGTTTCTAGCCAATCAATATTGGAAACAGAGCGCCAGTTGTTAGGGCAAGGCCATTTCGAAGGTCATTCAATTGGGACAGCGGCAATCGATTTTTTGGCGCCCTGACCCTATTTGAATGGCAATCTCTTTTAGTACACACGTCAACTTTCTCTCGTCCACTTTCTCAGGTCTGCCCTTCGAAATTGACAGCTGTGTGTCAATCAGGCATGTTTACAATTCCGGAAGAATTGACTGAACTTCATAGCATGAGTTGCAATCGATTTAAAGCCAAAAACAAGGAAATTCCTCAAATTCCAATTCTCAAACATTGGTGATGTTTTTGCCGGGTTACGGTAGCTGTCCGAAAATGTTATGAGATTTGTTTCTCTGATTTTGCCAAAACATTTACAAAACAAAACAAAACACATATCCTTCAAATTCAAAAATTGTTGACAAGTCCCTTCGCGCCAATCGGACACCTTTCTATCTCTTTCTCCCTCAAGGTCATTCCTGGAAAGATTCAAATTGAGTACTTGTCCTCTCCACTGCTTTTTCCGGCCTTCACCTTGTTTGAAGCGTGTTTTAGCTCAAATGCCCTCTACGGAAATATGATTTGAGAAAAAAAGTTTTAAATTCCATGTCGTGGCGCAAAAATTTTGGACCTTGCGGAACATCAGACGGCAATACCGTGAAACCTCTATTAGAGGGGCACCCAGTAGTTTGACTTTGAACTTTTCTATCTCAAAAACTACGAGAGTTATCAAAAAGTTGTCAACTGCAAAGCAAAGTTGTAGTTCTAA
Source organism: Caenorhabditis becei (assembly GCA_900536315.3). Taxonomy (NCBI): domain Eukaryota; kingdom Metazoa; phylum Nematoda; class Chromadorea; order Rhabditida; family Rhabditidae; genus Caenorhabditis; species Caenorhabditis becei. Next base: position 30,947 of record LR538658.1, read on the forward strand.
TTTTTGTCTACAACTTTGCAGTTGACAACTTTTTGATAACTCTTCTAGTTTTTGAGATAGTGAAGCTCAAAGTCAAACTATTGGGTGCTCTTCTAATTTTTACGGTAATTAGCTTCTAGAACGCCTTTTTCTGTCTTATTTCTTGGTTTCGCATTTCTAAACCCCGTTTTCCATCCGCAAAGTTTTGGCTTCCAGTTGTTTCTAGCAAATCAATAGTGGAAACCGAGCGCCAGTTATGAGGGCATGGCCATTTTGAAGGTCATTCAATTCTGAGAGCGGCAATCGATTTTTTTGCGCCCTGACCCGATTTGAATGGCGTTCCCCTTTTTGCACACACTTCCACTCTCTCTCTCTCTCGCTCTATCTACTGCCAGCTTCCCTTGAACATCTTCTCCCAATCCATGTATTTGTGGAAATGTGCAGAGGAGGAGGGTCAAACTCCCGTTGTCCCATTTGCTGTGCTCTATCCTTTTTGAAATGATGTATCGGCAATTCCCTCTTCAACAGTTATCTGTCAGCAAGCAACGGCAATTATTACCTTCCAGAACGCCCTTCTCTGTCTATTTTCCTAATTTCACACTTCGCAAAACCATTTTCCATTCACAGCGTTTCGGCGTCCAGTTTTTTCTAGCAAATCAATAGTGAAAACGGGGCGCAAGTTGGGAGGGCAAGGGCATTTCGAAGGTCATTCAATTGGGAGAGCGGCAATCGATTTTTTGGCGCCCTGACCCAATTTGAATGGCGTTTCCCGTTTCGTACACACTTTCACTTTCTCTCGGCCTTTCTATTGCCAGCTCCCCTCTAACATCTCCTCCCAAACCAGGTATTTCCAGGTGTAACTCGTCAATCATGGACCGAGCGGCGGCCGAACAACTGTTCCATATGCTCCGTAAAACGATTATCTCCACTTTGCTTGAAAAACGTTGATTTACAGAGAGAGCTATTCCCTTTCCGGGAATACCTCCGCGAGCAGATCAGATAACTGATCCTGCCAAGCAGCAGGAGCTCGTCAACAAGGTCATCGAGATCGCCATCCAAGCGTCGATGTCGCGCCAATCGCTTGCGGAAATCGTCCGCAATGTGATGGGAGCACGAGCGCCAGGCAGAGGAAAGCAAGAGAATTGTGTGCAGTTCACAGTTCAAGGTGGCCAAAGTAGGTTTTCCCGGATTAGTTATCTCAGTATTTGAAACTTTCAGAAGTTGTGAGCTGTGAAGACTGGGACGAGGCGAATCTGGTCGAGTTGGACCAATTGAACGAAGAGGAGATGAAGGAGCTGCAGCTGATCGAGAAGTCTTGGCTCGAACTCAACAGACAGAAGGAAGGGCTGTGCAAGGAGGCCGACGAAGAATCGGTTAGTTAAACATGTTTTCAACTTGTGATGAAGTAAAATCTTCAGGAATTGGCCCAGCTCGCTCTTCCTGCTCCAGCAGAGGCTTTGCCTGCTCCAGCTCGTGGCCGAGGCAAAGGCAAAGGCAGAGGACCATTAGCCTTGAACGCAAGTGTAAGTTGTGTCTCGTGTTCAACAACCCTCATTGATTTCATGTTTTCAGCGCCCAACCAAGTCGCAGAAAGAGCCTCCATCATTCGAGCTCGTTCGTCGATGCGTGCGCCGTGGAGCTGCCCACAGACATGGTCAGACAGTGCAACAACGGGCTTTGGCAGCCTTGTCCCCGGTCGCAAGCACCTCGGATTCAGAGCACAGCCCAGATGACTGATCTCTCAGTTTCTCACTTTTTTCTTTGTTCGTTTGTTCTGTTGTTGTTTTTCATCTTCATTGTTTTACAATAAAGACTGTTGCTCAAAAACATGTGTTTTTCTAAAAATTTTTCAGATCTGCCCTTTGAAAATGATTGCTGTGTGTCAACCAGGTATAGTAGGTCTTCAGGAAGAATTGACTGAACTTCATAACATGGGTTGCAATCAATTTGAAGCCAAAAACAAGGAAATATCTCAAATTCCAATTCTCAAACATTGGTAATGTTTCTGTCGGGTTACGGTAGCTGTCCAAAAATGTCATGAGATTTGTTTCTCTGATTATGCCAAAAAATTTACAAAACAAAACAAAACATATAGCCTTCAAATTCAAAAATTGTTGACAAGTCCCTTCGCGCCGAACGGACACCTTTCTATCTCTCTCTCCCTCAAGGTTATTCCTGGAAAGATTCAAATTGAGTACTTGTTTTCTCAACTACTTTTTCCCGCATTCACCTTGTTTGAAGCGTGTGTTAGTTTAAATGCGCTCCACGGAAAATAGATTTGAAAAAAGTTTGAAATTCAATTACGAGGCGGGAACAGTTTGGACCTTGCGGAACATCTTGACCACTGCCAGAATTCAAGTTCATGTCTGGAATTCAAGTTTTTGGCTGAAAGCATCTGACCAAACTTCCAATTAGAAAAAGATTTGTAATCACCAACTTCTTTAGTAGGTCATCAGTTTTTTACCATGTTGGTGAATACCAGTGGTTATCTATGTTAACAAAACTGCAACGTGTTCGGAGTTCCCAAACCGAATCCACGTCATAGTGGAAATCAGGAAACAGTTGTCTCTAGAACACATGTCCCATCACAGTCCCCATTTTGCCAGACAAGGACGAAGCCCACTTGATCGAGTCTCTTATCAGATTTCTCTCGACTTCTCTCTTTTTTCCGCAGGACCACGCCCCTCTGACAAGAAGGGGTCCCTTCGATTCATTCCGCCGCGGCTTATAGCGCAGCCGCTTATGTGACCTTCATGTTTCTTATCAATTATCTGTCTGCGTATGAACCCGCGGAATCTTTCCTTACTTTTTTGAATTTGTACTCTTATTTGAAAAAACTACATTTTAGGAATTGTCGACCGAACCAAACATGGATAACAATGTTAGCGCGCTGATGAACTTGTTCGGTATGTTGATTGTCAAAAAACAGCGGTTTTTTGATTTTCTTATTGCAGCTTCCTTCCCCAGCCTTGCAGGCATTCCATCCGACCATGGAGCTGCGACTGCTCCCATCGGAGGTCTGCCCGCGCTCGCCAGCATGTCGGCCGTCTCCGCAGACGCAGTGAACCCCGTGGCCGCGGAGTTTGCCCGTTTGTTCACAGAACACACAGCCAACTTCTGGCAGCGGGTTATTGGACAACCCGTTGCCAACACAACTGCGGAGGAAGTCCAAGACTTGGTGGAGGAGCCCCAGGCCGAGATCGAGGCTCAGCAGGGACCGAGGATTAGCGTCAAGGCAGAGCCGGTCGACCTCGAGGAGGACATCTACCCGATGTCCGGTGAGTATTTGGTTAAAAGTTTATTTCTGAAACATTCTCGTTTTAGACCTCCAGGCCGACCGCGCTCTGACCCTTGAGCACCGAGCAATCCGAAAGGCGGAAAAGGAGCTGAAGCTTCTAAAGTTGACTTGGAAGCGTCAGCAAATTCAAAAGGAAGTGGCTGAGTGGCAACAGAAGACCGGACAAGGGGTGAGAAGACAAATTGATATTTTTTGTCATATCATTTCATTTCAGGCGCAGGCAGTCAATGCCCCGGGACCAGTGAGACGTAGGGGAAGGAACGCAACGGTAAATAGTTTGCTGGTTCAATCAAAATCACACAACTTTTTTGCAGACGACCACTCCGTCAACTTCTGCTCCACGCCAACCGGCCACTTCTTCTCGCCAACCGGCTGCTGCTTCCCGCCAATCGGCTGCTGCTTCTCGCCAACCGGCTGCTGCGCGACGTGCTGCTGCGGCTGCCCCGCGGAGCCGTGGACGTCCCACCCATGGACGTCGAGGAGCCCAGGCCGCTGGTGCTCAGTCGGGCTAAGACCTCTACTTCTTCCGATTTCCTTGTTGATTCAAGTTTCTTTTTCGTTGTATTCTATATCCATTGATTCAATAAATTGAAACAAGAGAAGTGCGCCTGAACCTTTGCTAAAGAATTTTCTAGGTCTTCCAATCCCCTCAAACAGCATCCATCTCACCGTGAGCAGACGGTACAAATGCAATTGAGAGAGAGAGAAAGAGATATTGCCTGACCTCTCCAACCGACGCAACTGCTGCGATAACAGCTGGCTGGTAGCAGAGAGATACGGTCGCGGTCATTAGTCATATTACCAACCTGACAACCTATTTGCATTTATTGATTTCAGCTCAGCCATGACTATCAAGTTTATGATGTTTCCAAATCTCCTTCAAGCAACGATTCTGCGCGATGTCAGTGACTTTGACTTGTGAGTTGATTTATCAGTTATAATCAGTTCATCCATCACAATGTTCAGAATGAAGTTCTCAATGGTGTCAACCAAGGCCAAAAATCTTGCCACTCATCAAAACCGCAGTGTTGCGCATATCGGGTGTCTTGTCAACTTCTTCTACACTGACGAGTTGGCGATTTTCATTGATAGGGAGCCAGGCCTGAAGTCCGAGGCGAAAGACATGTCTCCTGTATTCGTATGCCGCATTCCGAGGCGAGCCAATGAACCAACACCAAAATGGGAGAAGGAGACGCTCATGATTGACTGTGCTGGTCGCCCAACGAATGCACAAAGAATGGCGGTTTTTGAGAAGTTGGTCAAGATTGTGAGAGATGTTTTTATAACTCAAGAGTTCTATCTCAACTTCTCCGAACGCTTCAATTTGCGTGAGAGTTTCTTCTGGAACATGCGTTACCCTCCGAACCATTTGCATTTTGCGCAAAGGTCGGATCAAAAAATGAACTTTAGCGTCGAAAATGTGCGATTCGCTCTCGAAAACTTGACCCTTGATTCATTGATGATTAACGGGGACGTCGCTCTAGGATACACCTGTTCGAGTCCTCTTACTTCAAAAATGGTCAATTTGGGAACTTCCCAATGGCTAGAGTTGGATGCGATCTTGAACTCTACAAGCGAGCATCTTGACTTTTTTGATCAAGATTCTCTGTCGAACAGAGAGATCCGACAAGTCATTGATAAATGGCTGAATGGAGGCTTAAACAACCTGAAGACTATGACCCTTCGTACGGAAGCACAGACGGGCAATCCGGCTAAGTGGAGAAGGAAGTTGGAAAAGATTTTGAGCGGGATTGACTTCTTCCGATGGAGTGCGGATAATCGACCAGCTTCGTGCACTTCCGCGTAAGTTCTGTTGATTCCAGTCGTGATACAACTGTCGATGATTTCAGGGTTGGAGAACTCAATCTAGAAGGTGCTTTGGACTTCATGAGAGACGATGGAACTGTGGCTAGCTTGGACTTGTCTCCTGATTATGGAATCCACTTCGTCGTCTGGCCCAACCCCAATGACTCTTGAACTGTGTTTCTAGAACAATGCCGTACTCCGTCCTCCCACTTCTCCTCACCAGCATCTTTTCTTTGTCATCTAAAACGTTCTCTTCTACACATGGTCTAAACATCTTTCAATTTTCAACTCATCTATCAACTCCTCTATTTGTCTAGCCCCTTATTCCTTTTTACCATGATTTTATGTAAGAAACGTGTTGTATTGCAATAAATGAACTACCGATTCTTTATACTTTTCCTGGAGTGTTGTTGGTAGGTAGCCTGAATGATTTGGTGATTCCGGTCGAGTTTTGGGAAACCCGAATTCTGTTGGCTCATTGTTCCACTGTATCTACCCTGAACAATAATGCCCCTAGTCCCATAATCCAATCGAACTCAGGTACACTGTGACAGATTGGACACTAATCCTCTTTTATTACTGACTGCTGTGGATTCCAGTGTAACCTCTGGACATTCATGCTCTTAGACCAATTATCATATCTTAGCAGATGGGACATTATGACAAATTGGGGCACTTCGATATCTCCTGATCTCTCTTATTGGTGTCACTGCTGCCAGGGCAGATGTTGTTAATAATTGCTCTAGTGGGAGGGAGATACGGCAAGGGTCCCTAGCCACACGATTCCCCATTCGCATTCATCGTCTTCCTACCTAGATGGCTGGGTTCAAGTTTCTTCATCTTCCTCCTAATGTTCAAAAAAAAGTTCTCGATTCTGTGCATGTTGGAAATCTGTAAGTTTTCTATCAGTTCGATATGTCGTGAACCTAGTTTTTGCTTACAGAATGCTGTTTGCCCATGCCTCTTCTCGTGCAAAGACCATAGCCAAGGATCAGCAACTAAGCTTCAAATCAGCTCTTTGCGCATTCAATTTCAAAAGAGACAAGGAAATGGAGCTCAAGCTGTTCAATCGTGCAGATAAATGTGTATTGTGCTGCCTAATGAAAAGGATTCAAAATGACGATAGGCCCGGCAATGACTATACGTATGATATCACATGGACAGGAAGATTAACCGAAGAGAATAGAATGGTCAATTTTAGAAGTGTCGTCGAACATGTTTTTGATATTTTTGTGATAGAAGAGTTCCATGTCTCTATGGATGAACCATTCAATCTACGCGACAGTTTTGTCTGGGACCTGGCCACTGCTCCGACACACCTGAGATTGAGAAAAACTGGCAACCAACCCATTCCCATCAGTGCTGACAATTGCAAATTTGCACTTGAAGAGTTGTCAATCGGGTATTTGAGCATTAGTGGTGATGTCGATCCAGGTTACACTTGCTCGACACCACTTCGTTCTCAAACAGTGATATTGCATACTGCTCATTGGCTGAAGTTGGAAGCGATTCTTGGAATGACAACGAAACACTTGGCGTTGTACGACTCTGACGATTCTCTGTCGAATCGAGAGGTTCAGAAGATTCTCAATGTCTGGAAGAACGGAGGGTTAAGGACACTGAAAACACTCACAATGCATTCCAATGCACCAGCAGAACTGGCAATGGATCGGAAAATGAAGTTGAAGAGTTATTTAAGAGGACTCGAAACATTTCCTTGGGATAAAGAAAATCGGCCTGCTAAACACACTTCCCTGTAAGTAATTTAGCTGCTTTGCACTAAAGACGAGAGTATTTTCAGAGGCAAGACGGTTGACCTGAGCAAAGCAAGTGATTTCCGAAGCAACGACGGTCGCTTGGCTAGCATGGATTTTTCACAAGAAGTCGGGCTCCACATCGTTTTCTGGTCTAGAAAGCGACGTGCTAATCTTTGAACTGTTGTCTGAACCTCCCTATTATCCCCTCACATCATTTTGAGTTCTTGTAATCTGTCCAATTGATCAATCAAAGTTGTCTCCTATGTTCAATTGAATCACAACTACCCTTCCTCCCAATCATTCCCATTGACCCATTTCCGTTATTATTCAAATGTTTTCAATTACCTCTTAACTGAATCCCAATTCCTATTCTTTCAATTGTAATACGTTTCTTTATTTCTCGTTATGTTCAACTGTGAAAAACGTTTTGCACAACAAATGGTCAGTAAATATATGTTCAATTGAATCACAACTACTCTTCCTCCCAATTATTTTCATCGACCCATTTGCTTTAGTATTCAAATGTTTTCATCTACCTCTTATCTGAATCCCAATTTCTATTTTTCGATTATAATACCTTTCCTTATTTCTCGTCATGTTCAATTGTGAAAAACATGTCGCCCAACAAATGTTCAGTAAATAAACAGTTTCCGAGCAGGCCCCACTCCTGATCATGAATTTTGTTGAAGTCAAGCGGAAACCGCATGACACCTTGATCAAAGATGTTTTAGCTTTTCATATAACATATTCTCTGTAAGGGTGGAGCATGGTCATAGTGAGTCGTGCCTTAGGGGTTTATAGGTTAGCTAGAGCTTAG